>OU898283.1:120513568-120846881 GCA_918026665.1 Diabrotica balteata
TGTTGTCGTATTTTCTGAAAACGATCTGATGGAGCAAATCTGGTGGCATTTTTTAATTCGGCAGATCCAAATTATCTAGAAATAGTAAAAAAAATTTCGAAAGCAAACTACAACAGCTTTAAAGGTTTCACATTGTCGAGTAAAAAAATATGATTGTAACTAAAAAAATAAATCCAAATAAATAAGGGTTTGACCTGATAACTGGTCAGGTATTACAAGAATATACAATAAAGCATATTTTTATATTGAAACTTTGAACTGCAAAGAAAGTTAAAAAATAAAGTATGTATTCAAAATTTCTCGTTAAAAATTTAGTTTAAAAAACGAGATGCTTTATTTTCTAATATTCAATTTATTACAAAACTTATATATTTTTCGATATAATTAATTTCTAATAAAAAATTTAATTCTAAAAAAAAGAATGAAATAACCACACAACTGGAATTGCATATTTCCTAACAGTTGGTAGTTTTAAAATCGGTTCTTCACAATGAATCACCCACAATATTTTCTTGTCAGAGTATAATTAAAAATTTAAATTTTTCTTCATTACTCTTCAAATTCATTTTCTTCCATAATGTGGTGTGTAATCATAATACGTACCTACTTTTCACGAAAAGTTTTTTTCTAAAAAGTGAAAACAATAACATTTTCTGAGTGGGTATATTACCAGAAATAAAATAGGAAACGGAATTATTCAAAAATTGCGTGACTCAAAGTTCTAAATAAAGTAGGTAATAGTATATCTGAAAACATTTAACGGAGTTATTTTTACGGTACATCTAAAATATTACATCAAGTTCACTGTAGGCAGTGCCAAGATCAACAAAAAACAACAATACTCCAATTAGTTTTGCCAAATAAAAAGTATCTGGCAAATTTTTAAAAAGCTGAGAATTTTTTGACATTTTTGACTTCGAACCGAATTTAACAACTCGGTCAAACTGAAAACCACAAACTATTGAAAGATAATATTTAAAATAACGTCATTTGATTTAGATTTAAAACAATCCTATACCTACAACAGATGAAAAATAGATAATAATAATCTCTCTTTATACCGCTACTGCGGCTTTGTGATCATATCAGGGTAGTCTGTTGCTATCTCTTGGTCCTAAGGTATACAAGGAAGGTAAAAAGAATAGTGTGCCCGCCTATTATTACCCCTAGTTTTTCCCAAGGTACTTATGTTATTCGGTCTGAGTCGACCTGTAACCTGTAGATATTTAAAAATATGTAAACGTTTTGGCCGGCTCTGGGGATCTATACCAGGTCTTCTGCGTGAAAGTCAGGCACTCTAACACCTGAGCTATCCGGCCCATATTAATAAATAGATAAAACTGGAAATGCTCTTTATGTCCCAATCACAGATCACTAATATCCCAATTGCAACATTTTGATTGACACTCGATAGGTGGCCGAATTGGCCCTGGGCAGAAAACAAAAACGCTAACCGTAAATGGATCTGCTATTTAGATTGGAAAAAGCTGGTGTATCTAATCGACTATGGGTGAGTAGTACGACCAGAGATGAGCGCTTGAGAGTTGCTCCTCCAAAGATTTTCCCATTCACTGATAACGTTTCCTTTTAGTTTTAGATGATGAGAAACTACAAATGAAAGACCCAACGACAATTCTGGTCAATTGAGCTATAATAAAGCTATAACTGCAATTAATACAGGTCCCAAAATACTTGCAGCCGCTAGAAAGATTAATGTTATCGTAGTCTACAATAGGTAGGGGAAATGTGCCTATGATGGACCCCTTAAGGAAAAAACTCCATAATAATTTTAATTATTTACTTAGTAGGCTTTAAATATGACCACATAACGTCTGCTTGTTATTTGTATAATATGCAAATGTTTCAAATTTTGATAAAAATTAAGGTGACAAAAGTTATTTATTCATAATTTACTAAAATCCTGTAAGGGTCCATCATGTGCATATATGCGCTCATGATGGACTCTTTGATACGCCCATGATAGACCCGTTGCATTTTGTAGAAAATAAGTAAATACCAAATTATTTTATTAAACGAAAAGATATTCTAAACGATAAATAATATTACAAATAGGTATTTTTAAGAAACAAGTTACATGCACAATTCACACAAATTGTTTACTTCCAGGATTTACATCTGCACATTTATTGTGACATCAATTCTTACACACTTGACAACGAATCCATTTTTCTTTGGATTGTGAATGCGAAAATAGTTTGTTACAGTAAATGCAAGCTGCATCGTAAGAGTCGTCTTCTTCAAAAGAAGATTCACAATCGTCTTCAGAACTGGTTGTAGTTGAAACACGAACTTGCCTTTTGTTTTGTTTTTTTGCTTCTTTTTCTGTAATTTTTTGTTTTATATCATCAATTTCCGGCGTTGAATTTAAATATTATATTTTACCCCGTTTTCTACCCCTTTTCTGAGTTACTTCATGCACTCCAGCTAAAGAAGGAGGACAAATATCTTCGACTGAGATGGTTAGGACTGACGATGATGTTAATTTCTGATCAGTGATTTTTGATAAACCTTCAATCGAAGAAACATTTTGGTTCCGATGTTCCGGTACTGAGTTCTCGTCAGAATATCCTGGTAGTGGGTTTTGTCCATAATTTTCTCTATCTGCTGTTATAGACGGCAAAAATTGCCAATCCTCGAAGACATCTGGATTGAACGGTTCTATTCCTGTCTTTTTAAATGTATTTATTGCATTAGATGGAAGAGCACTATAGAAATATGCTCTATTAAAGATAATGGCTACTTTAAATTGGCTAACTGCTTTACCTGGATTCTGTCGCAGCCATAGTTGAATTTTTTAGCCGAAGTAAGGTTGAAGTGGTCTAAAAATTCCTACATCCAAGGGTTGAACGTGATGAGAGCAGTGAGCAGGAAAACAAAACATAATAATAATACCGTTTTCTTTTGTAAACTGGAGAGCTTCAAAAACTTTTATGACTACCATGATCATCGAGTAACAACAAAACTTGGTTGGTTTTAGAAGCCTTTGAATATCTTAAAAAATGTTGCAGCCAGAGACAGAAAATGTCAGAAGTCATCCATCCTTTTTCTTGAGCTAAGGCTACACTTCCTTTAGGTGCATTGATCATAAGTTCGTCTTTCTTTCTCAGTCGAGGTAAAATCAAAGCAGGAGGAACATATGTTCCAATTGCATTCATTGCACATACGACCGTAACATGTAGACCGCGCTCTGCAATACTTAAAGCACCAACTTGTTTACGACCTTTACTGACATAAATCTTCTGCGATCTCTTTTGCACAGTTGTCAAACCGGACGCGTCCATGTTATAAATGTTTTCCGGTGGAAATTGAAACTCTTCTAATATATGTGCTAATGCTGTAAATAGGCACATATATTTGGTTCATTAAAATCTTGAGCCCTTGCCAACGAAGTTCAAAATACTAAGGAAGATATATGGGCCAACCCAATGCAGCGATGGTTCATGGAGAATTAAAATGAACCACGAGCTGGATGAACTAATGCAGGGCGCAGATATTGTTATATTTGTAAAGTCACTAAGACTAAACTGGCTTGGTCACCTAGAAAGAATGCCAGATAATCGAGCTGTAAAAGTAGTCCAGAGATGGAAGCCCCAAGAAAACAGAACAAGAGAAAGGTCACGTAAAAGATGGATAGACAACATAGAGAGGGATCTTAAAACCATGAACATCAGGCAGTGGTGAAGGAAAGTATCCGACAGGGCAGAATGGAAGAAAATTGTTAAGCAGGCCAAGACACACAAATTGTTGTGTCATTTGAAGAATATATATTTTATTTTTTAATTCTTTTAACATCTTAAACCACACATATTTGTGCAGAGTATACCAATTTGTTAAATTTTTGTGAAAAATGTAAATCTCTTGGATGTTTTTGCTTGGCAGCGCATTTTTTAAATCACATAGTTTTGGAGTAATTTTCAAAACTTTATATCATTCACAGCATATTTCTAAAATACCCATTCTAATTTTATATCTTGCATCTTACATTCAAAACTATGTATTTTTCATTAAGAAACTAGTATTGCAAGATCATGAAGAGCTGAGACATGTTAAAATAACAGCAAATATCATAAGATTAGATTTGTTAATATATAAACCTAAAATTCTATAAGAAAAGGGAATACCTATATTCAATTTTATCAGTGGTGAATGGGAGTTTCAGAAAACATTTTATTGCCAGGATTTTCAAATGCATATCCATCAATAATTGTGTAACTAATGTATACCTACTTGCCCACACAACAAGCAAACTAGAAGAAATGTATACCACCTTGTCAAATGCCTCAAAAAATATGGGCCTGCAAGTAAATGAGGAGAAAACTAAGATAATGACATCAACACCGAACAATAGAGCCAGAAACATAGGCCACCAATTCACTGTTGATAACTCTACCTTTGAAGTGGTGGACAAATTCGAATACTTAGGCTCACTGATCACCAAGGAGAATGTCATGATGGAAGAAATCAAGCAAAGAATAATTATATCAAACAAATGCTATTTTGGATTGAGTAGACATATGAGAACCAGAAACTTAACCCAAAAAACAAAAATAACTATATACATAACTCTTATACCACCAGTGTTGACATATGGATCGGAGACATGAACCATTTCCAAGGCAGATGAAAACCTATTGCTTATATTTGAACAAAGGATCCTGAGAAGAATATTCAGTGGCATCTGTGAAAATGGTGTTTGGAGAAGGAGTTACAACTATGAGATATATCACAGATATAAATATATATTTTTATTTAATATTATATTTTATTTATTTAACTCCGCCTGGGATACCGTGGGAAATCACAGTGTCACAGCCGGTCCTAAGCCCGGATAAAGGAGGAAGGTTGGGCAATGGGCTAGTCACCCATTACTGTAGAACAAACCCCGACTACGAAATCTATACAAAAGCCTCGGATAGGACGGTCTTATCGACGACGACTCAAGCAAAGAAATATGGACTACTCATTTGGAACATGGAACGTCTTAACCCTAAATAAACCAGGAGCCCAAACATCGCTGCTTAACGAACTTAAAAAATATAAGATACAATTAGCCGCAATACAAGAAACAAAATGGTTAGGCAATGGAATAAAAGACACAAAAACGCACACAATACTCTATAGCGGCAAAGAAAATGGAAAGAAAGAATTTGGAGTGGCTTTCGTAGTAGATAAGAACATCAAAAACAATATCTTAGATTTCGAAGCAATAAATGAGAGATTATGTAGATTGAGGCTAAAAACAAAATTTTTTTAACCTCACAATCATTAATGCCCATAGTCCAACAGAAGAACACGACATAACAATAAAAGAGGAGTTCTACGAGCAATTAGAAGAAATATACGACAATGCCCCAAAAAATGACATCAAGATAATATTGGGTGACATGAACGCCCAAATAGGCAAAGAAGAACAGTTCGCAGGAATAATCGGCAAACACTCACTCCATCAAAACACCAACGAGAACGGGGAATTTCTAATTAATTTTGCCAGCAGGAAAAACATGATCGTGAGCTCTATGTTCTTTGCTCATCGGGATGTACACAAAGCAACGTGGATCATGCCAGGTGGAGCGGTTACTAACCAAATTGACCATGTCTTAATAGACAAAAGAGCTGCCACCAACATCCTAGATGTAAAAAGTCGAAGAGGAGCATGCTGTGGATCTGATCACTTGCTGGTACAAGCAAAATATAGATGCAGGATCTCAAGAAACAGAGATAAGAAAGAAGAGATAAAAGAGCAGTTGGACATTGATAAACTAAGCCAACAAAACGTTAAACTGAGCTACGAGACAGAAATAACCCAGACACTTACAAACACAGATAACCTAGACATTGAAGAACATTGGAAACAAATGAAGACAAAAGTATTAAATGTAGCGACAAAGACCATCGGTAAAAAGGTAAAGAAGCAAAGGGCAGAATGGTTCAACGAAGAGTGTAGACGGGCCATACACGAACGAAATGAAGCTCACAAGAAATATATGGAAAGGCGAACCAGAGAAAGAAGAACATTTTTCGAGGAGCTACGACGCAGGGCGGATAAAATATGTCGAGGAGAAAAAAGAAAATGGGAAAATAATAAGATACAGAAAATGGAACAAAACCTCCAAAGCAACGATCTAAGGGAGGCATATAAATATCTTCGACAACTAAGAGAAGGATACAAACCCCGAACAAGTCTGTGCAGAAACCAAACAGATAAGATAATTAGTGAACCAACGCAAATAAAATCAGTTTGGAAAAGCCATTTCCAAGCTCTGCTAGGAGCACAAGGAAGCTCACGATCTTCGGATACGCGGCACATCGAGGAAGGAGACGAAGAAATAAGCAGCCCGACTCTTAAAGAAGTCAAACAAGCAATACAGGCGCAAAGAAACAACAAAGCGCCGGGATTTGACGATGTCCCTTCCGAACTGTATAAATTAGGTGGCGAACATCTAACATCGCAGGTGCACGCGCTCATATCTAAGGTATGGAGGAAGAAAAAATTCCTAGTGATTGGAAAAATGGATTATTTGCCCAATCTACAAAAAAGGGACAAACTTAAATGCGAAAATTACCGCGGCATAACCCTCCTATGTTCGGCCTACAAAATTTTTACATCCATCCTGAATAGGCGACTTCAACCATTATGTGAAAATATTATCGGTGAATACCAGACCGGTTTTCGACAAGGCAGGTCGACAATAGATCAGCTTTTTACAGTAAAGCAA
Source organism: Diabrotica balteata (assembly GCA_918026665.1). Taxonomy (NCBI): domain Eukaryota; kingdom Metazoa; phylum Arthropoda; class Insecta; order Coleoptera; family Chrysomelidae; genus Diabrotica; species Diabrotica balteata. Next base: position 120,520,306 of record OU898283.1, read on the forward strand.
ATCCTTAATAAAGCTTGGGAACACGATATTGATGTTCACAATATATTTGTCGACTTCAAACAGGCTTATGACTCCATAAATAGAAGCCGGTTATATAACATCATGGAAAGCTTCAATATTCCCTCGAAATATATCCGACTAGTAAAAGCAACGATGGACTCCACAATAGCAACTGTACGCATACAGTACGAATTAACTGACAGCTTCGAAATAGTTCAAGGGCTGAAACAAGGTGATGGACTAGCTCCAACACTGTTCAATCTGGCCCTTGAATATGTCATCAGAAAGCTGAATGTCGGAAGAGCCAATCTCCTAACAAACAAATCTGTCCAGCTCGCCGCATATGCGGTGACATTAACCTCATGTCCCGCAGAGTGGATGATGCTGCAGAAACATATTCGCAGCTGAAAAAAACGGCCAAGGAGATTGGACTTGAAATAAATACACAGAAGACAAAAATACTAACACAGACGCGGACAAAGCGAACAAGAAATCAAATCAAAGTAGAGGATGACATTGAAACAGTGAAGAGTTTTACTTATCTGGGAGTCGAAATGAATACGGAGGGAACAGAAGAGGCCGAAATTCAGAAGAGAATAATGAAGGGAAATAAAGCCTATTTCTCCCTGATTAACATATTCCGCTCCAAGATGATACATCGAAAATCGAAACTTAAGGTCTATAAAACTATCATCAGACCGATAGTATGCTATGGATGCGAGACATGGGTTTTGACAGAAAGCACTAAACGAAGATTAGAGGTTTTCGAGAGAAAAATCCTAAGGAAGATCTTTGGACCCATCACTCAAAATGGGATGTGGAGATCTAGATATAACCATGAACTCTACCAACTGTTCAAAGAAGCACCTATTGCAGAGTTCGCTAGAGTACAAAGGCTTCGATGGGCTGGTCATGTGGTACGGATGGATGCCGACAGATTGCCGAGAAAGGCCTTGGATGGTAAAATGCAGGGCAGAAGACCAAAGGGAAGACCACGTAATAGATGGAGAACGAAGTCACAGCAGATGCGCACAACTTACTGAACGTCAGGGCTTGGAGACGAGTGGCGCGGGATCGCCTTTGTTGGAGGCAGAAGTTACAGGAGGCCAAGGCTCAATTTGGGCTGTAGCGCCATTGGAAGAAGAAGAAGAATAAATATATATTTGGTGGTAAAGATGTAGTATCTCTTATAAAAATAGGAAGACTAAGATGAGCAGGACATCTGGCAAGATCACAGCAGATCAACCCTCCTTGAAGAATCCTTATGTCACAACCTGTGGGAAGTAGAAGTAGGGGTAGGCCAAAACTCAGATGGTGGGATGGTGTAGATGAGGATGGTAGAAAAATAGGCGCAGCAAACTGGCAACAGTTAGCAATGGATAGAACTGACTGGCGTAATAGACTTGGGAAGGTCGAGGTTCTTTTATAGAGCTGTAGCACCAATGATGATGATGAATGTATAAATACTGTATCTAATCAATTCTATATTGTAATGTTAATTGGAGCTTAGTGTATTATCTGGTTAGGTATTAGATTATAAATATGTACTTACCCCATTCAATTGATTACTAAAGTAATTTCTGGTATAAATGACAGTACTTCATCAAATTGCTGTCTTGGTTTAATATGTTGTATGATTGAGACTCAATTTTATGATTTTAGATTTTGTGAGAGGAAAAGAAAATCTATATAAAAAATAATTAATGTATAGCGTAATAACTGTACCAATATTCACTAGATTGTGGACTATATTAAACATCTACCTAATGGATTAAGAAATTTTAGTACCATAATATCATAAATAATGTTGAAATAGAAGTTTTCTATTAAATAAATATTAATTAATTAAAATGGAATATAGAAAATCAGACTAAAAGAAAAAATTAAGTGAAAAAACAATAGGAGCAGACCTACAAATAAATGTGAGTTTCAAATGTAATAAAACATACATTGTGGGTGTTTTCCTTATAAAGTGAATTTGATAAAGCCCAAGGGAGGCTCGTAATTTAAAAAAAAATAGGAAATCAATAAAAGCCATGATTTTGGCGAAGTAAATTTGTTCTACAATTTTAATTGAATCACAGCTTATGTAGACACAACTGTACTGAATATATTATAATAAATCATCTTGTAAATTTATTTATTTATTATAAAGGATTATTCAACTGAATTCAAAAATACATTAAATCAGATATTAAATAAAAAATTAATATTTTATGTTCCATTTATAAATAAAAAATGTATTTAATAACTATTTCTATACTAAATCCAATTAAATCAAATATAATTAAAAATTAATGTAAATATATTTATACAATATACTGCATTTGAACACTCTTATTACTTAGATCCATCTTTTCATTCATCATTCTGTGGAGGGATATAAACAAAAGAATCCACCTCTTGAAGTACTAACTCCCTCCATTTCTCAACTGGCAAATTCATATCTTCAATACTTTGATCATAAGGGGCTGAAATAGGCTCGTCATTGGGGTCTGCATAAGCTGTGAGGTAAGCATGTGCTAGAGCTTGTTCTGCAGTTATTCGTTTCTCACTATCAAGCTCCAACATTAGTCCCAGTAAATCTATAGCTAAAGGGTTAGCACCAGATATATATCTTTGTAAGTCTTTTTTAGGCATAGGAGGTAAAGAACGCATATAATTTCTAGCACTTTCAGATGTAATTTTCTGCATGAAGTCCTCAGGTGGCGTTCCTAGAACTTCCATTATTAAATTGAGTTGATGAATGTGATCTGTACCAGGAAACAAAGTTTTCCCTGTTAATAATTCTGCCATAATACACCCCACTGACCAAATATCTACTGTCTGGTTGTAGTGCATCCAGTTAAGCATAATTTCTGGTGCTCTATACCACCTAGTTGCCACATATCCCGTCATTTCAGTTTCGGTAGGCCTAGCTAAACCAAAATCCAAAATTTTTAATTCACAGTCTTCATTTACAGCTATATTCGATGGTTTTAAGTCTCGATGTATTACTCCTGCTGAATGTATGTACTTCAAACCTCTCAGTATCTGATAAACTAAAAATTGCACATGGTCATCTGTTAATTTTTGTGTTCTGATTATATTATTTAAATCAGCACCCATCAAATGAGTAACTAAATATATCTGGCTATTGTCCTCTTTGGGATAAAATACATTTAAGAGTCCTATCACATTTTCGTGTCTCATATGTTTTAGCAGCTTTAACTCCCTATAAGTTCTCTTGGCATGAACAGCTGTTTGAAAAGGACGGGCTAATTTCTTTATTGCTACTTTTTTATTTGTTAGTGTGTCTAGTGCTGAACAAACTTGGCCGTATGCACCTGAACCCACTGTAGTGAGCGATTGGTATCTACTCGGCACCTCCCATACAGTTTTATTTACTTCGACTTTATGGAAATTAGACATTTTACGTTTAAATACAGGCTTAGAGTTCTATTTAAAACTTTAACAAACATCCACCATTATAGCTGTCACTGGCCCACTAACGAACTGGCCTTGTGGGATATTTGACAATTTGACATAATGTTAATTATTGTCATTTAGCCACCGGGCATTATACCAACATTATAAAAAAAGCTGTGTAAAATTATTATTAATCCAGTTAAAAAATTTTAAAACAATTTTTAAGAGTATTATTGGAAATGTATAACTTTTATTTTTATTAACAAGAATAAATAATTGAAACGGTTGATTAAATTTAACTATCAGATACAATGGATACAACAGATATACAAGTAATTTTTAAAATATATGTCTTTATTAAAACAATAATAATCAATCTTCTATAAGTTATTTTTAACATAATTAATAATAATTATAATTTTTTTCTAATCTTTAGTACTCTCGTAATATCTGGCTTAACAGCTTAATCAGACAAGGATTTTTCCAATATTTATTTTCAAAACAAATTTTGAATTTGATTAAACTCTTATTGTACCAATAAAAGCAGTTTTTTAATAATATATGAAAAGTATTACTAGATTAAACATAAACTTAAATAATGGAAATATTAAAAATGAAATCATTTTAATGCTTGATGCATTTTAAATATTTTTTTGACAATCATATGACATTTATTCTGTGGGAATAAAGAATAAACATGCGTTTAAGCTTTTGACAGTTATCATATATATATTTATGAAAACGAAATTTATGGTGAAAGTTGCTAGATATCCACAAATTTTTTTACTCATCATTTTACGAATGGAGTAAATAAACAGTCCTGAAGTTTTAAAAACTTTATTGCATTAATTTATCTTTAATGGTCATTTTTCTCATTGTTAACAAACAATAACTCAAGCTAATGGAAGGTGCATATAATAATATAGAACTGGGATGGATAGACCATACAAATTCAGCATGGGCGTTAAAGAACAGTGATAATATTGCTAATAGAGATCTAGTGCAATCAATGTATGATGTTCTTCTTCAAAGTAAAGAAATAAGAATCATTCCTTCTAATGGGTCATCTTATAGTGACATTCAAGTACTGCCCACCTTTCAGTTTGATCCCTTATCAGCAACCGATTTAAATCATTATATTACAACTTTATTAACTTCCCAGTTACAATTAGCCAAAGAAGTATGTTCATCCACACAGTTTTCTGTGATCTTGAAACAAAGGCTGTTAATTTTAAAAAGAATATATTATGGTTTACTAATGAAATACCATGATAAAGAAAAGACAGATAGTACTACTAGTGAACCTAGTACCAGCACCAGTGCAATGTCTTTGGCTCCCAGAGAGATAACATCAGGTTCACAAGCACTTTTGGAAGTAGGTGTAAAAACAGGTCTTAGTTTACTCTTCTCTCTACTACAACAAAACTGGCAAGTTAGTGGAATTCTTGGTAAGTAATTTTTTATAATTGAATCATATATTGCATTTGTTAGTTCTTTTAAGCATGTTATTCAATTTTTAAATCTACACACTTGTGATATATCAAAATAAAAATGTATAGTAAGAAGTTTTCTTAATACTAATTTATAACACAGTTCATAAGATAAATTCATGCTATATTGAAAGTCAAGATATATTGTTTTTATAAGTCTTTTTACAGCTATAATCAATGTTCAATTTAAAAGTATGAACCATAAAAATACAATATCTTGACCTAAACTTATATTATAGTGCTTATATTTTTACTATAAAACTATTATTATTTTTATTTGTTTTTATTATTACATTAATTCATAGCTAAAGGGTACATTTTAATTACTGGTCAGTTACAAAGAACCTATCATTAGATTAATAATATATAAGAACTAACCATTGAGTAGCATCAGCAGTATGGTTGACAGCAATAAAAATGTTCATAATTCTGGTGCAATGGTCATTCTAGATACTCTGGACTGCTATTCACACAAAACTAATCTGGAATATTGTAATTCTATTCCCATATGCATATAAAATAATTCAGTAAAAAATAATTCTTTATTTTGATAATCATAGTTCGTATTTGAATTCCGAGCAGTAAACACGTACTCATATCGCTCTCGAGATTCAAGTTTCAAGTTTTTCTGCCGGCCTCGGCTATCGGCCGGGACTAGTTTATTGCTGATAATTAGTGAAATAAAAATAAAAGTAAATAACTATTCTTAAGTGATTAATTTTAAATAACTATTTATGTGATTAATCTTTAACCAGTGGCGCACTATACTAAAGAAATGTACCACCAAAATTTACAAAATCAAGTGCCAAATGGGGAGTTGTATAATGTGCCCCAAATATATACCCAGCCTCAACAACCTCCAATAATATCGCCCCCATTCTATGGGTTCCCGAGCAATGTCCAACAGGTAACAAACCAATATATACCGGCTACTCCATTCCTAAACAATAATCACCAATATAACCTAAACCCTCCTGCACCTCCAATGGATCAACCAAATACATCAAATGCCACCCAATACACCCTCAGCGAAGAGGAAACTGTCATGGAAAACTCGAGCGACCAAGACGACGAAACCATAGAAAACGTTCACGATTGGCAAACAGTCAAAAAAATTACAAAAAAAAGGAAGGCAAACCCCAAAGATGACAACACAACAACGCAAGTGAGTACAAACAACAGATTTGAACCATTAGAAAACTTAAACGATAGTAATAACACACCAGTAACACCTAAACCTCCACCTATATTTATCTATGGGGTAAATGATATTAAAAAAATGACTGAAAACCTATCAACAGTCATTAAAGCTGAAGACTACCAGTTGAAAGCTCTTCCAAATGATACAATAAAAATAAACCCCAAAACTATAGAATCATACAGAAAACTTATACAGCATTTAAATAGCAACAAAATAGTTCACCACACATACCAAGCAAAACAAGATAGAGCTTATAGGGTAGTTATAAGGAATTTACACCACTCGATGCCGGTTGAAGAAATAAAAAGTGAACTAGGTAAATCGGGACATACTGTCCGTAATATCATTAACGTTTTGCACAGAGTCAATAAAACACCTTTGTCAATGTTCTATGTGGACCTAGAACCCAAAGAAAACAACAAACACATTTATACACTGGATCATATCGGCAATATGAAAGTCAGCTTTGAACCCCCTCACAAAAAGAACAATATAACACAGTGTCAGCGCTGTCAACGTTATGGACACACAAAAGCGTACTGTACAAGACCATACGCATGCGTGAAATGCGGAGGAAGTCACCCATCACCAAAATGTACAAAACCCAGAAATACACCAGCAAAATGTGCCCTGTGTACAGGAGAACACACTGCAAACTATAAAGGCTGTGTAATTTACAAGGACTTACAAAATGCAAGAAATAATCGCCAAAGCGGAAATCAGTCGACCCATAATAATCCGAACCCACATCAAAATGTTAACCCAGCACCAACTTCACAGTACCAGAGTCAACAATCACAGTACCAACAACAGAATGGAACCCAATCCTATGCCCAAGCAGTAAGAGCAGGAAATCAAGTAGCTGACATAGGGTCTCAAATGAACTTATTCTTAAACGAATTTAAAGCAATGTTCACCCAACTAATGAATCAAAACAGCATGATCCTTACCATGCTAACAACATTAATTAACAAAATTCGTTAGATCTGTTCGAATCGCCGAGTGGAACGCAAATGGTTTAGCAAACCATAAAGCAGAAGTAATCCAATTCCTAAAGGACAACAAAATAGACATCCTTCTTGTATCTGAAACGCATTTCACAGAAAGAAGCGTCATTAAAATACCTCAATACTCAGTCTACCACACTAGTCACCCAGATGGAACAGCCCATGGAGGATCCGCAATAATTATAAGGAACAATATACAACACCATCAAATGCCGGAACATAAAACAAATGAGATTCAAGCAACAATACTTAATATAAATGCCAGGCCTTGGGACTTCGAAATTGCTGCAATATATAGTCCTCCTAGATATAGAATCACAACTGAAGAATACGAAGAACTATTCAATAAGCTAGGTAACAAATTCATTGTTGGAGGTGATTGGAATGCTAAGCATACGAATTGGGGCTCACGACTCATTACACCAAAAGGCAGAAGCCTATTAGATGCCATCAACAACACAAACTGCACCTACTTATCGACGGGACAACCAACATACTGGCCATCCGACATAAATAGACTACCAGATCTACTAGACTTCTTCATCCTAAAAGGAATTGCAGCAAACTACACAGACATAGAAGCAAATTGGGATCTCTCGTCTGACCATACACCAATCATAGCAACACTCAGCACCCACATAATGAAACGACCTGAAATACCCAAGTTAACGTCCCCTAAAACTAACTGGTGTGAATTCAAGTACCAGCTTGACATGAATCTAAGTCTTGGAATCAGACTAAAAGAAAAAGATGACATAGATAAAGCTATAAACTATCTCACCTGTCAAATTCAACAAGCTGCATATCGAGCTACACCATCAACTCCAAAGCAAGAAAACACAAATACCACTCCGAATTATATCAGACAACTAATAGTCGAAAAACGAAGAGCAAGAGGTAGATGGCAAAGAAGCCGCAATATTAATGACAAACACGAATATAATCGACTAACCAGACAATTAAGAACAGCGCTAAATGATGCACGCAATGCCACATTTGAGCACTACATTAGTACCTTGTCTAAAGAAGATCACTCAATATGGAAGGCAACAAAACACTTAAAGAGACCTACAGAACACAACCCACCAATTAAGAAAGATGACGGTACTTGGGGAAGATCAGACCAGGAAAAAGCGTTAACTTTTGCAGAATACTTAGCTGGTATTTTTAAAGAACACCAAGCAGATAATGATAACAATGGAAACTTAATAAGAGAATTCCTGGATAGTGCTTGCCCTATGACGCCCCCAATAACACCATTCAGTCCATCAGAAGTGAAACTAGAAATAGAAAAATGCAATAACCACAAAGCACCTGGATTTGACCTAATAACAGGATTAATACTGAAAAATCTTCCGAGAAGAGCATTGGTCATGTTAACTACAATATACAATAGTGCACTCAGACTGACATATTTCCCAATCACATGGAAATTTGCGCAAATAATAATGATTCACAAACCAGGCAAACCTCCAAATAAAACATCATCCTATCGACCAATCAGCCTGTTGCCGACAATGTCTAAAATCTTCGAAAGACTACTACTTGATAGACTGAAGAAGGACATTAACCTAGACGCAGAAATACCCACACACCAGTTTGGTTTTAGAGAGAGACATTCCACAACACAACAGACTCATAGAATCATAACAAAAATCCTTACTGCTATTGAGGAAAAAAAATATTGTACAGCGGCATTCTTAGATGTAGAAAAGGCGTTTGATAGAGTATGGCACACTGGACTCTTATACAAACTCAAAAGCATTCTTCCAACTCCCTACTACCTAATTATGAAATCCTACATTGAAGATCGTTACTTCCAAGTAAAATATAACACAGCAACTTCCACATATTTTCCCATTAAATCAGGCGTACCACAGGGTAGCGTCCTGGGTCCTCTCCTTTACCTATTATTTACCGCAGATATCCCAACCACTGAAACAACCCAAATTTCAACGTTCGCTGATGACACCACCATAATCGCTGTCAACGAGGACCCCATTATCGCGTCTGCACAACTGCAAAACCACCTTAACCAATTGGGAACATGGCTCAACAAATGGAAGGTGAAAGTAAATGAAACGAAGTCATCCCAAGTTACATTTACAAACCGAAGGGATGTATGTCCAACAATCACATTAAACGATACACAATTACCAGTCAGCACACAAGTTAAATATTTGGGACTAACCCTTGACAAAAGATTAACATGGAAGCCACACATTCAAGCCAAGAAAACCCAGATCAACATCAAAATACGACAAATGAGCTGGCTTATGGGTCGAAAATCAAAACTCAATACTGAAAATAAACTGCTCCTGTATAAATCTATGATAAAACCAATTTGGACCTATGGCGTTCAACTCTGGGGTTGCTCAAAGCCATCAAATATCAAGATAATACAAAGAGTCCAATCAAAAATATTGAGAATAATATTCAACGCGCCCTGGTATGTAAGCAATAAAACCCTACACGAGGACTCAGCTACACCTTTGGTAGAGGAAGAAATTCAAAGGATCACAAAGAGCTACCTTGATGGTCTGAGAAGTCATCCAAATGATGAAGCAAGACTGCTAAACGCTCCTCCCGAATTCGCAAGACGACTGAAGAAACAATGGCCAACAGATTTAATAAATTAAATATATTATGATCTAATGTAAAAAATATAATAGGAGAGTTGCCACAGGGCAGCTTCTCCCTCATGTATTTAACATTCAAACTATTTACTTATAGCTTCGATGAAGCAGATTGTAAATTAAATTATGCTATAAAAAAAAAAAAAAAAAAATTTTGATAATCATATTTAGTCAGGTGCTTATTAAAGGGCTTACTTTTAGCCTCATCAGTGTTGTATCAGATAATAAGGAAACTGCAGAGTAACCTTAGTAGGGGTAACCTGATCTTAGTAGGAAATACTAAAAAGGATTATAACTACAATGAATGAATGCATGCAGTAGAGTTAGATACAGGGAGAGTGTTATTTTTTGTCAACTAATAAAAAAAGTTGTCATTTTTAATATCTAACATAAATTAAAAATTTGGTTCTTGCTTGTATAACATTATATTGTAAATAACTTTGTTTTCAGGTATTCCATCACTGTGCAATTCTGTTCTGGAAACAGCTGTAGGGTTAATGGATAGACTTCCACCATTGTGTCTTTCTAATGAATCCCAACTTACAAATTTGGGCATCAGTAGCTTAGATCAAGTTTGTTCTTTTTTAAAAACTGCAGTTTTGCTTGAAAATGCTGCTGATAACAATGGAAAGTTGCTTTGTTGTGAAATACTTTTAGGTTTAGCCTTACAAAGGGGTTCTTTAAGATACCTTCTTGAATGGATAGATATGGCATTAGATGCGTCTTGTAAAGAGCCTATACTTCAAAGCAAGTTAGCAAAGAAAGCAATATCTCAACTTGAAAGTCACAAAAAATGCAAAGATAAAGTTTTCACAGACCAAGTTGATGACGAAATGGGGGTATACACAACTGCTTTGTTTCTGATGGAGATTTTGGTGTCCATGGCAACTGATGATGGAGGTGCTGGATCTTGTATAGAAACAGATGCAGACTTGGGAGCCTATGAAAAATGTGAAGTATATGTTTGGGGAAGCAATTCATCCCACCAGCTAGCAGAGGGCCACCATGAAAAAATATTGATGCCCATTAATTCAAAGATATTTAGTCAAGTGCAACAGGTAAGTTATAAAACGATTTTTGAAAGTTTTTATAAAGAAAACATATTTCTTCCATTTTTTCTTTTACTCAGGTGACTGCTTTCTATATGTGACCAATTATAATATCTGATTATTAGATTAATTCTAAGCATAGGTTTGCATTTACGTTTTATCATCTTTTATTCTTCATTCCAGGGTTTAAGCTTCTTCATTCCTGTTCCCATATTAAAACTGTTCATCATTCCTGCACTTCTTTTTTACCTGAATTTTTTTACAGGGATGTAACTTGTGCTACAGTTGACAGCTACATGTGAGAAAGGGCCTGACTAGTCCAATGCGTCAAATATGTATAACAATTATGTTCCTATGTATCTAGTAGTGTCACATGTACTATATATTTTCAGGATTCTAATCCAATATATACATACTCATTAAAATTTTCAGATTGAGGCTGGTCAGTACTGCACATTTGCCATTCACTGGGATGGATTTGTCACTGCCTGTGGAAAAGGTAGTTATGGTCGTTTGGGCTTAGGAGAATCAGCAAACCAGTGCCTTCCAAAACGAATATTGTTGGATCCTGTTGTTAAAAAATTATCTAGTTCAAAAGGCAGTGATGGTCATACTTTGGCGTTAATGGAAAATGGGCAAGTTTACAGCTGGGGTGATGGAGACTATGGAAAGTTGGGGCACGGAAATTGTGCAACACATAAACAACCAGAGAGAATAGGTGGACCCTTTTTAGGAAAAACTATTAAATTTATCAATGCAGGTAATTATATAATCTATGTTCTGTATAATAGATACAAATGAATAACATTGTTTTGGAATTGTTTCTTTTTGTATCTCAACTGTTATGAAATATATGTTTGTTGGTAATTAATGACGAGTTGTGACAATTGAATAAAGAGACTATGCTGGTAACGCTGCTACAAGAGAAGTCTATTGGTGCCAAATGCCTGATAACTATGTAGAGTGGGGCCTGGTCTTTCAATCTCAGTAACTCCTGGTCCTGTTAATATATCCTTATAGCCATATCATTTGTTTTCTTACTTGTTTTTCTTCAATTGTTGTCAAATTGAAATTGGATGCTAGGAAACCTCACATTCAAGCCAAGAAAACCCAGATTATCATTAAAGTAAGACAAATGAGCTGGCTCAGGTCTAAAATCAAAACTACTCATAGAAAAAATAAGCTGTTCCTGTACAAATGTATAATAAAACTGATTTGGACCTATGGTACCCAGCTTTGGGGTTGCTCAAGAGTATTAAGAATGATGTTGGATGATATCTGGTTTGTAAGCAATAATACCAATGAATATCAAGAATTGTGAGTCAATTGAATAAACTATGGCCAGAAGACTTAACAAATTGTGTAACATAATGTTAAGTGTATAAAAGGAGGGTTGTCAGAGGACAGATTCTTTCTCATGTTAACCAATAAACATTCAAACCATTTACTTATAGTTTCAAATGAAGCAGATTATAAATTAAGTTGTATTCAAAAAAATCAGTACAGTGTTGATATATTGGAGGTTTTTCAGAATTATGGCCTGACAAGATTTGATGTATTGTTACAATTGATGGTAAAATATATTGCTGCCCTTATTCCGCAAGGAATAAACTAGAAAGCATGTACTTTGGAATAAGTCTTTCTTCAAAACATCAGAAATTTGTTTTTTAAATCTATACCAAATTTAACTTAAAGATGCAGTAGCAGTAAACAAACCAAGACACATTATCAACATTATGAGTATTACGAGGAGCAATCCCAAATCATGATTTACAATGTATAAACGTACATAATATCCACCTCATAAACTATATAAATAGACATCGTATACGTAACTCAAGTATTAACAGCATACAATATCATTTAGTAGTCCTTGTACGCGGAAGAATTGCTATAACTTAGTTGGACTACTGTTGTTCTAGTGATAATATTTTAGCCAGGGCGTGCGTCAGGGAATTATAGTGCTTGAATTTATTCATTTATAGTTATAATAAATGTTATGATTTATATTTTATGATCAGAAGAATAACAAAGATAACAAAGAAACAAAGATAAAATCAAATTAATAAATGTTACAATAAGGTTTTCCAACAACATAATAATGTGAATTCGTTATTGTAATGCATTTAATTAATAAAATTAAATTAAATATGTAAAAATTGTTTTAAAATTAAATGTAATATTTAATGGCGGTTTCCCACCAAACGGACAAAATAAAAACAAAACACAAACTCGTGTCCAATAAAACAAAATAGCAACTTTTCACAAACTTTTTAAAGACTGGCGTGTTTTGAAACAGTTCGTTTTGTTTTTCGAGTCACGAGTTTTTGAAACTCGAGTCTGTTTAGTGAAAACGGTCAGTTGTGTATTAATGGACTACCTCACCTCTGAAGTCACAATGAGCGGGGCTTTGAAAACCTTTCTAAACATTTCTACACTAAATACAAGATAGAGCTGCAGTAAGTATAAATAAACCGTCAACAGTATGAATGTTACGAGGGGCACTCTCAAATCATGATTTTAACGATGTATAAACCTATATTTTCCTGTATTATGAAATACATATGAAACTATGAAGTAGACATCGTAGCATAAGTTGCGGCCGACCGTATGATTTATAGTCATTATATTTATAGTGATTATTGACTCAAGCAAGGCGTCTGGTTGAGTTCAAAATAAACAACTGATTGACTCCTAACAGGCAAAATAGAAAATGAAAGGAGAGGGAATAACGATTATATTAAGATAGACAAAACAAACAAGATGACTACCAAAACGGCACTACACAGCATCTTCGTTATTAATAGACGTATAGTTACATACGAGATATCATAGGACGCTATGGATGAAAATAGATTTACTATAAGACAAATTTTGATTTATTGAATCAAGGAAGGCCTCTGACTGAGTTCAAAATAAACAACTGATTGAATGCTAACATTCAGCATAAAAAATGGAAGGTAAGGGGATAAAGATTATATTACGATAGACAAAACAAACAAGACGACTACCAAAAGGGTACTACACAGAATGTTCGTTATTAATGGACGTATAGTTACATACGAAATATCATAGAACGCTATGGATGAAAATAGATTTACTATAAGACAAATTTTGATTTATTGAATCAAGGAAGGCCTCTGACTGAGTTCAAAATAAACAACTGATTGAATGCTAACATTCAGCATAGAAAATGGAAGGTAAGGGGATGAAGATTATATAACGATAGACAAAACAAACAAGACGACTACCAAAAGGCACTACACAGCATGTTCGTTATTATTGGACATATAGTTACATACGAGATATCATAGGGCACTATGGATGAAAATAAATTTACTATAAAACAAATTTTCATTTATTGACTTCAAGAAGGCATCTGGTTGACTAAAAAATAAACAACTGATCGAATCCTAACATGCGACATAGCAAATGAAAAGGGACGATATAACGAATCTATTAAGATATGTAATTGATTTTCTATCTTAATATATTCGTTATATCCTTCCCTTTCATTTACTATTTCGCATGTGAGGATTCGATCAGTTGTTTATCTTGTACTCAGTCAGACGCTTTTTCATCCGTAGTGCACTATGATATCTCGTATGAAAGTATACATCCATTAATAACGAAGATGCTTCGTAGTGCCCTTTTGGGTCGCCCTGTTTGTTTTTTCTTTCCTTAAGTAATCGTTATAGCTCTCCTTTCATTTTCTATATCGCGTGATAGGATTTGATCAGTTGTTTATTTTGTACTCAGCCAGAAGCCTTTTTTGTCAATCAATCAAAATTTGGCATACGGTTTTGATTTCGTATTAAATTATTAAAACAATATGTACAATTACACGTGAGTTTTATTGTTTTTCAAATAAAAACTGAAAACATAATAATAAGTTACTACTTTTGATTCGAACTAACACACAATTTACTTTAAAAAATAAGTGTATTTGATGTTTCGATTTCGATAATTTAAGTGTCAAAACAACGTTGCAATTACTGCTTTATTATTTTTGTCAAACCATAAGTTTCTTTTTATTTTACAGTAGGGACGTTTATTTTGAATTTCCTTGAAAATAATACTAACATTGTATATTTTATCTTCTTTGTTCATAGTAAACAAATCTTTAATGGTACATACTGTTTTATTAATTTGATAGGAAATAGGAAATATAAGCAAAACCGCACGCCTATGGAGTCTTACGTGGCATAGCCTGGTTTTGTTTACTTTTACTGCACGTCGAATTTGAATCAACTTTAGTTATTCGATTATCCATAATGTTTTTGATTATAATTTTTAATATTTCAGGTTACAGTCATAGTGCAGCTATTACAGACGATGGAAAACTTTACACATGGGGTGAGGGTGATCACGGAAGGCTAGGCCATTTAGACAGTAACGGCAGGCATATTCCAACGTTGGTCCAGGATTTGGCTGACATAGAAGTCGGCAGTGTAGCCTGCGGCAGCTCGCATACTTTAGTTGTTTCAAAGGATGGTAAAACTGTATGGTCTTTCGGATCTGGAGAAAATGGGAAACTAGGACATGGTGAAATTGCTAAGGTTTATAAACCAAAAATAATAGAAGCATTACAAGGATTGATTATACAGAAAGTGTGCGCTGGAAATTCATTTTCTATGGCGTTGACTACTATGGGGCAGGTATGTATTTTAAGAATCGATTTTTTGACATCGACATATTTTAATTGTTAGCGCTTATATATTGGTAATTAGATTTTAACAAATTAACACATACTTCTAAACAGATTTTTGGAGCATTCTTGAAGAATATTCAAATATACTTTCATCACTAATTAATAAAATTATTCCAGAAGGGATGTATATGTGATATACAATTGAATTTGTTAATAAATCCTTTAAATTCGGTTGCTGACCCTGTAACTATTTACCTTTTATACAGGATTTTTAAATAACACTTTTGTGATTTATGGTGTACAGCTAACTACAGGAATTTTATTTTCATCATGGCCTAATAAATTGTAATATTTTGTACACAATAGTAATTTTTTTTTTATAAATTTTCGTTTGTAGTACAAATAAAGAGTTTTAATTGTTACCTTTAGGTGTACACATGGGGAAGTGGACCAATCTTGGGTATGGGTTCTGCAGACGCAATTTGCTTGAGACCACTTCTCGTCGAAGATTTATCACCGTACAGAATAATTGACATATCTGCAGGAGGCACGCATTGCCTTGCTCTTAGTGACGAACATGTCGTGATCGCTTGGGGAACCAACAGCATGGGACAATGTGGTCAGGGACATATTTCAACTCCGATAACAAGGCCTGTTAAAGTTAAAGGTTTAGAAGGAGTGCCTATAAGGCAGATTAGTGCCGGTAAGATATGCATTACATTTTTTTTTATGTGTAAGGTAAACTATGTTTAGGGTAGGACTTTTCTTGTTGTGCCTCTCCCATTAGAAACTACATATCATTTTGATATTTTTACCACTGCTGTAAAAAGCTTATTTTTGGTCCTGGCAAACCATTCTCTCAAATTTGACATACTGTTAGTCTTTTCCCTATTGATCGATAGTATCATACTTCAAAACTTTTGAAAGGTAAATGGGTATTTAAGAAAAATAAACTATTGTTACGCTACTGATTCCTGACTATAACGGTTAAAACTACTAGTCTAGACCAGAGAATTCGATGGTTGCCTGATCAATGTTATAAATTCATTATTATAAGTCTCAAATAAATTATTGTACCAAGCAAGTTGTAAATAAATAAGATAAATTGCAGTAGTTGCATTCTAGTTATAAGTGTTAGTAAATACTCTACTATTTTACAAGTAGTATACTATGTTCATACTGTTGCTCAAAAGTAGAGCAGCAAATTACGCAAATCACGGCGTAGTCTACAAATTGTAGATACTAATTTAGACTGTGGAGATTAATTTAGTTTAAGTTTACGTTTGGTTAGTAAACTAAAATCCTTTTAAATGGAAAAATATCTGTTTTAGGTACATCTCATTCTATAGCATGGACTTCCACTCCTTCGGAAAGCCCCCACGTAACAAAACACCGACCGTTTTGTTTAGATTTACACGAGAACACTTTTGGATCCTTAAAAGTATTTTTAGAGAAGTATACAGTTACTTTTAACTACAGTACGCCTCCTAAGCCGTTCAAAACGGCCGAAGAACACCAAAGGTTTGTCTTATTGACGTTAAAACTTCTATGTACACATTTGAATTTGTGTATAAATGGAAATTTAAGTACTAGTGTTTTGAACACGCATGCCAAAGCTCTACGAGCTGTATTATTTAGGTAAGATCTCAGTTTTACTATTGATTTACATTTGTCTATGTTTAAACAGTTTGTCGACGGATGGGGCTAAGAGGAGAAACTAATTTATAACGAAAAATGTCATTCTTGATAAAAAGTTTTGTTTATTCTAAAACCTCATAAAATTTTTAAAAAGTTTCTTAAAACCAGCTTCTTCTTAGTAGTCAAAAAATGATCATCAGCATATGATTGATTCATTTTGTTGACGTAGACATTATTTCGCTTATCCTGATCTTTTAAATTTTTTTTAATCCATCAATCCATCTCCTTCGCCACCACTCCTTCATTTGCTTCCAGGAGGTATATTTATGTATATAAATGTTTGATATTTCAGGTTAGTTGATATTGATGCACCATCAGATATACACAACACTGCCAGAGAAGTCCTGAATATTGGGGCTCCTCTTCTTCTACCCCAGTTAAACGAGAGGGTTGAATTCCTGCACCTGCATTTGTCTAGTGGCAATCAATTGACGCAGGGTCAACAGATGCTGCTAGGAATTATTTTAAATAGTTTAGAAGACCCCATATACATAGCTGCGTTATTAGGTTATAGTAGTACTCCGGAAAAAGTAGAAGACTTGCAATTAACTGGGATGCTTATGCATACTCTGTTAAAATCATTCACCAAAAACACGGTAAGTTCAAATGTTCCGTGTTTGAAACTTTGAACTTCATAGTTATCAGTAGAGTTCCGATTTAAAAGCACAAAGAAACGCAAAAATGCGCTTAACAAGCTTAACGATTTTATGAAAAAAAAAAAGCATGAAAATAAGTATATAAATTTTGACAAAATACTACCTAAAAGAAAATAATAATTTCTAAGCTTAGCTTAAGAAGTAGGAAGTACCTATTATAAATTTAAAAATAAAAAAAAGTAGATAACAAACATTAGAGAAAAAAAGTAGGAAACAAAAATACTTTAACCCTTTCATTACTGATTTCATTGTAGCCAAATAAAACTGTTTAAAATGACTTTAATGATATTCGTTGATACCTAGCAACAAAGCGATTGAGTTTTTTTACATTGTTGCGTCCTTGCATCCTTATAAAGGACATGGAACATATATTTCCCATTACCCATTAGTGTTGAATGGCCGGATAAATTAATCCCATCAGTAAAGAAACAAACTTATATTCCAAATAAAAAAAAGTACATTACACAAAAAACATTACTTCTTATAAATGATGTGGTAAAAAACAATTGTTTTGTAATTCTATTTCGCCTAAAACATCCTGACAATCTTTTATCGCTTTTCTAGCAGTATCTTAAAGTTACAATACGAAGCTTTTACAATTTTCGATATATTCGGCGTAGTATAAAGCTGCTTCTAACCATGTACCCCACCAAGTTAACACTGGTTCAGGTGATAATGGAACGTTAGTTAATCTTTCTCTAAAAAGTTGCACCTTAAAGAAGCTGTAATGACAAAATTTTTCCCATTTTTATTAACTCATTAATAAGTGGAAATTGCAGCCGTATAGACATATACATAGACATGTCATGTTTAACCTAGAAATTGATTACAATATTATGACATACGTCAGTTACAATTTCCAATCTCACCAAATCTAATAATAACGTCATATAAACTCGGCACTAGTTCTAGCCAATGAAATGAATGCTGTAATAGGAATCGCATATCAAGAAAATCTGAATATTCCCTACATATTTTTTCAAATTTAAAATATGGCAACAAGGGAAAATCGCGTACGATCATCATTGTTCGACTTTTCCTATAGTGCTAAAATGATTACAATTTTAAGTTAAAATTCATCTAGGGAATGTTATCTGCAAAATAAGTTGTAATAAGTAATAGTCTTAGTAGCAAAATATTTTGTTTTAGGAGGAAACATTGGAGAGTATTTTGAACTATATGTCCATTACTACCAAATTTAAATGGCAAAGCCCAGGAAATTCGAAAATCTACAATCTCCAGCGACTTCTTTCCTCCCTTCAAGATCACATGCTAGCTCACTACACAACTTCATTGAAACATAAATTCACCTTCCAAGAAAACGATTTGTTCCTAACTCACGTATCTCACGTGTTCCAATTTGCCATAAAAATACTGAAGAGGGCCGCTAATATACTTATAATGTATCCATCTAGTTTAGAATTGCTTTACAATGTTCTTTTAGAATCGGCTACTGGAGCTATGTTGTTTAAAATATTGAACTCGCTTCTACTCATACCAGCAGCTTACATCAAAAACATGTATCCGCTTTTGCTGGAATTAATGGATCCCATAGATAAATTTAATCAATTGCTGCCAAGAGAATTGCTGAGGGGAGAGAAAAATTCTTCCAGTAAGTATTAAAATTTTTAGATAAAGGCCATCAAGTTATTGCGATAGTGATAAAATGAAACTTTTTTTATAATAACGTTAAGACAAGGTTGAGAGGTTGTTTTACAACATAAAACAATATTAAAGACACTTATGTGAATATTTTTGGTAAATTGATTTGTTAAATAATTATGTCTAATTTATATTTATATACTTAATATATATTTATATAATTTATTTATATTTATTATATTTTGCTTCCAACTCTTCTCTTGTCCCTTCTCTCATAAATAATTTTATAGACCCTCTTGACATTACACATGTCAATGAACCTTTTATCGTCTATGTACCAAAATTAGCCTTATCCTCCTGTAGAAGCAATGCAGCAGGCCCTGATAACATCCCATACATTTCTTAAAAAAGCACTCAGATGTCTCCCTTGGCAAACTACGGGATTTTTATAATCTTTTATGGAATTCCCAGCAATTTCCAGTGAGATGGTGTGATTCTACTATTAGTCCAATAAGGAAAAAGGATCAAACCTCCTCATTACCAAAGTCTTATCGTCATATTTCTCTTACTAACACTACTACACACTGCACTACTTACTAACACACTGTAAACTTCTTGAGATAATTATTAATACAAGACTCCTACGATTTGTGGAAGACTACAATCAAATTCCAAATTTTCAATTCGGGTTTCGGCGTAATCGATCCACTCGGGACAACCTTGCCCTTCTACAAACCCACATTTAAACAGCACTCCATATTAATCCATATTGAATAAACTACGTCATTGTAACCTTAACGTAAATATTTTTCACTGCATAGGAAAGTTCCTGCAACCCAGATCTTTTAAAGTATTTGTTAATGGACAGTCATCTATCTATAAATGACATATGCAATAACTTTCCCAATCCTATTCAATACGTTCAACATCCCGATGACCTTATTATCTATTGCCATGGGAAAAAATTAACACTTCCTGTCAACTCTTACAGTATTCAATCGATCTCCTGCAAATCAAAATTCAAGACCTAGGTTTATCCTTATCACTAACAAATCTAAAGTTATTAGATTCAGCAGAAAAGCCACGTCCCCAGCTCCACTAATCTCAATCTACAACGACCCCATGAATTTAGTGGATAATTGTAAAATTTTGGGAATGATCTTTGATTCTCGACTAAACTGGAAACATCACGTAAATCTTTCCAAAAGCTACTGCCTTAAGCAATTCAACCTAATAAAAACTCTTTCACACTTTTGTTGGGGTACTGATGAGAATTTAATTCTTACTCTGATACGATCCAAAATAGATGACGGCTGCTTTATCTACATGTCCATCTCCAAATCTGACATAAACTATTAGATTCTATCCAAAATACTGCTCTTCGTCTATGCCTCGGAGCTTTTCGCTTTAGTTCGCAGCCTTTCGAAATAACCCTGATAAAAACAACAACAAAATTCCTTGAAATACAGTAAAATATAATTAAAGTTTTAACCAAACAATAACATAACCTTAAAATATGAACATTTATAGTAAATATCTTAATACTCTGATATTCTTACCTCACAAATTCACGAACAAAAAATAATACCAATCGCACAGAATGAATGTTCATAACCAAAAGTCCTTATTTATTCTTAAAACAATTAAAATAATCAATATTTCCAACTTCTTATGGGACAAATACACACAAATTAGAAATGTTTGGGAAGGTTGGAGATATACATGCAAATAGGAATGTCAACTATTGGTTTGTATTATAAATTTTGAAACTTAAGGTAGAAAATGAGGTTATAGCAAAAATTGGAAATTATATTAATGGTTGCATAGATCTACCAAGGTATATCAGTTGGAAATATAAATGGGGGACATATGGCGCATTCAATAATATACAATTAAATATGTGTAACGGGTGTAAGTGTATGATATCTATATTGAATGAGTTTATGTGTAGTAATGTTATATTGATAGTCTAAGAATCCGGTTGTTAAATGAGAAAATGATAAAAAATGTGAGTTTTATATGACATAATTTTGTTATTAATGACGGTCAATGGAAGTAAAAAGTCAGAAACTTCCTCTTTATATATTTGCAACATTTGATAAATCAATTTGTTGTTTTTTTTCAGGAAGCGAAACTCCCACTCTAGATCAATTGGCCGAACAATCCTGGGTGTGGATAGTCGATCTACAGAAAACCTGCTCACTGGTAGTCGGCCATTGCCTAGGTGGCATGCTAGTAGGCGACCAACCAACGTACTACGAAAATCTTTGCCGACACTGGCTTTCCAATGAAATATTCTCTTCCGGTTTAGAGAACGAAACTATCGATCTAGAAGCTCTAACGGAATTGTCCTACCAAGCAACATCAAAAAACGCCGAACAGATTTTAATTACTTTGGACAAATTACCTTCACCCGTCGAAAGCCTTTGCAAAGTGGTATTTGAACTTCCTTGTCAATACGACGAGGCTTGCGCAGTACCTCCGGATGAACTAAAAACCAGTAACGCCTTTTATAACAAATTAATGGAAGATATAGAAATAGAACCGTGGGAATTTGATGAGGACGACAAGAACGTTTTGGATACCGTTACCAAATGCTATTTAATGACGCTGTTAATACACACGCGGTTAATACACAAACCTTCCTCGCATCCTGCAGTGAAGGAGGTTTACAGGAATGTTTTAAATTTACGACAAAAAATGATTGGTCTGATCTACTGCGACGAGTACAAAGACGAACTCATCGGAGACAAAGACGCTGAGAATGAGCAGTCCGAAAATTTTAATGCCAAAGACGTCGTATCTGTGGACGAGGAATATAATTTTAAATCTTTTTGCCAAGGAATTCTGAAAAGATCTTTATTCATGTTATTATTTGTTAAAAGTAAGTATATTTTATTAAATCAATATCATCATCCAGCCTCAAGAGTCCACTGCTGAACATAGGCCTCTTCCTCATGTTTCCAACCCCGTATATCTTGCGCCGCTCTTATCCAGTTTTTATTGAGTCTTCTTAAATCGTCATTCCATCTTGTAGGTGGTCGACCGACGCTTCTCTTGTCTTCCCTTGGCCTCCATTCCAATAACCTCTTTGTCCATCGCCCATCTGTCATTCTGGCTATGTGTATTGCCCATCTCCATTTTAGTCTGGCTATCTTCTCGATGATGTCAGTCACTCCGGTTCTTCTCCTGATGTCTTCGTTTGTTATTCTGTCTCGGAGAGTTATTCCTAACATGGACCGCTCCATTCTTCTCTGCGTGACTCTCAGTTTGGTAGCTGCTGCTTTTGTTAAGGTAAGTGTTTCTGCTCCGTACGTCAAGACTGGGAGGACGCACTGATCAAATACCTTTCTCTTTAGGCATGTGGGCAGCTCACTTTTAAAAGCTTCTCTCATGCTCTTTTAAGTTTTCCAAATGCTGCCCACCCAAGGGCGACTCTTCTCTTCAGTTCATGAGTCTGGTTATCTCTGCCAATCATAATTTCATGTCCCAGGTATTTATATCTATCTACGAGTTCTATTTCTTTCCCACCAATACTGATGTTCTGGTTGGGCACCAAATTGGTCATGATTTTTGTTTTTGAGATATTTATATTTAAACCTACATTTTCTGTAGCCACAACGAGTTCCTGTACCATCTCTCTTGCCATACCTAGATCTTCAGCTATTATAAGTATATCATCGGCGAAACGTAAGTTGTTTAGATATTCTCCATCTATTTTTATTCCCTTTGTCATCCAATCCAAATTCTTAAAAGCATGTTCTAGCACCGTATTAAAAAATTTTAGTTGACATTGGGTCTTCTTGTCTAACCCCCCCCCCCGTTCTATTTTTATGCGATTACTGTTAGTATGTAATTTGACAGTGGTTGTTGCCTGCAGGTATATTTTGTATAATAATTTAGTATATCTATAATCTAGCCTGCATTCTTTAAGCGCCTGTAATATTTTGCTTAGCTCAACTGTGTCAAAGGCTTTGTGAAAATCGATAAATATTAGAACTAGAGGTTTATTGTATTCCACTGCTTTCTCTATTAGGGTTTTTATACTTTGTAGATGGTCATTTGTTCCGTAACTTTTTCTGAATCCTGCCTGTTCCCTTGGTTGATAAGTCTCTAATTTTCTTTTTTTTTTCTAATTTTCTAATTTTTTCTTTTCTCTAAGTCTCTTTCTTTAAATCAATATAGTTATGATCTTTTTTACTTAATCAAAGTAGATGTTAAATAATATATAGTCTGTGAAGTTTGCATGCGCCTCTCATTTATCGTGAACAAGGAATTTTCAATAATTCTTGTGTTAGAAATAATTATTTATGTAAATTGTTTATTAACCCACTTACTACATACACTTACATAATCAAACCTCCACAAAATGATACATTCAAGACCCTGGCACAGTAATAGATATAAATTGAACATTTGCCTTCAGTATCTAGACTTGAGTACTTTATTGCTTCTCAAAATATGTTCCACCAAGATCGATACACTTTTCCAATTTCCACTTTTAAAATTCTTAATCTTTGGGAACGTGAAGTCGTTGGGGCTTAGGTCGGGGCTAAACGGTACATGGTTAAAAAAATTGGTGGTATTGTAGTTGTACTGCAAGTTGTCGTCTTTCAATCGTTTAGCAACGTAGTGAGAAATCTCTATTGGAACCAACAGGCTGTGGCCACACTAGACGGAAATAGCACGGATGCGCAACAGATAAGTAGAGGACTGAGACAGGGCTGTGTACTTTCACCATTACTATTTAATATATATTCCCAAGAGATTTACGCAAGCACTTGAAAACTATACAGGAGGGATCAAGATACATGGTGAAAATATAAATAACATCCGTTATGCTGACGATACAGCCATTACCGCTGAAAGTGAGACAGACCTGCAGATGTTACTAAACACAATTTGTGATAATGGGGAACAGTTTGGTTTAACAATAAACATAACGAAAACAAAAACGGTGGTTATCAGTAAGAGGGGCAAAGTCATTACAAGGATCCAGATAAAAAAATGAAGATATTGAACAAGTGGACAAAATAAAATACTTAGGAGTCTAGATTACGGAAGATCTGAATCCGAAATCAGAAATTCGCTCAAGAATAGAGCAATCAAGAGCAGCCTTTTTGAAGAAAAGAAAATTTCTGAGTAACCAAAGACTCAATCTGCAAATCTGATATCGGATGGTAAAAATGTTATTAAAAGGCGAAAGACAGCATATTTGGGGCACATACTTAGAAATGATAAGTACAGTTGCTGCAGCTAATTATGAAGGGTAAAATCGAAGAAAAAAGGGGTCCTGTTAAGAAAAGCAGAAGATAAAGACGAATTTGCAATGGTTATAGCCAACCTTCATTAGTGAAGACGACACTAGAAGAAGAAGAATGGTTTAGGAAAGCGGCATCTTTGCATCATATTTCTTTTATTTTAATATTTTCACTATTAATAATATTTTAAGAAATTAAACAGATATAGATTTTTATCAAAATCCTTTCTACCATGTAATGCTGAAGGTAATGGATTTGAATATATTGCTTATCTTTTTATAGACATACATGTGGAAATTTCCCTCTCATCGTCTCATTCTGAATCGGAGGAAACGGAAACTGAAAAAGCATACGTCGAATATTACAAAGCACATAAAGAATCAGCGTCGTTGAACGATCTTCGAAAAATCTGCCATTCTCTGCAATGTTTTGTAATGAATGAGTCTACAGAAAAGAACAGAACTAGCATGACGAGAGAGAAGGGTTGGTGCACGGATCCAAAAGTTCTTTACGCAGCTCTCATACAACAAAAGGAACGAGCATTGTTTAGGTAAGTATTCATTCATATATACACAGTAATGTCTCTTTTTATGCGATTTTAAAGTTGTGTAGTTTGTATTTCATCCAAAAATTTCTATTATTAACTGTTATAATTAAATATTAACTATTCACATCCAGATGTAAGATGCCAGATGTAAAGTGAGTCTTTGCAATTCGGGGATTCCCTTGTTAAATGATGTCCCTGGCTAATACATCATTGCGAGTTTCGCATTGAAAGGTATAAATTGTTATTATTAATTTGTAAAATGTAAAAAAATAATTTTTCTCTTAGCGGAGCTCCGTTTTATAATAAGTTGTTTAAAATTTTACTGATTCCAAGTTGCAGTATAATAAGCAGCACGGTTTTCGGACTGAAACATTTCAAGTGAGTGTCGTAAAATTTAATTTTTGATTAGAAGAGGTTTTTTCCATCTCAATATCGTAAGTCTATTTTTTTTTATTTCTTTCTTTAATATTTTATTTGGCCCAATGGAGAAAAAAAGAACGGTAATTATTTACATTAGTGAGGATAGTCGGATTAGTCTGAAATTTGGACAGTGGATTATGTTTTATTTTTTATTCACTTTTCAATCTATACATTTTTTTACCCCGAGCTATAGTTTTTCTGTAATTCGCATTTGAAAAACTGATATTTTGACATAAATTTGAAGATGCCGCCGCCATTACAGCTGCTGTCAATGATGTGCGTGTGAGTAGTACATACTTCTTGATCCAATGTTGCCACACTTGTCAAATATATTGTTTATTGTGAAAATATTAATTCTCAAGTACAATCATAAAGGAATAATGATAATGAGTATTATTTCAATTTTCTGTTTCTAAGGGATTCATATATCTGTATTTCATTTGTTATTAATTTATGTTATTACATATAGATTATAGTTTATTTCGTTTTATGGTGTATTAGGTTTTAATTTGTTTTTTGATTGGTACCACATTTTGCTTATTTAAAGTACGCCGTAAATATTATATGAATAAAATGTTACCACAGAATAAATAACAATCAGAATGCCCACCCTCAGATGCCGCCTTTGAAGTTTGTCAGCACGCGAACGCCATGTTTTAGACGGAAACACAGACTCTGATTGAGCAATTTATGACAAGCGACGACAGAACTGTCATTTAAATTTGTAGATTAATAATTTAGTACATTTGAAATAATTTAATATACTCTTCAACTAAAAGTACGAATGAAATAGTGCATGTTATGTCTGTTTTGTCTGTAGTTGCCGTAAATAAATTAAACGGGGTTAATTTGTCTACGCATACCCGACAAAATGTCACTGAACAGCACTGGTTCCGACTAAAACATGGCTGATTGCGTCTGCGCGAACGAGATGCGCATACTTATTTTTTCAAGCAGAGTGTACATTCTGATTGTTTATCATTATGTGATATTACTAACAAATATTTCAAAAGCTTTATTAAAATATTTCAAAATCTCAATCTTTAAATTTATATCCACCAGCATATTAGCACTATCGGTAGGTAATAACTTATATGGACATATATATTCTTATTAAAACTTAAATTCAATATATTTACACAGCAAAAAAAAAACAATATTAAATCATATGTGGTACACTTTTAAAAAACAATATTAACTCATATGTAGTATACTCTTATTAAAACTTAAATTCAATATACTTACTCTGAAAAAAAAAACAATATTAAGTCGTATGGCGTATACTCTTATTTAAATTTAAATTCAATATATTTACCCCGAAAAAAACAAATGTATATGTGGCAACATTGCACCTCCGCGGAATATTTTATATTGTGCGCAAACGCGTTTAACTTGTTTTTCCAAATAAATGAATTTTGGACATTTTACAATAATTTATATTTTGGATAATTTAACGGGAAAATGATAGTATTTTTAATTAATTTATAAATTTTATATAACTATTACGGCTATTTCGTATTTCGATAACATTTTTCTCTTGCCAATTATTGATTTCCTATACTTTTTATGAACTTTTTTTCAATTTTTTTTACTTTTTTTTCATTTTTTGTATAGTTCCGTAGACGTAAACATGAAAATGTAGCCTTTTTTCTATTTTTAAGGCTAAGTCCACCAAAAATTCGCATTTTTAGGGACCCTCACTAATGTAAACAAATACCAAAACAAAAGAACATCAAAGACAATCAATTTCGTTGGAAATTAAAATTGCAATTTTAGGATTAGGAAAAGGAGAAGGATCTACGGCAATTGGAAAACATTCTAATTTAGTCGAATCAACTTTAAGAGCAATTAAGAATTGAGAGAATCATTTGAGAAAATCTATAATTTCTGGTACAAAATTAAGCGCTTAATTTTTATCTTATTCGGGGGATGTATTATTAGAAAGAACAGAAAGAGCCATCGCAATTTGGATTGAGGAACTAATTCAAAGAAGAATTCCTGTAAGTGGCCTGTAACACGTCTGCTTCCAATGGCCAACCTTTCAAACCTGAAACTTGAATTTACTTCGACTTCGATCTGTGTACCCGTTTCTACCGTCTCCTTACCGCGCGTATCAATCCAAGGAACGGCCAACCCAAAATTCTTGTCAAACACGCTTCAATCGTATCGTAAAATAACCTTGAATCATTTCCAGCTTTTAAAATTGTAGAACTAACACGTATGAATAAATAAAACCATATTTAAGTCGCAGTTATAACTGGAATTTGGGGTATAGACACAGAGACTCGGCAATATTTTATAATTGGCCCAGGGACGTACCAGATAAAATTTTATACCTTAAATATTCGATAGTTATAAGGAGTTTATTATGTACAGTGCTCGTATAACAGGTCCTTAGCCATATGTAAATAAACATTATATAAAAAAATTTTTGCACATAATTTATGTTTGTTATTTTTTTTAGGTTAGAAAGTTTAGATCAATTGTTGTTCCACTTGGCAAGCAGAGAAATGTCGTTAACTGTGATAAACTGTATACAGCAGCAACTCCTAGAAGGCTCTTTTGGTTTTTGTAATATAAAGAGTGATGACTCTTGTACCCAATTACATCACTATTTGGAAGGAATTCAATCTGCTCCTCTAGATATTCAAGAAAAGATTAGAACGGCTGTACACGGTATATATCACTATTTGACACTCTCACTGAAACGACAGGTATTCAGCCATTCGGAAAATAAACATTTCTTGCTTACTACGATATTCTCTTTAAGTGCCAGGTAATTACAATACATTATTACTGTTTTTGTTTACAATATATCTGAAATTTATTTTTTATAGTATTGATATTTTTATTTGTGTTTTTTGGGTGTTTGTATAAAAAGAATATGAGAATATGTCGGCAGGTAGTTTAACGGACTGGCGGCCTCATCTCTTCTCAAATCTGATCGAACAATTGCCGACATATAGAGTTTCACCGCTCGGAGAAATTCAGCATTGAGACAGACGTAGTTCGGCACTTGTTTTGGCTTATGGGTTTATCTCGTTGGAGTTGAAGTGTGTTATTGGAGCTGTACGGTTTGGTGGCTAATTCACGTTTAGGAGAACAGTTTTTTTATAGTATTGATGGATTTTTATTTAGCATACGCATAGGATTGGCTGTAGCTATCGGCTCACCTAAGTTTTTTTGCACATGCTACCTGTTTTCATGAAGTTTTTTTTGTAGATATCATGCCAATGACTTGCCAATTGTCATAAATAACGATTTAATGCAGCTCTTGATGAGATTTATTAATTTTAACTTGGATTGTCCTAAATTGTACGACAAATCCGACATTTTAAGCATCGCTGCTTTGAGACTGACTCGAATATTAGCAATATCTTGTTGTGTGCATTCCAAGAAGTTAGACATGTCGACTCTGGAAAACGTCATTAACATTTTATATGATCATTTTGCTCAAACTGTAGTTTCCAAATGCTGCGAAAACTCGACGAACCCAACCACTTTTTCTCCGGATGGAGTAAGGAATCTTGGTGATTTCTTGCTGTTTTTAAGAATTATTAGTTCGAGTCACGCTATACAAAAGCTATTGGCTTCCAAAGAATGGATATATACCTTACTTGGTACGTTGGAAAATGCCAGCCCTTATACTAATTATTCAGAACAGCTTAAAACGTTGAGGCCAAAGTTATTGATTTTGCAGTTGCTGCAAGTTATTTTGCCAGGTAAGTTTTTGGTTTTTTTTATTTTGACCTAAAAACTTAATACACGTATATATTCACAAACACAAGAGATCTGAAATCTGTAAGTTACTACATCGTGACTAACAGACATTTCTATCTGCTGCAAGTTTTAGAAGTTAAAACACTTAACTCCAAATTCAAGCGAAGATAAACGAGGAACTTTTTATAAACTTCTTTAACCACACCTACTTGGAATGGGATCCGCAAGATTCGTTCTATTATTCAGTAACGCCTTGGACGAAATAATAAAAAACTATGTGTAATAAATAATATAAAATAAGAAAATGGAATGAAAATAATAACGAAAACTATTTGTAATGATCCACAAGGAAAATGAATTTCCTGTAGTCAGCTGAATACCAGAAATCACAAAAATTTTATTTAATAAACTCGCTATTTTTCAACAGCTGTATCTTTGAATCTACTAAATGGATTGTAATTTACTAATGCTGGTTTGAAAGGTATTTAAAAATCTTTAATTTACCATTCCTGCAAAATTTTTTTTGGTTTAAGAGCGTAGGCGCAAAATTTCGATCCAATGCTTTTTAAATGCATTAATTTTTTTCGAATTCTGAGAAAACTAATAAATATTTTTGAAAAATTTAAACGCATAATGAAAGAATACATTATTACCGAGGGCCGAAAGTCCCTGAAAACTTCTATGTTTATTTTAATAAGTTACAGGGATGAAAAAAAAAGAGAAAATTTTAGTGTGATTTTTAATTTCAAATATCTCATTCAAAAAACTTTTTATTTATTCTAAGGGACTTTTTGCCCTCGGTAATAATGTACTCTTTCATTCTGCGTTTAAATTTTTCAAAAATATTTGTTAGTTTTCTCAGGATTCGAAAAAAATGAATGCATTTAAAAAGCATTGGCCCGAAATTTTCGCCTACGCTCTTGGTAATTAATTGAAAATCATAAAATTTTGTTTTCTTTTCGTTCTTCTTTTCTTGATCTATAAAAAAACTAATCTTTTGCGGTTTTGTAAATTATCTTATCAAAAAGTTTACAATATATAACTTATATGGCATAATGACTATAACATTATAACTAAAATTGGTTCACTGGGCTCAGAGATATAGGTCTTCAAATATAGGTTAAAATGGGCTATTTTTGACCCTTTCTAGGGGCATGTCTCAGGCTCAGGGGCACCTAGAGGGCTAAAAAAATAGCTATAGGCTACTTTTTTAAGGTAAAATGATAATTAATCTATATCAAGCAAGGAAAAATAGCAGGCAAATGCAGTCCAGGACGAAGAAGAACCCCATGGTTGGAGGACATTGCGAGATTGGTATGGTATAGATACAAGCATGCTATTTAGGGTGGCAGTGAATAAAATTAAGATAGCTATGATGATAACCAACGTTCTGAAAGGACATGGTACATGAAGAAGAAGAATGATAGTCTAAAGTTTGTTAAAAACTCCCCACACTCCCCTTAACAAAAGTGGTTGAAAAAGTTGCTCATATTATACGTTTTTCCCTTCATATGCATATAAAATATACAAAATATACAGATTTGGAAATTGTTTTAACGGAACATAGAATTTTTAATACAATAACTGAAATTCTACATCGTTCGTAAAACACTTTGACTGGTTGTTCACATTACAACCTGCTACAGCACACCTCATTTTGCGCCAATATTTTTAAATCCAAAATAATATTTAGAGTGAAAAAATTGTCAAAAGCTTACAACCGTTACAACCTCTAAAAGTAAACATTCAACAAAATGTCGAGATCGTCACCAACTGACGTCACTTGACGTTTAATAGCCCCGCCCACATCTGTGCGATATCATAACTTCGCTTTTATATATCATGGTAATTATATTTAAAATCATATGTTCCTGGTAAAAATTTCCAAATGTGTATTGTTTTTGTAGGTTTACAGTCTGTTCATATTGACGACGATCTAAGAAAATATATTATTAACAAATTGTTTAATCAGATTAGTAGAGAAGTTTGGAATATATCTAAGAATGCAGATGAAACAACAAGTTGTGATTTTTGTGATAGTAATTTATTAGATAATACTCTTTTCAAAGAAGGTGAAGGAAACGTACCTGTACATGACATGGGTTTTGATGCTGAAAAATGTTTCAATTGTACTATTGAAGGTAAGTCAAATTCCTTTATTCTTAATTGTTTTAATTTCTGGTTAAAGTTGCGGCGAAACTGTTAAAGCTTGAAACCAAACTAATTGAGACCAAATCGATACACATAGACTTTATCAACAAAAAAATTAATAAAACACCAATTGGTATTAAATATTCTGCTATACTATATGCCAATACAGCGAAATATCTGGGCATGAACTTAGAAGCCAGATTAAGATGGAAAGAACACACTACAAAGAAAAAAAAGGTCACATCAAATATAAAAAAAAACTGCATTGGATCCTTGGAAGAAATTTCGAAATGTCAATTGTCAATACACAATAAGCTCTAGATATACAGTGTTAGTCAAAAATCAGTTCCCCTCGTATCTTTTGAACGGTTATACTTAATAATAGTGAAATTTGGAGGGGGGTAATAAACAGACGTAAGCTTCTTAACTAACCATGACAAGTGACATAATAGTGACAGATGACGTTACAGCGCCACTGTGACAGATACTTTTAAATAGGACCTTATGGCAAGTAATACCTCGTTTGAAAGGAAATGAAAATACCTTTTCAACCATACTAATTTTATTTGAGTTTAAGCTCATTTTGATGAATAAATTAAATAAATACTAATTAATATCACATATTTTCTTTTTTAAAACAATATTATTATCTGATTATATTCCAAATATTTCATTATTCAAACAAACGGCAATAAATAACATCCATAATAAACACATTGGTAACTACTGAATAATAACACTTGATGTAAAAAATTTATTTGAAGTCAAAAGAAACTTTTACGTCCAAGAAATAATCTCCCGAATTTATTGACCAGAAATTTAGATGAATCTTCATGAATTTATTGTTGGTGTAAAGCCCGCATTACAATAAAGTCGTTTAAAATGGTAAAAATGGCAATATCATTTTCAAGTCTTCTACTTTAAATTATTATTTAAAATAGACGACAAAATTTATTATTATTATAAACATTAATTTATTAATATTTTGTGTTTTGAGAACGATTTCCGAAGTCGAAATTGAAACTTCAATAATATCGTCATTTTAAACTTAAATTGTGGCTTATTCCCAATAGAAATCGTAATAACATGTATTGTCTATTATTATAGGTAACTTGACCCTAGTT
Organism: Diabrotica balteata; assembly: GCA_918026665.1. Lineage (NCBI taxonomy): Eukaryota > Metazoa > Arthropoda > Insecta > Coleoptera > Chrysomelidae > Diabrotica > Diabrotica balteata. The sequence continues at coordinate 120,552,927 of OU898283.1, forward strand.
CACGGTACAGGAGGTAGAGGTTACGGTTTGGGACTGCAGGCAATAAGGTCAGGGTGCTATCAATGGAAAATACTTATAGTAAAGGAAAATAGAGGCAATGAAGGTACGTGTATCGGTGTCTCAAAATATCCCGTTAAAGATTTTAGTCACCGATCCACAAACGACATGTGGTTGTATAGAGCTTATAGCGGTAGTTTGTATCATAACGGCGAAAGAGACATGAGCTTCCAAAGCTATACACAAGGTAAGTAAAAAGTGCTTCTTAGTAATATAATTAGTATTTTATACGTTTATTTGAATATACAGTCTACTTCACGAGGAAAATTGTTTAATTGTGCTGGAAATCGTTTAGATAAAATGGAAAATATCCTGTGATATCAGCTGGCAGAGTGTAAAAGTATTTTCTAACAGGTTTTTCCATGCGTGATTATTGTGGTTACCTAGTATTTGTCTTGTACCAGACTAGGTTTTCCGTATACCTTGGACAATGTCATGGACTTATGTGATAGCATGTCTGGCAAAACAGAAAACCAAAGAAGCTATATCGATGGAAGACAACTGTATATACGAATTTCTGACTATTGATCGTCTTCAGTACGGTGCAGCCCAGTTAGAAAAGGAGCATGTTAACTTGGGAAAGAATCATTATTACAGGAGCAATGCGACCTCTTTGTGGCCTTAGAGTTAGAAGACCCTGATGGTTTCCAGGGCAACAACTAACAATAACCACGGAGGAATCTACAGCTACTATAATATTCGAAGGAGAGAAATAATTGGGTTAACAGCTGCTAGACAAAGTAAACTTTACTACATCCAATATATTTCTCCTATTTTCATAGGCATCATCAGGGAAAGCTACAATAATGTTAATTAAGTATATGTTATATATGATGAATTAGTTTTTTTTTTAATTAACTGAGTAACTGAGGATGTTTGTCAAGATGTTTGATTGGAAAGCATTAAAAAAACAATAAATGAAAACTAAAATTTAGAAACTAGAATTAATATTAAACTTAACAGGCTTCTGGGTTGAACCACGTCGATTATCATTGGCCTGCTCCCTAATCGTATCGATTAACGGTCTTGTTTACATTTGTTAATGCAATCATTAATATGCTCATTCCAGGTTAATTTAGAATCTAAGGTAACACCTAGATAAAGTTTATTTAGCAGAAAATGGTTGACTTGTGCTAGTTCGGGTCGTAAATATTATTAAATTTACTAACTTGTTAAGACCGGTCCGGAGCGATAAGCAAACGAGGTAGGCAGAGTTGGTCTTTTGATAATTAACACTGACTAGATGGTACTCCTATAATAAAGCAAAGGATCCACAAAATTTACAATAATTTCGAACGACAAAAACAAAAAAACGGATGTAAAATATATTGCTTTTCCTGATATACCCGAAATTAATGTTACTCAAATGAGTTTTAAAATAATTAAATCTATTTTAATTGCTAAGATTATAGAAAAACAAACATTAATAATAAATTGTGGTTCTGAAAAGAACCCTTTTTTTAGTCGTAACATTTGTAGATTTGATGACAGTATTACTCCACACATAGTTATGTTCGCTATCGCTATCCTCATCTAAATTAATTATGATCGGTTCAATTATATTATGATCTACATGAACATATGAATTGGATTGTTCTCCTGGACTGGACTGTTCTCCAACTCATCATCATCATCACGTAGCGCTACAACCCTGGGTGGTCTTTGCTGACTGTACAACTTTTTTCCAATTTGTTCGGTCTTCCATCAACCTAGGGTCAAATGGAATGTTCATTTTCCGGAATCTGCTTGGATGTTATCTCTCCATCGTATTCTGGGATGGCCGAGTGGTCTTTTGCCTGTGGGAATCTCCTCCCATGCCAGTTTTACAAGTCTCTCGTTATGCAATCTGTGCACGTGGCCTGCCCATCTTAGTTGCTGTGATTTAATTTCTTGGACAATATCGGCGTCATTGTAGAGTGCTTTTAATTCGAATGCGTCATGTAGAGTGCTTTTAATTCGATATGGTTCTGATCTTATACTGGTTTGTGGTGATGTCATGGTGAGGTCCGAAAATTTTTCGTTCAAAGCGTCTGAGCTTTTCTTCGTTTGCTTTGGTCATGGTCCACGTTTCGCATCCGTATGTTATTACAGGTCTGACGATGGATTTATAGATTTTGATCTTTGAAGTTCTTGTAAGATTTTTTGATTTTATGAGCTTATCCAGTGCGAATAGACAGCGGTTGCAGACTGGATTCTGTCTATTTATTTCTTCAGTAACATCGTTGTCAGCTGTGATTACGGCTCCCAGATACTTAAAACGTTGCACTCTTTCGAAATTGAAGGTGTTGACCGTCACATTTTGTTCTATTCTGTCTTTTCGTGTCGCTCTATTTATACACATATATTTCGTCGTCTCTTCATTAATCTTCAGCTCTATTTCACTTGTTGCCTCTTCCACCTTGTTGAAGATGTCTTTCGTGGATAGGATGGAATCTCCAACGAGATCTGTGTCATCTGCATATACGAGTAACAGCTTGGGACCTTGAACCGATAGCAATTATGTTTTTATTTCGGCCGCCTCACGGCTTTCTCTAATACAAGGTTAAAAAGTAGTGGAGATAACGCATCACCCTGTTTGAGTCCACTGTTGATTTCAAAGCTGTCAGACAATTTATTATTTACACGTACTTTAGATATTCCACCCTCCATACAGACTTTTACGTTTCTTACTTGTTTCTATGGGATTTGATGTAATTCTTTTTACTGTGGTCAAAGGTATTTTCGTCAAATCGCATATTTCACTTGTAGCGGAAATTGTGTAAGTCCTCTTATAAGTAAGGTACTGTATATAGTTTTTACAATTTGCTTTGCATCTACAGATAAATGTTTCTTTTTTACCGGAACACTAGAAGAAGCCCCATTATTATTATCCCACGAACGCCACATAATGATTGAAAACGTAATGAATAAAATGAGTGATACTACTTAACACTTCCCGTGAAACATAAAGAAAACAAATTTTATCAAGAACTCGTATTTAAATACTATTTACTACTAATACTACTATAAAAACTTATTTAAACATATTTAAATTTTACCTGAAACCAGGCCTTTTATACTATTATCGGTTAACCCAGAATGTTTATAGTCGGTACTAATTGAAGTCAACCATTTACTGCTAAACAAACTTTATATAAAACTTATATCTCAAGCTGTGAGAATTTTAAAGTACTAACTTTTGGTAACCTGTGTCTCGAAAAAAATACTACAGCTAATTTGTTAGGTGAGACATCAAGCCCATGACTATCAAAATACTTTTTATAATAAAACATATTTGCTTTAAGGGGACATATATTATTAAAAATATCAATTAAAACGAGATATACCCTACCCACCATATCTCATCATAAAATTTTATCGTAACAAGTTAAAGCTGATGATAAATCACAGGACTTCCAGGGCAGCTCCATGTACACATGTGATTTTTTCATAATTTAAATAGATCATAGTTCAATAATTTAGTTCTACAACTCTGAATAAGTTAGAATTAAGAAAATTATCGTTTTAGGTGACTACATTACTGTCGTACTGGACATGGATGCGAAAACGTTAAGTTTTGGAAAGAACGGTGAAGAGCCTCGGTGGCTTTTGAGAACATCAATGCTACTGAACTTTACCCATGCGTCATGTTTTATAGCACGAATCCTGACGAAAAAGTGAAAATAACCGATATGAAAGTTCATGGTAAGTTGGAGCTAATGTCACTGAGTAAATGATAAAGTTGTGGGCTGTTCAGTGGGGAATATATTATTGGCACTACAAAATTTATGTATTTTTAAAAAGAAAGAAAAGAAAAAGAATATATATATATATATATATATATATTATATATATATATATATATATAAATATACAGATTGAACGAAATAAATTCGGAACATAGGAATATAATGTATTTCGGCTCAATTCTGCTGTAGGTGGTTGGCCAACAAAAGATTGTCAAATAATTATATTATAAAAATCCCATACTTCAGCGGGCATGCTGGATTCTGAACTCATAAAAATTGAAAGCTACACATAAATCTACGATTTTATTATGCTGTCAAACCAGTTATAGTCCAGGAAATGAAGTATTTCACCTCGCAATTTTTTCGTGCTGCGTGGATTGACTTGAAATTTAACAGAAGGTAGGTAATAGCCTAAGGATCAAAATCTATATCGAACCAAAGTGCGCCAAAGCCTAGGGGGTGGTTGCCACCCCAACTCCGGGGTGAAAATTTTTTTTACGTTTTAACTACAGGTTTCGATTAAAAAAGTGATTCTAAACAAAAAATGTGCTATACATTTTTTTTATAAAATGATATTTTTCAAGTTATTCGCGATTGAAAGTAACAACTTTTAGACGAAAAAATCCACGTTTTTTAATCGATTTTTCGCGAATAACTCGAAAAATGGTGCATTTTATCAAAAAATTGTAGAGAAACAAATTTGTAGCTTTTAAAAAGACAAATACAATTCATTTTTTAAAATGTTTTTTCGATATAATAGGAACCGAAATACGGCCTATCAATGTTCAGGCGGTTTTCTTCAAATGCCAAATTTGAAAGATTCAAAGTCAAATATCGGGAAAATGATGCATTTTAGGAAGAAAACTCACAAAACCTTTTTTAAAGAGCATAAATAGACCTATCATAAAAAAATACTCTAGCTCAAAAAATTGAGTGAGTTATGATGAAAATAAGGTCAATACCTCATTTTTTACGAAAAAATCGAGTGAAAACAACCCCCTAACCACCTCCATAATTAAAATCAACTTTCACCCCTTCTGCAATTCCCTTTGTACATGTATTGTTAATACGTCCAAGAAGTTTGACCCATTTAAAATGCTTAGTTTTAGAAAAAGTACAGCTTAAAGCGAGAAACGATTTACAATTTCATATTTTTTATCCTTCTTTTTTTAAATATGCCCGAAAATATTGAGATATATGAAAAAAAATAAAAAATTACCAATTGTAGCTTTTTAATGACTAAAATTATCCTTTATTTATATTTATTACTATTTATAACTGGGAATAAGCCACATTAAAGCTAAAAATACATTTATTTGACGTTTCAATTTCCAATTCGGAAATCGTTCTCAAAATACAAATAATAAATTAAACAAATTTTGTTTTTTGTTACATAGTGAAAAAATTCTTCTGATAATTTAATTTTTATCTGACTCATTTATATTGACAATTCAGACATACATATGCATTTTAAAGTAGACGACTTTTAAAATGATATTGCAATATTGTTGAGTTGCGCTCCTGGGACGACTTTACTTATAAGATAGTTCATTCGATTACATGAAATCTAACTTTAACTTGAGAATATCCGTCAGAAAAAAATCATAGCATGTAATTCGTCTTTAAAAAAGACAAACACATGACATGATGACAGTAAAATTCTCCTGTTAGTGATTCCATAGTAAATTATGAGGGAAAAACCAGGAAAAAACCCTCATAATACTATCCGACATTGTAAGTATTTTGTTCGTGAATTTAGTTTACCTTCAACAAAACATCAAAATTCTGATTTTATGTTACGTATTTAAAAAAACATAAATGATGTATCCTCTATATGTTACTGACTTTACTAATACTGGTAATTTTCTTATTAATAACTTTCCTCTTTTCAATATTGGTAACCAGAACCTACTACATTCTGCGAGGAATTTGCCTACACAATTTGGCTCATTTAGCATAATTAGAGCCGCTATCTTTGATTTTCTTTTTTTAACCATCCGTTTCTCTTTTAGGACTATATTTGAATTATTCCATTGAACTCTATGTTCATTATCCCATGCGTGTTTACATATTTGAGATCTATCAAATACTCTATTTTTAATATAAGATTGATGTTCACTTATTTCTAACATTTAATTGGCCTTGATGATTCACCTAAATAAAACTGATCGCATTCACAAGGTATTTTATAAATTGCAATTCTTTGTCCTTTCTTGTTCATTGTTAGGTTTGGTTTTGGACAAAATAGATCTCAACGTGTTTGTTGTTTTGAATGTTGTTGAAATGTTGAATTTATTTCCTATCCTTTTAAGTTTTTTGATAATCCTTTTATGTACGTATTGTTATTTTCCTCATATTATTCCTTGTGTATGCTGTAGAGATCTCGTTCTAAGTTGTTCTGTTCTATTCGATCGATTGTTGAAAATTCCTTATTTATAAACGAGAAAGGATAATCATTTTTTATTAAAACAGATGTTAACAAATGTTTCTCCACCAAGAACGAATTTCGTTAGAACAAGTAATTTTGGCTCTATCGTATAAGGATTTAATTATTCCCTTTTTTACATTAATATTGTGATTTGATTTGAAATTTAAATATCTATGGTGTGTGTTGGTTTTTTTTTAGTGTGTTTTTTTTATAGCTTCAGAACAATATTATTTATATTTGTTGTACAATGAATATTTGGCGAGATATAGCCGTTTAAAGCATCGATTTACGATCAAGCACCAACTTTTTCGAGCCCTTTAAACTCACCCCATTTAAAAACCAAGGTTCCAAAAAGATTTAATTCACAGATCCTTGTAGCTCTTAAAACCTCTACAAATCGTTTTTGAAGAAACACTCTATCGTTAAAAATTAAAGGAAATACGTTAAAAAAACCAGTTAATTTTTTTCCGGAAAATTCCATTAGTATAGTACAGTACATTTCGGAGCATAATAATCTACAAAACCGGTATATTATCTAGTGGGGCGTTATACATTCGAAATTTTAAGCGTTCTTATTTTGAAATCCCATACAACAGAATAAAACATCTGCTCATATGTCTATGGCTTGACAATGAAAATATCAGAGCAACAGATTGGGATGGTATTCCAAAGATGGTTTGTTATTATCCGTACGCATGAACAAACAACCTGCACCCGATGAACTTTTGAAAATTATTTTTTGCCAATGCAAAAAAGGATGCGGCGGTACTGTAACTATACTTGTTCTGGGTGCTCAGGTGAAGGGTGCAATAACAGTCCACCAATAATTGAAGAAGATGAGGATGACATAGATCACTTTGAAGATGTAATTGATGACGAATAAAATTAATATTATAATTGTTTTACCTATAAATGTATATATTTTCAACTATTTATGTAAATGTATAAGAATATATGGTGCCTTTTTATGTTGATAAATTTTTTTGTATTTAATTCTACATTTTTCAATTTATATCTTATAAAATAGTTTATAAAAACTGCAATGTTGTAAAGGGTGATTTTCAAAAGTTGAAAAGTTGCAAAATTTTGGCAAAAAATTGTTTTCACCTATATCACTCATAACAATTGATTTTTAAGGGTTGAAAATGTATGAATTTGTATTTTAAAGTATAAAAAAATCACTATTTAACTAATCTAAACCAAATTTCACTCATCTTAAGATATGTAACATTATTTTACAATTTTTGAAAATTAGGGGTAGTTTTCACCCCTAAGAACAATCAGGGTTCATCGGCATGATATAAACTATAAAGCAGAGGGTGAGTTGAGCTTAATTCCAAATTTTTATGCAAATCGTTCCAAGGTGAAATCATTTTCTTCGTATTACTAATTTTTTTATGTTAATCTCTAATAAGGGTCGCTTTTTAAGGGTTTAAATATGATGGAACTTTATTCAAAAGCACGAAACTATCATTATTTAATTAATTCAAACCAAATTTTACCCATATTCAGGTTTAATATGTTATTTTAGAATTTTTGACAATTAGGGGTAGTTTTCACCCCTAAGAACAATCAAGGTTCGTCGAAATGACATAAACTATAAAGCAGCGGGTGAATTGAGCTTAAATCCAAATTTTTATCCAAATCGATCCAAGGCGAAATCATTTTTTTAGAATTAGTAATTTTTTACATTAATCTCTAACAAGGGTTGCTTTTTAACGGTTTGAAATATGATGGAACTCTATTCAAAAGTATAAAATAATCATTATTTAAACTAATTCAAACCAAATCTTACCCATATTCAGGTTTAATATGTTATTTTATAATTTTTGACAATTAGAGGTAGTTTTCACCCCTAAAACCCTTCAGCGCACTTCGGTTCGATATAGGGCTATCACCTACCTTCTGTTAAAATTTCAACTGGATACATGCAGACAAAAAAATTGCGAGGTTTTAACTTTTTTCGAGCTGCATTTCCTGAACTATTATCGCTTCCTTAGACAAACCCGTCTTACGCACAACATTGTTGCGAGACAGATAGTTGAACGATATTTTATACAATGTCTACTCCCAGGTATGGATTTATTTATGTCCCAGTTTTATATTGGTCCACTATTTCAAATGCAGTTCAAACAGACATGTATTAAATTGTATGTTCCGTTTTAATTTGGTTCAATCTGTATATATATATATATATATATATATATATATAATATATATATATATATATATATATATATATAATTAACTAATTGTTAAAATAACTATTTTACTCTATATTTTCTAATTGCTTATATTATTTGTTAGGTACTCAAAGAGATCTGTTACCGGGCGAACCAAACCTGGCTCCATTACACGCCGTTCTTGTCGAATTCTACATTACGCTTATTAGGAGATTACACGTGTCTCCGACGTGGACAGAAGACGTGAACCAAGCTTTAATTACAAGACTGAATAAAATTGAAAATTATTTCCCAGTGATCGACACCCATAACATAGAAGACGACGTGGGACTGACGCAAGAGAAAATAATCGAATTGAAGTCAGAAATACAAACTAATGAATTATGCGATAATGTTTGGTCTGCACTTGTAGTGATCGCAGGTAAAATATACCGCATATTGTTCTGGTTAAATCAAATTCATGCAACTTTTATTTATTTGTACAATTGCTTCTTAAAATATATTAACTAACTTACTGGTACTACTAAAACCGTTCTTATTTCCGGATGCACCTCGAGTAAGCGTCGTACTAGTGGTGGCCATAGCTCAATGGCTAAGTACTGTCTTCTTAAGTCAGACGACCTGGATTCGATCCCGGCAGATACCAAAATCAATTTCTAATTGAACTAAGCCGACACCGTGCTTCGAAGGGCACTAAAGCCTTCGGTTTCGGCTACGTAAGTAGCCGTTAACACTAAAACCTGAGCCAGAAGGTTACAAGAATGGAATATCTTTAATTGGCTGGATACTGGACCGTCGAAAGCGGCAGAGTTGGCAACACTGCCGCTTCGCCGAAATTAGCCAGCCAGTCGTAATCACGTAGTAGACGGTGGTAAAGTAAAGCCGAGAGCAAGTTAGTGTTGTTGTGACTGTTACCATTTGTCTTTTGTGTTGTTCGCTTGGAAACTTGTTATTGTCGATCATTGTGATTTTTTTTATCGATATGGATCGTAAAAAGCGTAGAATTAACAGTGAAAATAAGAGGTTTGTGACTGAATGGACTGAATAGTATTGTTTTTGAACCTAGCGCTGTTCCAGTTTGCCTAATATGCAATAAAACTGTTGGTCTTATTAAAAGTACTAATTTAGACATTATGAAACCACCCATCAACACAACAATGTTGACTGGTTAAGTAAAGGTCAAGTGATTGAACGTTTTTGGTAAATAAAACAAGAAATAACTACCTTCTTAGAAAACTTGAATACCCAGAATACCCAAGAAGTAATAAAGCATTTGGACTTTCTGCTAAACGATGTTGTGGCTGCGGCTTTGCTGAAAGACATTTTGCTACATTTAAATATGTTCAGTACCTAATGAACCACAAGGAAATGAGACATTAATATAATATGATCTGATACAATGTATGTCCTCGTTCCGTCGCAAGTATGATATTTTTGAAAAAGACATTGCAAGTCAAGAACTAATTCACTTTCCAACAACTCTTGAACACAAGAATAATTCTGAAACAGAAATAGACGTTTGAATATTTTCAGATTGCATTGAAGGTCTTAAAAAATGAATTCACAGGAAGATTTGAAAACTTTGCAGAGGTAGAAAAATGGTCGTCATTCTTAAAAGCGCCTTTTGAAGTTCCTCCAGCAGGAGAACGTAGTGATGTTGCTTCAAATTCGATTCCCATTTCAAAGCCCTTGCTCTAAATGGAGATTATTGGCGACGTGCAAGTACTTGGATGTGATACGAGAAACGATCGTGCGCGAGTAGCGGAGAAATCTTGCATTTTTTACTGCACATTTCATAGATTTCCTAAATTCATATTGTCAATTGTCATATTTCATACTCGTTTGTTTATTTACACCTTCTGTCACTGAAGAAAATGGGATTTAGGAAATGCTGTGTTATAAATTGTAAAAATACAACAAAAAATGTCAATTTAAGGTTTATTCGTTTCCAATTTCGAAGCACAAATTATTACAAAGAGAAAAGTGGATTTATATCATAAAAAAGCATTAGTAACATAACCTAAATAATGCATTATTTTTTGCGTCCGATTTTAAAGTCAGTTTGATATAAATAATAAATAAAAGTTCACTTTTAAGTGTAAATTTTAGTTTCATAACACTCAGTTGAAGTTCATTTTAACCCAAAATCAAGTTTAATGTTCAAATTTTATTTTTTGAAGTTTACAAAAATGCATCAAGTTCAAGTTTTTCTGAAGATGCATTAAGATATATTATATTCGCTGTCCAAAAGTTTACAGGGAAAGAATTAATTGTTCAAACCAATATGATGATATCATGGGCTTAACCTGCTAATTTATGCATTAGCATTATTTATGGTAATTTATTTTTCTTAATTCTTCCATTCTTTTTTGACATTTGCCACTACTAAAGCTTTTCCCTTTGACTCAGTGCTTGGTTGAAAAGTTATTTGGTGATTTACTTTCTCAAATCCAGTTTTTATTATTGCATCCATATTAACAGTAATGCTGTAATTTAATAATATATTTATTTGTATTTACACACTACATACAACGTTTACCTTTTAATAACATACCGACATAACCTTAATCTTAGTTTTTCTTCTTATTCTTTTTTGGGACTACGTCTTTGACAGTTATCCGGTAACCTCGATCTAACATGAAAGCGCAGTAAATTTTGCTAATTTACGACACCAGGTGTCGCTGTTCCGAACTTGCACGGTCCCAATAGACTTGCTAATTTAAAGTTTTTAGTCAATTTAGATGTTTCAGATTTTGTGTCTTTTAGGACAGGATCAGGGTATGCGCATGGGAGGTATATGCAAACACAAAACCACTGGAAAAAAAGCAATAGTTCTCGGTATCCTCAAAAAGGGTATCACAACTGTGAACGTTCAATGGGAATCAGACGGAGGAGTCTCTGACGTTTCACTTTCCAATCTGGAGTTTGTTGAACCTGTTCCTTTTGCTATAAACAAATTTACTGGTGTAGCACCCAAAATTTTACTTCAAGTAGCACGACTGAGCGGCATCACCAATGAAATATCTATGCCAGTGTTCGATCTTACGGAAGATGAACAATTATTGTTGTATCCGAATAGGGCACAGAAACATCCTCCACCGGAACAATTAAGGTAACTAATTTTGTAATATTTATGTCATTTAAGTAATTTATTTGTATGTAATTATTAAAAAAATAGAAATATTCACAAAATAACTGTGAGCCTCCAGGTGGAACCACCAAGGATACAATCGATCACGTTTTAATTGAGAAAAATGAATCAATGAATTACTAACATTAGTTTGAAGCACAGTGTAAGAACAATTCGAGTAGTTAGTAAGATCAAAAATTTGTGTCAGCTAGAATTCTTAGCTAATCTTCTATTTTCAATCGGCAATTGACTCAGAACCTTTGATAGCTGACAGTCATTATGATAAGCCCCAAGCCGTGACATATCCTAACGGTAAACCCTTTAAAAGATTGTATTAAAGTAAAAAAGAAATATCGTCTTTTTTGTGAAAACTTTAATCTGAATTCCAGTTTGGACCAGAGCGGTGTTGTTGAACAACTTTCTTTTTTGTCACTTTTAATTTTTTATTCGTATGTTAATGTTTGTACATTCTAATTTTATATTGCAGATGCAGTTCAGATTCACAGATTCACAACCAAAACCCGAACGATCGACCCAGAACAATGGAGTCCCTCACAAATGAAATCGTGTCCAGTATAATGGGAGAAGTTAAAAGATTAAGCACAGAAAAAATATCTGGTTCTCAGAGCGAGTCGAAGATAGTAGACGGTGGAGATGCAAAAACGATAGACGACAGTGAAGCTTTACAAACGAATCTGTTGGAAAAACGTTTATTAGATCTCGAAGAAGAAACCCTCAAACTCACATTCCTTCAATTTGCGGCTTTGAAAGTTTTAGGCATATTTATAACATCTTCGTCGTTTACGGAACTCTTTCTATCTAATGCTACAACGCAATCTGACGATATGGACTGCTTGAGGAAGATCATGCATGCTATTGTCGAAAAAAGTATAGATCAATGCAAATTGAGTCATATTATAATGATTGCTGATGTCGAACGTGTACAATCACTATTACACATGAGTTTTGTTAAAAGCCGGACGTCTGAAGAAAAAAAGAGCATATCTCAAAACGTTGGTGATTTGGAGAATTCTGCCATCAGCCTACCTGTTACGAATGCTGTAAATGAAGGTAAGATAATTTCTAATCAGAAAATTAATTTATTATTTTTTTTTCGTAATAATATATTGTTTTCTGGGTGTACTGTCTCCTCCACCTATACATTTCTCTAGCGATTCACTTGAGATACTCTTTATATATATATATATATATAATATATATATATATATATATATATATATATATATATTATATATAAGTTATGATTTTGAAGGATGCAGTCAGTTTATTTGGCCCACAAGACAAAGAAAACTCTTTGACTTACTGTCAAGCTTTCGAATTATATTTAATTCTTTTCAAGACATCTATAAAAAAAATATAAATTAACTAGTTAAAATTGTTAATTGTCTTACTTACTAGTCGTGAGATTACAGTTTTTAATATTGTACTCTACAAAACAAACCATAATAAATATAATTAAAATTTTTTTATTAAAAATAACTATATTGTCACTATATATGTCATTGTCATGGTTTGATTAATGGACATATATGAATGAAAATATAGTTACTTTATGTGGAAAGCAAAACCAGTAACAATAGTTTTTATTATAATTTATTTAATTGTCTATAAAAAAATATAAATTAATCCAGTCAGCAGTTTGGCTTAAGCACATATGAATTTTTAATGTTAGGATGTCAATAGAAAATGAGATTTTGACGGTATTTATTGATATGTTAATATGTAACAATAAATGTTACTTAATTTGTCAATATCTGATCTTCTATTTACACATTTTTTATTTTTTTGTATATGTGTCATTTGTATATTGGTATTAAGGTGTTAACTGTCAGGCTATTGTTTATTTCTTGATTTGCCATTTTTACTGTGATTTGTTTTTTATTTGTTGGTATTGTTCGATCAATGTGATGGAGTTGGAGAGTTTGCAAGTACTTAAAAATTAATTTATTGAGTAAGCCAACGGGATAAGAATTTTCAATTAGTATGTTTTTTAGTCTCTTTAAAACTTTGTTCTCTATATGTTGGATGACTGGATTAATTTATATTTTTTATAGACAATTAAATAAATTATAATAAAAACTATTGTTACTGGTTTTGCTTTCCACATAAAGTAACTATATTTTCATTCATAGTCCATTAATCAAACCATGACAATGACATATATAGTGACAATATAGTTTATTTTTAATAAAAAAATTTTATTATATTTATTATGGTGTGTTTTTGGAGAGTACAATATTAAAAACTGTAATCTCACGACTAGTAAGTAAGACAATTAACAATTTTAACTAGTTAATTTATTATTTTTTTTATAGATGTCTTGAAAAAGAATTAAAATCGAAAGCTTGACAATAAGTCAAAGAGTTTTCTTTGTCTTGTGGGGCCAAATAAACTGACTGCATCCTCAAAAATCATAACTTATATTTAAATCAACAGTCAAGAATACCACCATCTTATACATATATATATATATATATATATATATATATATATATATATATATATATATTATATATATATATATATATTATATGCATTATGTCCAAAATATATGGACATGCAATGTCCAAAAAAAAATAAAACTTTATTAAGACATTGTTTATAGGTTCCAACTCGAATGATTCTGTACAAGATTTACTGCTAAAACCAGTTAGACCCAATAATTCAGTTCCAAAACCACCATCTTCATTAAGTGTACATGGAAGTGGTTTCCCATATTTACCCTACGACGCTTTTCATTCATCGTCCGTAGGTAAGTTAGATAATAACTATTATAATGTTGACTAGTTTTATAATCCACTAGACTTTTGATTTGGAAGTTACTTAATTTTTTGTAAAAAAATATTACATGCAAAGAACAATTATTTGTTCATTTTTAGCCACTGGAATAACTCTACCAAGCGATTCTGTCAGAAGTAGGCTCTTTTTTGGCTCCGAATCTGAGGAAAACGTTTGGAGATCGTATAAAATTCCGTCTAGTTCTCCTCCTCCTCCACCGATAGCAACACCGCTACTAGAAATGGGATTTACCATAAAACATATTCAAAAGGCTCTACAAGAAACGAAATGTACTGGAGAACTCAATGCACACACCGTTAATACTTTAGCTACATGGATGTTAGAACATCCCTTTTTGGACATTTGTGAAGATCGTGGCGTTTTGTTGAGATTCAGGGAGAGATCTCGTGCTTTGGCTAGACCTCAAAGTTTGGAGAGTTCCGATATCGAGTTTATTCAAAGAAGAGGTGAGTAGTTTTATTTTTTATTAATATATCGGTATGAGAACCGAAGTCATCATCAATATTAAGCTTTAATTTACAAAGAAAAATGAGACCAATAAAAAATGGAACAGTATTAATTATTTCCCGAAGATTTTTTAAGCAATAACTTTACAATCGTGTTTATCTTGGCACATTTAATCTAATCTAGACATTATTTTTGTAAAAAGTTTGAGGATAAGTGGAACCAAGGTAATGCATCGAATTTTTTAGGCCTGTCTTATACCTTTTTTTGTAACAATATAGCAACTGTGCTATTCCATCACGTTCAAGTTATTCCCTCATTAAAACCATCGTTAAAAATGTTCACCAGTTGTTGGACAATTTTCATCATCATCACTGGCTCGACAACCCTTTTTGTATCTTGGCCTGTTCAAGGATTCTTCTCCATTCTGACCTGTTTCGTGCTTTTTTTTTTCCAGTTTTTAATTTTTAGTGTTGTTATATCATTTTCTATTTGTTCTACGTATCTCAGCTTCGGTCTTCCTTTTGTTCTTTTTCCTACTGGCACTTGTTTGAATATTTTTGTTTGGTATTTCGCCTTCTTCCATTCTTTCCACATGTCCAATCCAACGTAGCCTTCCTATTTTAATGAATGTTATGATATCCGGATCCTGGTATATGTTGTATAGTTCAAAGTTATACCTTCTCCGCCAAATCCCGTTTTCTTTTGTGCCCTTATATATGTGTCGCAAGATTTTTCTTTCAAAGGTGGCTAATAACGTTTCCTCCCTTTTAGAGAGTGTCCAGGTTTCTGAACCGTATGTGAGTACCGGTCTTATTAAGGTTTTGTATATTTGGCATTTTGTTTTTCTGGAGACGTTATCTGATCTTAGTTGCCTAATTAAGCCATGGTAACATTTATTGGCAATAAATATTCTCCTCTTCACTTCCTCTGCAACGTTGTTATCAGACGTAACTAGGGATCCTAAGTATGTAAAGTTTTTTACCGCCTCAATGTTGTATTCTCCTATTGTTAAATTTGGCAGCTGCCTTATTTGTGCGTTTTTATTTGCAGGCATATATTTTGTTTTTGTCTGATTGATTTTAAGACCACTATTTTTTGCAGTTCGTTCTATTTGAGTGAATGCCTCTATCATTTCTCTTCTTGATCTTGCGATTATGTCAACATCATCTGCAAATGCTAGTACTTGCACGCTTTTATTAATTATTGTTCCTCGGGTTATTAACTGTTGTGTCTCTTATTATTTTTTCAAGTATGATGTTGAATAATATGCATGATAGAGCGTCTCCCTGGCGTAGTCCCTTCTTCACATCTATTGTTTCCGTTAATTCGTTTTGTATCCGGATTTTACTTTCTACTTTTAGTGTTTCTTTTATCAATTCTATTAGCTGTGTTGGTATATTAAATTCTTTCATTGCTTTTGTTAGGAATTCTCGGTTTATATTGTCATATGCGCTTTCGAAGTCTATGAAGAGATGATGTGTGTCGATGTTATATTCACTTGTTTTTTCAAGGATCTGTCGCAGAACAAATATCTGTCTATTGTTGACTTCTGTCTACAGAAGCCACATTGGTGTTTGCCAACTATTTTTTCAGCGTATGGTCTAAGTCTTTCATACATTACGTTGGACATTATTTTGTATGCCGCATTCAACAGCGTGATTCCACGGTAGTTTTCACATTCTAACTGGTTTCCTTTTTTATGTAGTGGTACAATAATACCGCTATTCCACTCCTTTGGTAGCTGTTTATTCAACCATATCTTTCTTATCAGCTCATGTATGGCTTTAAGTAATGCGTCTCCTCCTTCTTTCAGTAGCTCCGATGATATTTGATCCGATCCCGGTGATTTATTGTTCTTTAATTTGTCCACTGCTGTTCTAATCTCTGCTATTGTTGGTGGACTCTTTTCTCTGTTGTCTGCTTGGTGTAACGGTATATCAGGGTTCATCTCCGTCCTATTCACCCCAAGCTTTTCCTTAAAATATTCTGTCCATCTTCTAAGTATCTCTTGCTGTTCTGTCAATATATTACCCTCCTTATCTTTACACACCGTTGTTCTCGGTTTGAACTCTTTTCTGCTTTTGTTGAGTTTCTGGTAAAATTTTCTTGTCTCTGTTGGTTTACTTAGTTCTTGTAGTTCTTGAAGTTCTTTGTTGATATATTCTCTCTTCTTTCTTCGGTGAATTTTTCTTTTCTTCTTTACGTAGTTGTTTATATTCTTCCTCTGCTTGTCGGGTTCTGTGCCTCTGTTGCATCTGTAGATATGCTCTGTTTTTTCTTTCTGTTATAGTTTGACATTCTTCGTCAAACCAGTGATTCTTTCTTGTTCTTCTTTCTTTACCTTCCATGCCCAACACCTCTTTAGCTGGACAATGAGTTGAACAATTTTGGATTCCCCAATTTTGATTGCTTCAATTTTCTTCACTAGAACTTCATTGTTTTTCAGTTGGGAGATGAGTCTAATTTTATTTTAGGTTATTTCGATTCTAAATATACCCAATTATGAGCGTAGGCACCTCTGTATTGATCTGTGTTGTGTTTACCATTGTCACACAGATATACTGAAGCTGCAATTTACCATCGTCCCATGACAACTAAGTGTTCCATAGTACCACAATTGTAGCGAGTGACTCATGTTATCAATGTAGACCTTTTGCGGGTTTGAAGGGAAAGAAAATCGACGAGTCATAGGTGTGCGGTTATACTTGCTACTTCAATTTTTTTATTTTTATTGGAGCCCATATAAGTTCTATCGAGTTTAACTCACAATGGTATGGCGGCAATCAAACTAAAATTACGCCTCGTTCTCGAGCCATTTCATCTACTACATGTTTAATACTCCTGACCATCCATGAACATTATAATGTTGTTCTTCGAACAATTCTTTAATGTATTCTTCCCATCTTTCAAGGGTGTAAGTTGCTTATTCGCTTTGTTATTAAAATAAAATACGGGATATTATAAGTTATTTAGAAAATTATAAAATCAAAAAAATTATCAAGGTTATTTTGGAATTGATTCTTATTTTTTCAGGTTTAGGTCCAAGGAGGCGGGCCTTCCTAGAGCACTTCTTAGAGCGTGTCGATAGAGCGTCCCATGATAGAGTTCGAGAGAGACAACACGTAAGAGGTGAAGCTCATCCCTTGTTAAGAAATTCATCCGTTGAAGACTCGAGCAGCGAAAATGCAACTCCTACATGTACTGAAGCTACAGAGATTAATAAAGTTAAAAATGCTTCATATGTCAATGTGGAAAATAACTGCGCTATTTGCCCTTACTGCAAGCATCTGTCGCCGTATCTGGATGCACACCTGATAGCCTATCATCCAGGTTGCAACACATTATGGGGACAAGGAGTGTGTGGGTACTGTACAGACGGATATTACATCCTCTGCTATAAATGTAAAAATAAATATTTAAACAGCAATAAATCTGAGAACTACCTTCATCTACAAGCTCCCGATATTATTTTCAGTGAAGATAATATGACAGAAGCTGATATTCAGCTAACTAAGTTGACACTTCCTAACTGTGACGATGCGGAACTGATGGCAAAATATTTGGGAATGAACGATCTGAAACATTCAGTTGAAACATTTAGTTTAAGCAGATTTGATCCTTTAGGGGCCAATGCTGTTCCGAAAATGACCAGTGATAAAGAAGATAAGCTTGAAAATAGGAGATAAGTCGATAGGAAATCAAGCGATGATGCTAGGTTCGTCTTTTGAGAGAATTTTAGCTCTAAAACACTTAACCATTTCCGTGCATATACTTCTCTCTAGAACCATAATCCTCAAAGTACTATCAATTCTTTCACTGAATACAAACTATGCTTCGTTGGTTAGCTGCTTAGAATCTATAGGATTGTCGGATATAACGAAAGTGGTCCGTTTAATGACTTTGACTGCTATGAACCGTGTTGAAATTAATAATATAAAAAGTAGCGAAGACTTTCCAACCTTCCAACTGCCTAAGGCATTCTCTCAACTAATAACTAACTTATCTAGCGCCGCCAGCAGC
Source organism: Diabrotica balteata (assembly GCA_918026665.1). Taxonomy (NCBI): domain Eukaryota; kingdom Metazoa; phylum Arthropoda; class Insecta; order Coleoptera; family Chrysomelidae; genus Diabrotica; species Diabrotica balteata. The sequence continues at coordinate 120,571,740 of OU898283.1, forward strand.
TGTTTGAGCTACCTAAGTGTCAGCATTGCAGCTCTTGCTCAAAACGAGATCAGTTCCTCGAACTTGGTGGTAAATATGTGTACGAAAGATCTTATAATGTACGCTCTTGGATATTCCGCACCGAAACCAGGCTATGCCGTAACTCAAGCTTTGGTAAATATACTATCTACACACGGTGGCTGTTCTTTGATGGATATACCTAAAGAAGAAATTGCGCAAAGTTCTCAATCGGAAGCTAAAGCTATTGGGCCTCTTACTTTGGTTAACGCATTGTCTGCTTTTATATTGTCCAATAAAAGTTGCCATAACAGTAAATTATGGGCTGCGCAGCAGTTGTTCAAGGTTAGTATCAACATTTTAAGCCACAGTATATTTTTTATTTCTCATCTACATATTAATATATTACATTTCCATAGTCTTTATGCCATGTACAAATTGTTTACTTGTAGTGATTTAATTGTTTTTAATAATATGTTCAGATTATCTGTTCTATTCTATATATTTTATTGTTTTTGTATAATTTATTCAAAATAAAAACAAAAAAATAAAATGTTAAAAGTATTACAAACTCTAATGGAGGATGTCCAGGTCTTGTCCTACCGGGAGACTGAGATCTCGGAAGCCATGAAGAAGCCATCAAAGAGGACGTCGCAAGATAAGTCTAAAGTAAATGTTCAAAATGTCCACCTTCAACGTCTATACAAGTTTGTAACCGATATTCAAATGACCTAGCCACATTTCTTAACATTTGTAAGTCAATTTTATTAAAAGCTTATCTTATTCTATTTTTCATATCACCTGGCATTGTTGGAGGCTTTTGGTATACAAGGTCTTTTATATAGCCCCACATGAAAAAATCATTGGAGAATTCCGGTGATCCAGGTGGCCAAACAGTTGGTCCTTCTCTGCCTATCCACCTCTCAGAAAAGTTATTATTTAAATGATTGTGAATAGGAGCAGTGTGGTGACCTGGAGCATCGTTGTGTAAAAACCACGTTCGTTGTCAAATATTAAGGGGTATAATTTGCAGTATTGGCAAATGATTATTTACAAAATCCAAATAAATGGCACCAATCACACGATTATAGACCACCTAGTTTGACTACGAGTGTTAACAAAATAGGAATTACTTAATGCATAGTAATGAACATTATGCCGATTCACCGTTCCATTTTTGTGAAATGTAGCCTCATCTCCAAAAAGCACTAATCGAAATAAAATTGGTCTCTTTGCAGTTACTGCTGAGACCTTTGACGAAAAGCTAATCTGCTTTGATAATCATCGACTGTCAATTCTTGATGTAACTATGCGGTAAGGATGCAGTTTATATTTGACTAATGTCATGTTGACGTGAAATTTCACGAGTGCTGATGTGGCGATCTTCAGTAGTAGCTATCAGTACATCATATTCATTTTCTTCACTTAGAACAGTTTTGCTTCTCTCATTTTTTTCATATACAACTGATCCAGTACGAACAAAAAGATCCATTAATTTTTCAAAAGCTCTTGCGTTTGGTTTCCTCCGTTTAGGTTACTCTATCGTGTCCGGACATGTCATTCATAAAATTTCGGCCCAGTATCGGGCTACGTCGGCTCCATCTTTGTTGGCGAGCCACAAATCTTCAAGGGTACATCGATGAGAACAGTTTCTGCATGTAAGAAGATGTTGCATATTCTGTGTTTCTCCACAGTCACAGTTCACATCATCTTGGTCTATTTTCCCCCATTTTGCCATGTTTGATTTTACTGTAGCGACCCCCGTTCTTATCCTATTCATAGTTTTCCACATTTTAAAGTCTAGGGACTGGCCGGTCCATTGAACCTGGGGAAGAGGAAAATACTCAGGCGAAAATACTCCTGCACTGTTCCAAGGAAGCTTTTCCTAGATTTTAGTCGCTTTCGTGGTTTTCGAGCTTTGAATAGGGCATGTCGCTTGTACGCGATCTGTTTAATTTTCTCTATGTTCTCTGCAACGCCTCTGCGTCTTGAGGGTTCTGCAAAACCCGTTGCTTTATATAGATTTGAAAGTGGCGTTGGTTTCATGCACTCCGTTACTTTCCCTCTCGTTTTTATGCAATGTTGTATGTAGGTGAGGGACCGGTCCAAAGTTACTCCAAGATATATAGGTTGGTTTGTGTGTTCTCATGTATTACCATTCCACACAATTTGGAGTTTTCGCTTGGCTTCCTTTGCGCGAAGGTGGAAAGCGCAGACTTGGGGTTTGGAGGGATTGGGTCTGAGAGAATTCTGCAGGTAGTACGCTGTCATTGTTTTTAGGGCAGTGTCGAGTTTCTCCTCCACTTCTTCAAAACTATTTCCTTGAGCAAATATTGCAAGATCGTCAGCATAGAGGAAGTGCTTGGTTTCGGTCGGAGTAGGTTGGTCGTTTGTGTATATATTGAAGAGTATTGATGCTAAAACACTTCCCTGTGGGAGGTCGTTTTTTTTGAACTCTCCACGTACTTTACCTCCAGCATAACGAAAAAACGTCTATTTTGCAGTAAGGAATATACGACCTTTCCCAATTGGTGGTCATTGAGAGTGTTGTATAATTTGCGGAGCAATGTTTTGTGCCTTACTGTGTCATAGGCTGCTGTCAGATCTACGAAAGCAGCCCCTGTTATAGGTTTTTCTTCAAAGCCCTCTTCAATGTGTTCTGTTAGTGCGAGGACTTGACCGGTGCAAGATTTGCCGGGTCTGAATCCTCCTTGTTGTGGGATGAGGTGCTTGTCGACATTTTTTTCTATTCCTGCGAGTATGAGTCTCTCGTGTAGTTTAAAAAAGTGAAAATAGCGAAATAGGTCTGTAGCTCCTGGGATTTTCTGGGCCCTTTCCTAGTTTTAACAAGGCTATTACTTTAGATTTTCTCCATGATTTTGGAATTTTGCAGCACGAGTTATAAAATTGCAAGATCCAGTTTTTTTGCTCCTTGGCCTAGATGCTTTATTTATTCACTGCATATATCATCCACACCTGCAGCTTTCCCGTTTTTTAACCTGTTCATACCGTCGTGGAGTTCTTTTAGTGTAAAAGGAGTTCCTAGGTGGTTTGTCGCCGAATCCAATATTCTCCTAGTGTTTGAGTCCTTATATCGGTTTATGTAACTGGTCGTGATATATTCTGGATGCAAGTAAGCAATTTGTCCAACTTTCTTCTAATACCCAGATCATATCTGTGAACTCTTCTACAGAACAATAATTTTTAACAATAAAGATAAGCCACACAAACCGATTAAAAAATTAATAATATGAAAACTGTCATTTTTTCAAAGCCTAATATTTTACCTTTGGAACTGACAAAAAGGGCCTTTTACTTATTTATAACTGCGCGTCACAATCGGCAGTTAGGAATGTTTTATTAAAAATTCCTGTCTTAAAATACTGTTGATATACCAATCGAGAAATTGTTCCATCAATTGTACCTATATTGTTTTGCTTTCTGTTTTGTGTGAGTTATTTATAGATATAAAAATAACTAAAAATACCTCGGAATATCTCGGAAAGTAATGAGTTTAGGTATAGGGAAATGCTATAAAAAAAATGAAAGAGTATCATAAATGCAATATTTCTAAAAATTAAATATAGTGTGATCCATTTAAAAAAATTGAGAAAATCGTAATTTTGTTTTGTAGTTTACCCTGTATACAAATTTTTGTCAATGATTTCAATTAAACTTAATTTAAAAACTACAGTATACCGTTTACTTTATTATATAAAGTAAATAATTTTTTATGCATTACTTCTTCACATGTTGTTGATTTCATAGGGATTTCGAAATATAAATGGTCATAACTTTTTAAATACTTTTTGTAGTAATGCAAAATCCAATACTATAAGAACAATCAATATGAGCAGAATACAAATTTGAAACAATATATAGGGTGTCCCATTAAAAAAATTGAATGTTTGCTATACCACGTAGTTATTAATCACCCTGTAGAATTCCGCATATTTTCCAAGTATGGTAATTGCCTAGATTATACAGATTGAACGAGATAAATTCGGAACATACGAAATATCTGTCTTTCGGCTCAACTCCGCTTTAGGTGGTTGGCCAACAAAAGGTTTTCAAATAATTATAATATAAAAATCCAATATTTCAGCGTGCTGCTGGATTCTGAACTCATTCAAGAACAAGTCAAAACTCCACCCAAATAGGTTGCCCCGCCCATCACGTATAAAAATTAAAAGCTACACATAAATCTAGGATTTTATTATACTGCCAAACCACCTATTGCTTCCTTAGGCAAGCCCCTCTTTCGTTTATCTAAGCAGTCAGATGGATATTTTGAGCGGTGTGGCCAATCTCGGTCCTCTAGATGTTTCTCAAATAAGGTGTTAACCATAAAATATTTACAGAAAGAAAAGAAATAACTACAAACCATTAAGTTTATTTTGTTATTAGTCTGTTGTAGTAGATTGCTAAATACAATGAAAAATATAGCCAAATATCCGATTTATTTAAAGATACGAAGAAGATATAACTCTCAAAAAGATCCGCAAATCGGATTATTACACGGCGATTGGCAGCATTGACTTTGGGCGGCACTATAGATTATAGTGCGTCCTAAAAGGAGACAGATAGTTGAACGATATTTTATACAATGTCTATCACCGGTTATGGATTTATTTTTGTCCAAGTTTTGTATTGGTCCACTATTTCAAATGCAGTTCAAACAGACATATATTAAATTGTATGATCCGTTTTAAATTCGTTCAATCTGTATATATAAAAAGCGGATAAAAATCTGCTGGACAAGTAATTGCGATATATGTAATAATAATATTGTTTTAGTGTCTTGCCACCAAAATTCAAATGATGAGTGGAAGTAGTTCTGATCAAGTAAATTACGCTGACTTATCCAGTTTCATGCCCAAACAAACTTCCGTATATATGGAAGCACACGAAAACAGAGTATCATGCCTTGCTTGGCATGAACAATGTCAGCTATTAGCTTCATGTGGGTATGATGGAACCGTCAGGTTATGGACCGTTGAACCTAAAAAGACACCGGTTCTGGATTCTACTCTAGTATTTCATATGTCTACAGATGTTTTCGGAAATGAGTTACTAGGCCATCTAATTGGTCATCTAGAATGGTCGCCGACGGGCTTGTATATTGCAGCTGCTCTTAACAATATCATCAATATTTGGCCTTTGAAAAAATCCGAAAATACCAATAGTTATAGCGATTGGTTCATTGATGATCAAAAAGATTTTATACTTCAAATGAAGTGGCCCAAACATAAAGGGAAGCATCAACAGGATAAAGATTATCTATTGGTTGGAAAACTTCACGGTTCAGTGTCTTTGATTACATTAACTGAAGGTAATAAGCAGGTGGAAGAACTTCAAAACTTCTCGATGCCTGTAGGTAAGAACTTAATTTGTCCATGCTATATATTTTGTTGATTTATTTGTTTACTAATTAAAAATTATATCCAAAAATATTCGAAATATTTGAAAAAGTATATAAATGTTAATTTAAATATATAGTAATAACTATTACTGTCTTGAATGCTAAAATACACATTTGCAACAATTTTTTTAATCTTATTTAGTGTATATGGCAATTATACTTCTTACAGTCTGTAAAACTAGAAAAAAAATTAGTAAACCAGAACTCCACCATAAACCGCAAGTACCAAAACGTGAAGTAAAGTAAAATATTCAAATTCGTGAAACTTTAACTCAATAACTTCTTTTTCACTTCAGAGTTTAATCAGTCCAGTATTTTTCCATTATGTAATCTTTTCCTGCTTCTTATTTCCTTTTTTTCTTTCCAATCGTCTCAAATGATATTGAGAAAAAAAAAAGAAAGGTTTTGTTTCATTTTAATCTAATATTTGATATTCATGTTTTAGCGTTATCTTAAGCTACAACTCCTTGAATTAATATAACAGCAATTTATAATGTTAATATCGTTTTTATTCTTTTAATAGTGCCTAATTTTGTTTTAGCTGTTGGTCACATTGACTGGCATCAAGAAGACGGACCGTTTGCAGTTGCTTACCTTGATGGAACAATAAAGCTAGGTTGGATTGAAAAAGAGTCTCATATAATCGCTTGCAAAGCCCACGAGAATGGCATCAATAATATAAAATGGGATCCCAGAGGCATTCTTCTCGCTTCCATTTCTCCTGACAATACCTGTAAAATATGGAAAATATCCGACGACGACAAACTTGTTCTTTTACATATGTTAATTGTTTCTCATAAACCTACTAGTCTGCTTTGGTCTCCTCTGGTCGGCGAAGGTCCGATGCCTTTGCTTATAGCTATTGGTACTGATTACGGTACCGTGAATGTCTGGAAGTTGCCAAACGAAGAAAACAAACATAACAAAGTTCCTGTACTGGTCATGAATGCTCAAGGCCATCCTAACAATAGCGTTTCTAGTCTCAGTATAGATAAAACCGGTTTGTTGCTTGCAAGTGGTTGTCTAGAAGGGCTCGTTGGAGTCGTGAATATTTGGTCCCTACATGACGGAAGTCTTGTACACACTCTCACAGGTATTTATGATTTATATATATATATATATTATATATATATATATATATATATATATATATATATATAATATATATATATATATGTATAATTTATTGTTTTTAGGAAATGGAGGCGTTTACGCCAATGGCATGTGCTGGTTAGACCCAAACCACTACCTCTCAGTAGCCTTCAGCAGATCAAAAACATTTTACATACTTAACTATAGCCCTCAGGACCTTATGAAGAATCTTCCCCTTGCATCGGTAAGATGTACGCTGATGAAAAAAGGAGTCCGTGGACTGAAATCGGCTCCGTACTTTAAAATTTTTGCAGACTTACTACCTACAATGCTTCGCGATCAATATAACACCGAGAAACTCACCGTTCAAACGGGGGCACATCTTATGCATTCAGTTTATCTGAAAAGTTTAGCTTCGGTGGCACTTTTGTTGGACTTGGACAAAGTTGTTTGCTACAAAATACGTCCATTTAACAACAAGATTGATTCTGAAATTATTCCAGATATGTTTTGGTTGCATACGTTCAGTTTAGCTACCAAAATGGCCGATAATTTGATCAAGAGAACTGAGTTAAGTGAAGAAGTTATTAATTTGAGTAAAATTTTGGACGAAGATGTCCAACCGTCTGCGATACAAAATTTGGTTTGGAGTTTGAAGCAAGACGAACAGATAATGCAATGGTCAGCTCAGAGGCCACAGGATTGGCAGTTTGGTGGTAGGTTTGAACTTTAATTAAATATTTGACGTAAATATTATCCGGTAAATGTTATATATTAAGACATATCAATTCATGTTGCTTGATATTTAACCTACTATTCTCATTAATATTCAAATTAATCACCATGCGAGTTTACTTTTGAGATACCTTACCTCTTGGTTGGATTAGCCTTGCTCATTTTTCTACAATAAACAAGCATATTTGGCTTTAACTTTATTACATTTTCACGTGATTTGTTAAGTATTGCACTTTGATATTTTTGCATATTGTAATATGCTACCTAAAGTTACATTCAAAACTTGCTTGGTTCATTTCCATAGCTTTTAAATTACATATAAATCTAGAGTTTCTTAACTGTCTTATCTTTAACTTCAATTTAGTAAAAATCCCTTAACTTACAAACGTTGTCCCCTTTTCTTATTGGCGACGTGCAAGTACTTGGAGCGGATACGAGAAACGATCGTGCTCGAGTAGCGGAGAAATCTTGCATTTTTTACTGCACAGTTCATAGATTTCATAAATTCATATTGTCAAATTGTCATATTTCATATTCGTTTATTTACTTACACCTTCTGTCACTGAATAAAATGGGATTTAGGAAATGCTATGTTATAAATTGTAAAAATACAACAAAAAAATTGTCAATTTAAGTTTTGCTCGTTCCCAACTTCGAAGCACAAAGCTACTACAAAGAGAAAAGTGGATTTATATCATAAAAAAGCATAAGTAACATAACCTAAATTATGCATTATTCTTGCGGCCGATTTTAAAGTCAGTTTGAAATAAATAATAAATAAAAGTTTACTTTTAAGTGTAAATTTTAGTTTCATAACACTCACTTAGAGTTCATTTTAACCCAAAAATTAAGTTTAATGTTTAAATTTTATTTTTTTGAAGTTTACAAAAATGCATCAAGTTCAAGTTTTTCTGAAGATGCATTAAGATATATTCGCTGTCCAAAAGTTTACAGGGAAATAATTAATTCTTCAACCCAATATGATGATATCATGGGCTTAATCTGCTAATTTATGCATTTATGCATTAGCATTATTTATGGTAATTTATTTTTCTTAATTCTTCTATTCTTTTTTGACATTTGCCACTACTAAAGCTTTTCCCTTTGACTCAGTGCTTGGTTGAAAAGTTATTTGGTGATTTACTTTCTCAAATCCAGTTTATATTATTGCATCTATATTAACAGTAATGCTGTAATTTAATAATATATTTATTTGTATTTACACTACATACAACTTTTACCTTTTAATAACATACCGACATAACCTCAATCTTACTTTTTCTTCTTATTCTTTTTTGGAGCTACGTCCTTGACAGTTATCCGGTAACCTCGATCTAACATGAAAGCGCAGTAAATTTTGCTGATTTACGACACCAGGTGTCGCTGTTCCGAACTTGCACGGTCCCCAATAAATAACCGACTTTTTTAGGTATACTAATAACTCTATGGTTTTTTTGGCCAGGTAAATGCAAAGCCTATCTATGGGGTTCAGATCGTCACGGTCAGCTAGCAGAACTAGGCTACAGTGCATCCATTCCTGCACAAGTAGAATCATTTGCGATTGCCAGAAAGATTGTCTGCGGTCAAAACTGTACTTTCGTCATCGAGGCCAACGGAACAGTTTTGGCGTGCGGTGAAGGCAGCTACGGACGACTAGGACAGGGTAATTCAGACGATTTGCATTCGTTGAGCGTTATTTCCAGTTTACAAGGTTTCGTTATTGTGGACTTAGCTACGAGCGTCGGTTCTGATGGACACAGCTTGGCTTTGGCTGAGAGTGGAGAAGTTTTCTCTTGGGGAGACGGTGATTATGGTAAGACAAGTATTTTATTAGTGTATGTTCAATTTAATATACAGAATAAGCCACTGATATTTGCCAATTTTCGTTAGATTTTGTGAAAATGCTGAAACAGGTCAATTATTCAAAGGGGGATATATTTAAACGATACAGATTTGTGTCAACCATTTGTCAACCCCCTCTCCAGTTTCACAATCACTTAAGTTTAAGTAGGAAATATATATTTTGTGTGGCACATCATAAGAGAGATGATGTATTCAAAGATCCATGATTTTTTTTTACCATATTAACTTCATTTTTGTAAAAAAAAATATAAATTTACTGAATTCTCTTAAAAATTAAATGGAACGCCTTTGTTTCGCTAACAGTTTTTCCCATCACATCAAACACTGCATTAAAAAATTCGTTTTAATGTAATTATCGATGTAATAGAAAAAGTAAGACACATTATTTAAACATATCAATCAATCAATCAATATTCTTTATTTCATCCGTCTTTCACAAGTAATGAAATGCGTCAAAATACAATCTATGATCAGTAAAAACTATAAGTACATAAAAACAGTTAACATAAAAACATATAAACTATACACAAAAACATACAAATTTTTAAAAAGATGCCTGCAAGTATTCTTCTAACGAATAGAAAGTGTTTACCCGAAGTAAGTCTTAACTGTTTTCTTAAATACATAAATATTTGACTCTTTAACATAATTAGGTAATTTATTATACAAACGAACACATGTTGGGTAAGGACCCTTGCCTACAACGGTCAAGTGACGAACAGGGGTCACCAAATCATTTTGGTAACGAAAATTGTAGCCACTCATTAAGGAAACATCATTTCTGCAAATAAAAATTGCATCTACATATGTGACTTTACATAAACAACACAACTGAATATATACAGCGAAGTTACAGTTAAAATATTTAATTGTTTAAAAATTGGTCTATAGGAATCCAAGCGCCTTCTATACCTCATGGTACGAATAATTTTTTTTAAGAACAAGCTCCTCATTAATTCCCGAGCAATTTCCCCAACAAAAACTAAGCAATATTGCAAAATTAACTGTACAAAATTCCTAAGTTGCCATAGAACATAACAGTGCACAGACAATCTTTCCACTGCATAATCAACTTGAGAGCTCCAAGACAAATTAGAATCCAGGCAAACACCTAACAACTTAGTGGAGTGGCTATTTATCACAGACCCATTGTCAAGTTTTACTAATGGGCTCATCTGCATAGTAGAAGGTGAAAAGGTTACCATATTGGTCTTTGATCCATTTGAGATTAGAGCATTATTTAAACAGTAATGAGTCATACTTTTTACAAGACAGTTTGCTTTTTGTACTACATGAAAATAATTATTGGAATTTAGTGCAACTGTGGTATCGTCAGCAAATTGAGTGACATAACAGCCTGATTGCTGTTCCACGTTTTCTACTCGAACTCTTATTGCATCAGAAAAATTATCTGATGGATTCTGAAGCAAACATGTTGAGCTATCGTTTATCGGTTGATTTAAATCATTGACGAAAATCAAAAATAAAAGAGAGCCAATGATACTTCCTTGTGAAACTCCGGAGAGGACACTTTCTTCTGAAGAAAATATTATATTCCCATTCACACTGACCATAATTTTTTGAAACCTTTTCGATAAAAAGATGTGGATCCACTTTAACGCAGTTCCTCTAACACTACTATGATAAAGTTTTTCCAGTATTGGATGATTTACAGTTTCAAAAGCTCGTGCTAAGTCAAAAAACAAACAAACATAGGCGTCACGTTTGTTTTTTAAGGGGTGCAATATTTCCAATAAAGTGATAATTTTGTACAAGAATGGAGTTAATATGAATATCTGAATATTCCATCGAAATGTCTCTTAAACGATGTGCCCACATGGTGTATCCGTATTTAAAATTAAGGGGTTGTTAAAGCTAACGAATATTACAAAATATTGGGGTGGAATACACTTTTCCAGTCTCGTTTTTGTAAGTATTGAACCGCAGATTTGTAACTAGAGCTATCTCATTATATATTTTATTTTTAGGAAAATTGGGTCATGGTAACAGCGACCGACAACGAAGACCACGCCAAATCGAGGTTCTTCAATTCGAAGAAGTTGTGCAAGTGGCGTGCGGCTTCAAACACAGCGCCGTGGTTACACGAGATGGGAAACTCTTCACTTTCGGCAACGGAGATTACGGTAGACTAGGCTTAGGTTCAACGTCTAATAAAAAATTGCCAGAGAGAGTAACCGCTTTAGAGGGATACAAAATTGGGCAAGTAGCTTGTGGATTGAACCACACTGCTTGCTTGTCTGCTGACGGGTTAAGCGTTTGGACGTTTGGTGAGGGTGATTATGGGAAGTTAGGTTTGGGACATGTTATTACAAAGTCGATTCCTCAACTAGTGGAAACGATGTGCAATGTGGGAGTTAAAAAGGTAAAAATGCATTTCATATATGTAAGGCATGTTTTTATAGTAAGTTCAGTCCATTTTTTTTTCATTTTTACATTTTGAGACTCAGCCGTTTTAAGAAAATTTGGTAGAATAACACAATGTCAACGATCTACGCAGTATCATAACACTTTGTAATTTAATTGAAACCAACAATGGATAAAGAGAATTAATTTTGAATTGGTTGCTTTACTTTTTTATCTATACTAAACAGTTTCTAATTGCAGGTCGGATGTGGAACTCACCTCACCGTTTTTCTCACGAATTCTGGACACATCTACGTATGTGGTGTCGATAGAGTTCCTTGGCAAACGCATCTTAGAGAACGATCAGATTGTCGGCCTTACCAGCTCTCTGGTCTGTCTGAGTATTTTATCGAAGATTTTGCCGTCGGAACCGAACATTGTCTCTTCTTAAGCAGTTGTGGCAAAGTGTTTGGGTGGGGAATGAACACCGAAGGCCAACTGGGATTACCTCATGTTTCCCTCGTCAGAGAACCGGAAATAATAGGCGAACTTTCCAATAAGGGCATCAAACAAATTTCCACCGGAAGGACCCACAGTGCTGCTTGGACGTCGATTCCGCCTCCAGTAAAGTCACCAAGGTGTGTAGATATACATTTTATAACATTTAAGAAAAAAGCGACATATTTTTATTTCAATTTTATCTTAGATGAGATACACAATTTAAAATATTTTTTATAATATGTACGTAACTTTGGAAAGTTTAAAAAAACTTGCATTGTTTTTACAGATACACAAATTGTTTAAGCTTTGGCCTGCCATCAGAAATCCCTCCGCAATACGATCACCTTCAAGGACTCTCCATAAAATCTATTCAATCGAGGTTGAAATTTTTATACAATTTCTCGGATAAACTATATTCTTGTTGGACTTTAATGCCATTGAGTGCTCAACAGAATGATTTACAAATTCCACCTTTGGAGGGACTAGTTTCTCCCAAGCTTAGGACATTACTGGCACCCAGAGTTTACACTTTACCGTTTGTCCGATGTATAGGTAAAACTATGGTGCAAGGAAAGAATTATGGACCACAAATAACAGTGAGAAGGATATCTCAAGAAGGTAAGATATTGTAGTGCGGTTGTTACTGCCTAACATGTCTTTTATCATTCATTGTATCACTAAAAGACAGATCATCATCATCATCATTTAGCTCTACAACTCTATGTGAGTCTTGGTCGCGTTTACTATTTCCCGATTGTTGTCGGTCCTGAGCAGCCATTTTCCATTGCTGTATTCCCATTTTGCGTAGATCACTGGCTACTGCGTCCTTCCATCTCTTTCTTGGGCGACCAAGTAACCTTCTGATGTCGGGCCTCTCCCAGAATGTGACGTTCAGTAGTCTTTCGTCACTCGATCTTAGCACGTGGCCCGCCCATCTTATTCTGTTTGCTTTAATGTAGCGTACTATGTTTTCATCTCCATATACTGTCTGGAGTTCATCATTGTGTCTTCTTCTCCATTCTCCTGTTGTCTCTTCTCTGCAAGGCCCATAGATAGTCCGCAGTATCTTTCTTTCCAGTACCATTAATTTTGTCGTTTGCCGCTGAACTGTTCCGAGTCCATGTCTCGCTTCCATACGTTATTGTGGGACGAATTATTGTCTTATAAACTCTTATTTTTGCTGGTATTGAGAGTATTTTTGATTTAAGTACGGTCATTAATGAGTAATATGACCTGTTTCATGTAATGATCCTGTCTGCCACGTCCTTTTCATATTTATTTTCAGATGATATGATCGCTCCCAGTTACTTGAATTCTTTGACGACTTTAGAATTGTATTCATTGATTGTTACGTTTTGTCTAACCATTGGCCTTGGGTTCTTCGTAACCACCATGTACTTGGTCTTGTCCTCGTTGACCTTCAGACCAATTTCCTTGTCTCCATTTTCGAAAAGGGTGAAAACTTCTTTTGCATCTCTGGTGGATTGTGCAATTATGTCCACGTCATCCGCAAACGCCAATAGTATTTTTGATCCTTAGGCAGCAAATCAGTTTGTCAATTGTGGTTGCGCTTTCCATACCGCATGTTCTAGTGCAAAATTAAATAGCAGGAGGGCGAGAGGATCTCCTTATCTAACCGCGATGTCAATGAGGAATTCCTCCGACGTGGTGCTGCCAATTCTGATCCGTGCGGAAGGGTTTTCTGTGCTCACCTGTGCTAATCGTACCCGCTTTTCAGGTACTCCCACTTCTACCATGGTCTCCCACAATGCTTCCCTGCTAACAGAATCGTAAGCTTGTTTAAAGTCCACGAAGATTTGGTGTACATCGCGGTTGAATTCCCAGTTTTTTCCTACACCTGGCGTAGGACGAATATCTGGCCTATGGTCGACCTTCCCGGTCTTAATCCGCTTTGGTAGTCGCCTATTATTTCCTCTGCTTATAAGTTAGTCTTCTAGACAGTATTATGGATATAATTTTGTACGTTGTACACGATTAACGATATTCCTCCATAGTTCCGACATATTTGTTTGTCTCCCTCCTTGTGGATAGGTACTGTATGGCTTTCATGCCAGAGTTTCGGTATTTCTTTTCTTTCCCAGACTTCTCTTATAAGATGATATATCTCAAGGTGGAGCTTTTCTCCCCCTATTTTTAGTAGTTTGACCTGTATGCCGTCTGGGCCTGTGGCTTTATGATTTTTTTGGGACGTAATTGCGGACTTTACTTCAGCTAGTGTGGGCCCTGATATTTCAGGTTCGGCTAACTGGTACTGTCTTTGTTGCCCTGTCATTGTGGGTTTTTCTGTATTTAAGACTTGCTCAAAATACTTTCTCCATTGGCGGCTTATCTCCTCGACGTCTGTGAGCAATTGTCCTGCATCGTCTTTTATATATCTTGGGCTGTTGGTCGTGTTGCCCTTCATTGTTTTTAGGTCCTTATAAAACTGTGTAGACTGACCGGTTTTATGTTCCTTCTCCAGTTGCTGTATTCACACTTCTAAGTACTTTTTCTTTTTCTTCTCAAAAGCCTTCTCGTTTGAGTCCTTACTCTGTTATAGTCTTCCCTGTTCTCATCTGTAGTGCGTATTAGTAACTCTAGCCTCTTGATTGTTTTCTGATGCAAGCTTTGTTCGCACTCCTGGTCAACCCACTGGTTTTTCTTCTTGTTATTCCTTTCTTTTCCTATAGTTTCCGCTGCGGTACTTTCTACGGCGTTCGTTATATTTTGCCATTTCTGGTCTATGGTCAATCCTAGCGTTGATGTTTTTCTTCTTCTTCCAGTGTCTGCAATTTGTTTTGGATCAGTGCCTGATATTGCCGTTCATTATCAGGTAAATCGAGCCTTGAAATGTCCCATGTGTTTCCTTGTTGGCGTTGCTTTGGCTGTCTCGTCTTTAGCCTTGTTCTTATTTTTGTTCTGACCAGGAAGTGGTCAGAGTCACTTTCTGTTTCCCTCAGACTGTGTGCACTGATGATATTTCTAGAATGTCTTCCATCGATAAGCACATGATCTATCTGGTTTCGTGTGATTCCGTCATTTGACACCCAGGTTACTTTATGTATATCTTTTCTTTGGAATTGTGTAGTTTTTACTACCATATTGTTGGCTACTGTGAATTCTGCCAGTCTTGATCCTTTATCATGAGTTTTATCATATAAGCTATGTGTGCCGATCACCGCTTTAAGATGGTCCTCTTTACTTAGTTTGGCATTGAAGTCTCCCAGTATGGTTTTGACCTCATATCTAGGTGCCGTTGTTTATTGTTGTTCTAAAATTTTATAAAATTCCTCCTTGTCCTCTTCATTTGCTTCTTCCGTTGGTGCGTGGATTGAGAGGAGGGTTAGGTTAAACCATTTTCCTTTGAGTCTTAGAGAGCACATGCACTTGTTGATTGGTTTGAAATCAATTATGGCAGACTTGAGGTTTCCGTTAACTACAAACCCACATCCAAATTCGTGCCTTTCTTCTTCTCCTGACCAGAAAACCAGGGAATTTTCCATTTGCAGGCTTCTCGATCCTGTCCATCTCATTTCCTGAATCGCTGTTACGTTCATCTTATATTTTTGAAACTGTTTTATGGCATGTGTTGCAATTCCGGGCCTGAACCAGCTTAACACGTTCCGTGCGCCTAAGAGAATGTACTTATTTCGAAGCTTGGGTTTTATAGCCTTATTCTGAGGCAATAGTATTCGATTCGTAGCGTCTTTCTTTTTCCATGTACGGATTGCTGGTCCATATCAAACCCCCTTTTCGGAAGACCATTTCTCCCTTCCTCATCTGCTCTGACCCTGCCTTCCACTGGGGTTGGTTACCCAATTTCCAGCAGGGTTGCTCAGGTTCTCCGGGTTCGCCCGTGCAGCTCAAGCGGCACTTCGTGGAGGTGAGGATAGGAATTGAGTAGGATAGTTTAGAGATGCTAACTGGAAACAGCATCTTGTATTGCGCCTCACTACCCCGTTTGAATCCCACTAAAAGACAGATCCCCAACTTATTTAATATGTTAATATATTTTACTGAACTCTTGCTAATGTTGATTTCTTATTCTAATGGATTTAATAGTAAAATAGCAATTTTTAATGAAATATTGTCCAGACACATTTACACTAATATCACAGACCAAAAAATGCATGGGTTACTTTGGTTAGTGATCAGAGTAGTAGTGTCTAGGGGCTCGGGAGACTGAGACCTCGGAAGCCCTGAAGAAGACAGCGAAGATGACGTCAAAAGCTCGACGCAATGATAATCGACGCGGTTCAACCCGGAAGACTGTTCAGTTTAATATTAATACATACAGGTGGATATCACTGGATAAATTAAAGTTTTTGTCTAATATTTAATTTAAAACATATCTAAATTTTTAGGTCGCAAATGTAAACCAATATTCGTTCAAATAGCTAAACAAGTCGTCGATATAATGCCAAACGAAATGAGACTGCCATCTAGAGCTTGGAAGGTAAAATTAGTTGGGGAAGGCGCCGATGATGCAGGAGGTGTTTTTGACGATACCATTACGGAGATGTGCCAGGAAATTACCTCTGGAGTTGTCCCGTTACTAATACCTACCCCAAATGCTGTAAATGACGAGGGATATAACAGGGATAAATTTCTCCTTAATCCTCATTTGAACTCACCGCAAAATATGTCGTGGTTTAAGTTTTTAGGTAAGATTTTAAGGACTTACAGTCTGTCCCAAACCCTTTTTTCAGTGCGTCATCAATTTTGACGTCATATAGGATTTTAAGAATGTCGAGAATTATTGCATGACATTTTAGTTAAATCTAACAGTTGCAGAATCGTAATCGGCTAAACGTGAAAAGGTTATTTTTTTTTAATGCATAGCAGTTTGTCATAATTCTATTCTATTCTGTTCTATTTTATACATTCCATGGAAAGTGCTTAATTAGCTAAGATTTGTTTATGGATTTATTATTATTTATTACAAACACTAGGGAATTGGAAGGTTTGTTTATTTAAAATAACGCTTCCTCCTAGAATCTTTTAAGAGTTGACTGCAAGGTAAAAAAATTTACTGACAATTGCAAGGCATCAAAGTAAACATTCCTGTGATAAAATAATATCGATTTAAATCAGTCATATTTGGATAAGTAATTTTCTGATAAGTTTGTGTGGCAGCCAATAGTTTAATTTTGTGAAGAGTTGTCATTAAATAGTGAAAATAGTTTAAATAGTGAAGCAGTTGATTTTTGAGTTAATCTACCAGTTCCGATATCCAGATGAAATCGTGTTAATGGAGTTTAGTTAAAACAACAAGATACCGAATGTAAGTTTACCTTCTTTTTTATGAATAACAAAAATGAATATTATATTTCAAACAATCTATAATCCCATTCAGAATCTGATTCTTGAAAATCAATGATTACACTAGATGTGTGGCTGGTATCAATTATATCCTACATTTCAAGAAAATGTCGTGGTTCTAAAAAGAACCGTTTTAATACATATAAATATCCATAAAGGTATTAGTTTAAGATATTTCCTCAATATCATTCCGGAATTCACAATTTGATTCGCGAACGACAGAAACTGAAACAAAGATGTCTTAGCGTCTTTTTCTAATTGAAACTAATTTAATAATTTTAATATTAGTGTTTTTTCATTCTGGGTATATCTCGGAATATTTAAAATATTTTTATGACAATAAATACAAAATTTAATTTTCACTGTAGTTAAAATGTCTGAAAATACTAACCTGGAATGGCAATTATCATTTTATCAGTTGACATTGTGAAAGTACTGTCACTGTCATTAAGATCATCTGTGTCAAATTATATTTATATGCATAATTGATTGGATATCTATTTAGCGTATTCTAAACTCCAACCAATTATACGTTCGTAAGTAGAATTCGCTTTAATATGCGAATACCCGTGAACGATACCTAATTTTCTAAGTTCTATGTATAATAATCAGCGACTCACGTTTTTTTTCTGTCACTTCTAGCTTAATGCGTTAGAGAGAATTCGAACAACTATGACGCACTGAAAGAAGGGTTTGGGACGGACTGTAAAAATTTCACTCTCAAATCAAACGTAAAATTTATCACAGATGGTAATATTTGACTCAGTAGATAAAATTTTTCTTGACTTCCTTTTATTATTTAGAATTAGTTTTTAAGCTATTAATCTAAATTTAATATGTATTTATAAATACAATTTAGTAATATATATTATATTATGATCAAATTGTGTAAGAAATCAAAACATAAACAAAATTCTTACTCTAAAAAAGCGGCAACACTTTATACATACCACACGCTTAACTGTCAATAAAATTTGTAAGTATTTCCATATCAGTTGCGTACAATTGTCTAATATATTTAATTAAAATTATTTAATTTTGTGGAATATTAGACTCAAAGAGTTATTTCACAAAATTTATATTATTAATAATAACAAATGTTTTTGGTTATTTAATCAATATAATTCTAAAATTTCCAATACAATGATGACTACATTTACTGATTATTCCACCATGTTGACGCCTATGAAAGATCGAGCAGTTCCGTATGGGTTTCGTACTGTGCTAGGAAAATTTGAACTCTAAGGTTGATGTTCTGGAAATTTTAAATACAAGTGATGTCACTTTGTATAAATCATGACGTGCAAGTGTTTTACTTTGAAAAATGGTATATATGCATATTATATAATTGATGATTTAATTTTTAAGGTATATTATTTGGTGTGGCAATCCGCACTAGAAAACCATTAGCTCTACCTATAGCACCAATGATATGGAAACTGATAGTTGGGGAGCCTTTAACAGTGGAAGATTTAGAGGATACAGATTGTATGTACATTCAAAGCCTTAGAAGTATTCGTGATATTCACCTTTCTGGTGTGACTGCCGAATATTTTCACGATATAATTCCATTGGAATGCTTTGAGGGCAGGAGTTGTACAGGGAAGGTAAGTTGATTTAGTAGTAAAAATATGCGGTATAGAGTTTAAATGACTAACTGATATTTCTTTTTCTATATGTTCTGTATGATGTAAATCTTTCCAGACATTTCACTTCAAACTCTTCTATGCTTTTACTGTAAAAATAGGTATACATGCGTGAGACCACTAAATGTCTGGGTAAAAACACTTTAAATGTTATTAAATTGGTTTTATATTACATTCTTGCTGATAATTCTAAAGGATGTTAAAGTTTTAAACGGATTTACTTCATGGCAGCGCAAAACTCACAACTGGGGTTGCTGGCCCTGAGACGTTGTTCCTATATGGACCTTAGGTAGCAACCCTAGTTACGTATAATACAATTTAATAATATTTAAAGGGTTTTTACCCAGATAGTCGGTGGCTTCACAGATATATACCTACTAACAGCACTGACAATAAAATATTCATTCCGAAAACGTAATTTAGCCCAAAAGGTATCTTTTTAAATTAATATACCTTTTTATAAAGGAATTTTAAATTAATTTTTTGTGATTTATGGTATTCAGCTGTCTACAGGAAATTAACTTTCCTTATGGATTTGTTTTATTTGTCAATAATTTTCTGTTTTGAGAGTAAAAGAGAAAAATCTTCTCTTTTACGCTCTTTCTCTCTCTCTCTCTCTCTCTGAAATCCAGGTTCGGTCATTTTTTAGGTTAGTTTACCTAAGTGGCTTTTTTGAGTTTCTCAGGAATCTTTACTAGCAAAATTGGTGGATACGTTCAAACTGATTCGCTGATTGAGGGCTTTCATTTGAAAATTACATTGAGTGGCAACTGTTTTATTTTACTAAAAGTATAGTTTAATTCCAACAGCGCAAGATAGATTTTCGAGAAGGCCTACGTCAACAGTGAATGACTATGGGCTGATGATGATAGTTTAATTCGTGCTCTGTTGTATAAAGATATGAACAAATAAAGTTTGTGTGTTTACATATTTTTGATAAATTGTTTTAAAAATATTTATAAAATTGTAATATATTTTAGGTTGTTCCGATAGTGCACGGTGGTCGCAACATTCCATTGACGTTCGAAAATAGAACGCAATACTACGAGCAGGCTGTGAAATTTAGAATGCAAGAGTTTGACATGCAAATAGCCGCCATTCGAGAAGGAATGGCGGGCATAATACCGGTTCCGCTTCTGTCTTTAGTCACTGCCGATTATATGGAACAATTGGTATGCGGCATGTCTCACATTTCGATTTCTATTTTGAAAAAAATTGTTAGGTAAGAAAAAACATAACAACTTCATTTTTTTATAACCTTTGTCAATGGTATTCTATTTATATTGTTTATATGTTGTCACAACTGTAAGCATTTGCGATGCTTACAGCCATCTTACTTTTCACATTGGCTAAGCATACACAACAAAAATGACCCCGGTAAGTGCCGGCAAGTACTTCTGACATTTAACATTGTTGCCGTTAACTCTCAGTTTAATTTGTAGATGAGTCACCTTCAATTGAAAATTGTTAGAGTATAGAATTTAGCTAGATTTTATCTACAAGTGTATTAAAAGTTTCGTTATTATGAAAACGTTATTTACTGGGGAAAATGAACTCATATTTGATTGATTGTTTTAGATATCGTGAATTAGACGAAAATCATCAACTAGTGCAATGGCTGTGGAATATTTTAGAAAACTTTACAGATAATGAAAGAGTTTTATTTATGCGTTTTGTATCTGGTAGATCAAGACTACCAGCTAATTTGGCTGATTTATCTCAGAGGTTCCAGGTAAATATTTATATTTCTACTTGCAAACGCCAATTATGATGAACTTTCGTCGCGCAGGTTTGATAACAACTCGTTTTACAGACGTTGGTTAAGTATTCATATAAATAAAACAGTGGCAGGCATAAATCTGTCTGAATAGCAGATAGGTAACTGTATGCGAAAATACGTAATTTCGCACACCTCACCATAATTGGCGTTTTTTGTTTATTTCAATGCACTTGCTAAAATGAAAACTATTTTTAGGTTATGAAGGTGGATAAAGCACCAAACGGTTTACCAACAGCGCAAACATGCTTCTTTCAACTTCGTTTGCCCCCATACAACAGTCAAGAAATAATGGCTGAGAAGTTGAGATACTCTATTAATAACTGCAAATCCATCGATATGGACAATTACATGCTGGCCAGAAACACTGATCAAGGAATCGGCTCTGATGATGAATGGAACTGAAAGATAAGACATTTTATATAAGGCTGAATTTGATAGTTACTATATAAGACATGGTTATCAAAGTTATTTATTGGATTTTGTTTTGATTTCAAATGCATTTGTCCCATTTACTTTCAATAAAATGGATTAAATGTTTTATTTATCTTATTTTTTACATTTTTTAAAACCGTATGGTAGAATTAGCCTATCGACGAATTGTTCGGTGATGAAAGAGGAGATCTGGAGCACATAGAACTTACGTCAGAAGAAATAGGTTCATATATTACAAAAGAAGAAATGTTACACGCATTAAAAATAATGAAGAGTGGGAAAAGCCCTGGACCTGACATGCTTAATATAGAAATCCTAATAATTCTAGATGAGAAGCACGTTGATGTTTTAGTGACACTTTTTAACCAAATTTATAGTTCAGGCGTATTACAAAGAGTGGTTAACGTCGATTTTTATTTGTCTCCCCAAAAAGAAAAACGCAAGAGAATGCAGCGATTACCGCACCATTAGCTTGATGTCCCATGTGCTAAAGTTACTACACTTCATCTAATTTATATAACGATGCACGTCATCGGCGTCATAGCCTGTGGCGTCACATGATACCAACACAAAATATTTAGGGTGTAGGTATGTTCTTTTTTAGAACCACTTTACCGAGTACACTGACATTACAGCCACTAGACATATTTTATTATATACGCGTAGAAATCATATTTAAAAATTTCTATTAATGTTAAATTGAAGAAATACACAATAATATGTTTCATTTAATTTGTATATGCATTATAAAGCGTTTTTATCAAGAACATTTGTTCGGAACACACTGTAACTGTAATCGAACGAAGGTAAAATTTTGGCATAAATTGGTAACACTTATTTGACAGTTGCGGTGTTGACACCTTTTGTACTTCATTATTTTGAATTTTAAAGTGAATATTTCTTGTTTTATATTTTTAACTATCTAATAAAATCTGTTCTTTTTAGAACACAATTAGTGTGTTTTATTTCAAAAATGTCACGTAAGAATTTAAATAGTCGTTGTAAAGAGATATAATACTTTTGCAATAATTATGTAATCCATTTGATTTAAAATGGAGTCAGGATTTTTTTATACTTTGGTAACTATGTCAACTTCGATCTCTGACGTAGATAATGACGTAAGTCGTTATCTAAATTAGATGAAGTATACTAAAAGTTATCCATAAACCGAATATATCACAAACTTGGCATATACGTTAATAATACACAATTTGGTTTTTGCAAAGGCCTAGGAACGCGTGAAGCTTTTTTTTACTTTTGGACCTTGAATGCGACATCATTGAAAAAACTGGAATCATTCGACCTGTCGGTGTATAGAATAATTCTGAAAATATCGTGGATAGAACACGTCACAAACGTTCAGTAAATTTTTATTGTTATTTTCTGACTTTTTGTAAGCTTTATCCATCAAAATTGTACACTTTTCAGTGACAATGAAGCATATTTCTATTTTATTCTATGTTGGCACGCCAAATCTAAGTTTCACGTTTTTAAGAAATTATTGGATACGTTCTTATGAACTATTTTCCGTGTAAGAGTGGGAAAAATTGTAGATAGAATGTAAATTATTGAGGATGATTTCATTTCAAAGGAACCATTATTTGATGATGCCATAAAATTATGTATTATTAATTATTCATGAAGATTCTGATAACGAAGATATATTCTGACTCATGACACAGGCATTGATGACAGCCATGAGAATTTCCATTTCTACTACTTCTATTATTTTTCTATCTTTTTTCGTGTCTGAAAAACTTCTGCCCTATAAGTCATAATAGGCTCTACCAAGGTTCGATAGATTCTCATTTTCGTTTCTTGTCTAATATCTGTCTATTTTCGATGTCTCTTTTGGTATGTGTTCTTTAGATATTATAGATCCGAGATATTTATATTCATTGCATATTTTTGTGTTTCTAATTTCTAACTCTGTATCTTCTTCATCATGTCCTATTTTAAGATACTCTGTCTTTGACATATTAGGGCCCCACTTTTCATATTCTTTCTTAATTTTCTAAACATGTAGTCCATGTCTTCCTAATCATTCCTACGACTACCTGATCATCTGCGAAAAATAAAGTTGTTAGACTTACCGCCTATGTCTATTCCCATTCCGGATAATTGTTTTCTCCACTCTCTAGCGATGATTGAATATATATTTAAAATAAGGTCGAAGATAGACAACATCCTCCTTTATGTCCCTTTGTTATCGAAAATAATTCAGATATAAAGTTTCCTTCTTTAACGACACTTCTTGCAGTTTTGTATATATTTGCGTTAGCATCCACATACTCTCTACTGAGACCTACTTTCGTCTATGTTTGAATCATTTTTTTCAAATGTACCGTATCGTATGCCTTCTCTAAATCTACAAACAATAGGTGGATAGATAGATTCCTTGCCTTCCGTTTTTCGATTATAGTAGCCTCGTATTTCCGTGCGACTGTGCAAAAATATATGTATCTGTAATAAAATCATTCAACAAAAAGGTACTCTACCAGGAGTCTGTAAAATTATCAATGACTCAGACGTATAATAATACAAAGTTTCCAGATTCCACTCGATATTAACATTCAGACATACCTGGTATAATCTTTTAAAATATGAACCAGATATGAACATTCAACCAATTAAGTTTTCATCGAACTTATGATAAGTCCACGTGGACTAACGGCCAATGAAAACATCGGATATCGCTGTTATGACAAATCATAATGGATTATTTTTTGTCGCTAGACTTATTCATACTTGGGGTAAGATTATATCACTATTTGACTGAGCTTACGGAGTCATAAAATAAGGGATCAGGTTTCGACAGTGCCGAAGGCACGGGACGGGGAAAACTTAGGTAGGCAAATTTTTATTTTTAAATTGCGGATATGACCAACAGATTTTTGGGAGACAAGAATATTTTTAGTAAAATCATAACTGCTACAGCGTTCAGTTAAATTCAAATTTCAAATAGTGAACCGCAAGTTAGTTTGGTAGTGACTTTTTTCAGTATTCTTTATACGGAAAACATTTTATATTTTACGTTTTTTACTTTTTTTGATACATTTTTACGTGATTATTTTTATACGTTTGATAATTTTAAAATATTGCGTCCGTGGTGCGATAATAATTATGTAGCTGAAGAGACAATGGAACCCTCTAATCGATTGGAAGATTTACAAAGGCGTGTAGTAAAACTTAAGCGACATTTTCAATACCTTTCTGATGATGCCAAACGTATGCTAAAAAATGTTTATGAAGGACTGTGTGCTGAATTGTCTAAATTAGAGGCAATTGCAGAAACATGTTTTTTAACCAGAGTGCCCAAAGCAACCTGCTACAAAATTATAGGAGAAACATCTTCTTCTAGACAGAAGAGAAAGGATTGTGGCAAATTCAGAAAAATAGAACCGCACTTAATTGAATCTATAACTAGAACAATATACCAAATGTATGCGGCTAATATTTTTCCAACTATTGAAAGCCTCGAAGTGATTAGTTCGAAAGGCATTCTCTCGTATTCAGCAACACACTTCGTTATTTCTTAAAGCCAATAATTTTAAGTACAAAACTATAGACAAGAGACAGACATTAATGGAAAGTACTAGAATAATTTCTTTAAGAAACAATTATATCAGACAGATAACTGAGTATCGAAAAATGAAACGAAATATTGTTTATTTAGATGAGACCTGGTATGATACTCATGACACCGTGAAAAAAAAGTTGGAAAAATAATAACAAAAAGTGGTTTCAACTCAGTACCGCCCAATAAAAGAAAGAGGATTACAATTTTACACTGCGGTGGAGAAAATGGATGGGTCGACGATGCATTATTAATATCTGCAAAACAAATTAAAAACGCGTCTCTGGATTATCATGACGATATGGAAAGTTCAATTTTTGAATCATGGTTTGAAAAATGCCTTCTTCCGAAATTACTTAAAGATAGTGTGATTATCATGGACAACGCATCATATCATTCAAGATTAATGAAAAAAACTTCAAATAATAGTTGGAATAAATTAAAATTCAGGAATTTTTATTCACGGAAGATTTGTATTTTGAGACATCTTATATTAAAAAGCAATTGTTGGAGGTTGTTCATAGTAAACAGTACGAAAAGGAATATGTTGTTGACAACTGTGCTCGTAGTAACGGGCATACTGTGTTTAGACTTCCTCCTTATTATTGTACATTGAACCCAATAGAGTTAATATGGGCTCAACTTAAAGGAAATATAATGAGAATAAACGTTGCTCCAAATTTTTTGTCTACTGTTCTCTAGTTAATTAGAAGAGAAGTCACAAAAATTACAGCAACCAACTGAAAAATGTAATAAAAATAAAACATGTAATCGGAGTGGAAAATGACTATGTTAAATATTTACCAGCATTAACCAAATTACCTATAAATTTAGATGATACGAGTGATACTAGTGATAACAGTTATTCTGAGTAGATAGTAAGTACTTATTAGGTGTTAGTTGAAACCTTTATTTCTATTTTAATTGTAGATATTCTCATTTTGCTTATATATCTTTGAAAACAGGGTATAAACACACTTCTTCATAGGACAAAAATTATTAATGTTTTAGGGGAGTATGTCAACTGAAGCTGTCACTGTCATTCTCGCTGAATAACTACTATTATACAATGTTTTATATATATTGTTTTACAATAAGTTCTGTTCAGTCGAGTCGTTATAAATTTTAAATAATTAAATACAACTCATACAGTCATTATTTTGCAAAACAATGATTCATGTAAACAACGATTTCTATATATACTGTACTTTAAGCCACAAAAGAATTCTGCATCCCTCCTCTGGTTTGCGCGTAGCTCACGTCTATTGCTCTCCTGGGCGTATAGTTAAGACATCAAGAGGGAAAACATGACAATAATTGAGAGGGATCGAAGAAGAGAGTAAGAGTATCATCAGTACTCACATATGCGCATCCCTAAGTCTTGATCGCGTTTTGTGGTGACTTAATCTGGTTACAATTGGGGTTTTTAATGGAAACAAGAATATCCAGACCTGTTAAATGCATTTATTCAACTTTTAAGTTACAATAAACCATAAACATTTAACATCGTGTTGTAGATAAATCTAGGCAAACTTAACTAACCAAGTTAAAAACCGACAGGCATTCCAAGCAAAATATATGTTGCGATGGTTTCTATAAATAGTAATTAATAAAAATCTCTTTTTACAGTCTTAAAATAAAAATGAAGTATACGATTTGATAATAAAAATAATTTTAGAAAAAATAAAAATTTCAAGCAAAAATAAACTACTGAAGAATGTATCTAATAAATATGGAATGAATAATATAAAGATAAAAAAATTTCGTACGTTAGATGATACTAGCACAAATACTTTCATATTAAAAAATCTAATAGGACATCTACAAATAATATGCAAGTAATTTTGAACAGAAGGATACTTCGTTGAAAATACTAACATTTTTAATGAAACTCTACCGCAACGATGTATAATTTCATTCAAAGTGTGTAATAAACGATGTATCTTTCTCTGTTAACAAAAAAACAAGTTTTTCGACGAGAACATAAAAGAATAATCTGACAAATTTCATTTGTCATATTTCTTTAGTTTTCGTCAAATAAAGTTATCTGTAACACTCAACAACTTCATTTTTCCTTTGTATTTAGGGCACGAGTATTCAACGTAGTCGTCGTGACTATATTTTCATTTAGCGGCCCCAAATCCGGATCCAATCTCATTCTCTTTTTAGGAGGATCCTCCGCGGGTGTAAAGTCATCGATGTCCGGCTCTATAAAACCCTTCTTCTGGAATCCCCCATAATCCGCAGCACCAAACATATCCTTCTTTTCCTTAGTGAGGTACCCCTTGACAGATTCCATGATTCTGCTGAAGAAGCCCTGAGAGTCTTTATTCTCTGGCTGAATACTCTCGAACTTTCTGCCCATATCTTCAAGGATCTTTGAAATCTCTTGTTCGGTGGAGTTATCCATGTCCATCTCATCGAGTTTTCCGTCAAAGTCCTCCTAAAAAAAAAAGAAAAATATTTTAAAATAACGAAATACTATTTTAAGCAAATTACAATACTAGGAACTTATGATAAAAAAGGAGTACATAGATAATGGAGTATGATAAGGTGGTATAATACAATGTTAAAATTTATATACTTTTTAGGTACAGTTATCGTCACTATTTCAAAACAAATCTTCAACTTATGATTATGTACGTGAACTGTAAACTTTTCGTAACTGTACTTGTGAACGAATCCATGTTATAACTTACTTTGTAACCTGCCTAAAATTTGGTATTATGCATTAATTTTTGAACTTAGGTACAAAATAACTACGTTAAATGATTAACTATACAAAAAGCTTTATTTTAAGCAAACGTTCATTATCCTACTGCCGTAATTTTTAAATTAACTGTACCTAAAGATAAAATTGGAATTAAAATCTGCTAACTAGGGATTTTGTTGATATTACAGTAAAAAGTTGTCATTTAGGTAGTGAGAAATTAGTTCGGCTGTCACTTAATCTTCTTCTTTAAGTTCCATCTTCTATCGAAGGTTGGAAATCATCATGGCTATGCGGACTCTGTTGACTGCCGCTCTAAAAAGTTCTGCACTACTGCATTCAAACCATTCCCTTAAGTTCTTAAGCCAGGATATTCTTCGTCTTCCCACATTTCGCTTTCCTCGGATTTTGCCCTGCATAATAAGTTGTTATAATGCGTATTTTTGCCCTCTCATCACACGTCCCAAGTACTCAAGTTTTCGTCTTTTAATAGTTAATATTATTTCTGCCTCATTTCAAGAGGCACTTAATAGATGGGAAAATAAGTTCACGTTTCATTTAATAGAAGGCTGCACTGATGTATTAAATAGCGACAGATGCGCGTTTGCCGAATTTAAGAAAAATCTGTAAAACATTGAAAACTAGTTTTGTGGTTATGCAGTAACTGTGGAAATTCGAATCACGTGGTTTTGTTTAGCAAAGCGATCCCTCCCAGTAAACATTTGGCTCCGTTTGACTTTTAATCATGACTGTATAAACAGAGTATACCATTTTTATCCTTGGCACCGTGACATTATATTATAATCATGGTTGAAAGTCAAACAAGGCCCAAAATGTCTCGAAATGTTTACTATTTCGCTATAATGGGAATTGTGCTGGTTTTTACATAATACATAGATTACATAAGCTCTAGCATGTTCCGTGGGGCTTATCTAAAACAATTCCCGGCATTATCTAACTGCCCCACGAACTACCTGGGCCCATTCATCCCAAGTACCTGCTGCCCATCGCCGAGAAAGTTGGGGATTAAGTCTTAATGACCGGAAATTCCAAATTTGATTATAGTTAAAAGTAAGAATATAAATATTTTCAGTTATTCATGTTTAGTCAAAGGGGAGAACTTTTATTAATAATTAATTAATATAAATATTCAAAGGCCCATGTCTCCAAAGATGGAAAAGTTAGATGGCGATGCATCAAAACACGTGTTAGGGAGTGGTAAGAGTCTCAAATTAAACCGAAACGCAACCGCCTTCGTATATTTATCGTCCTTACTCGACGCAATGAGTACAAGAATGATGGTAATTTATATGGATAAATTGTTGATGCTAGTGGAATATAAATATTCCCAGCATCCCAGGGTATACATTTTAGTTTAATTGCTATCGACACAATTTACTTAATAAGTAAAGAGTCTGTAAGTAAATTAACGTGAGTTAGGTTGGGTTAAAAATTTTTATCAGTTTGAAATAAATATTTTTAAGCAGATAAAGACTTAAGAATTACCATCTGAATGCAGTCTAAATACAATAAGTAATCCAATATTTCCAAATGAATGAACGTTTTGTGTCTATTAGTGAAAATTTACCTTTAGGCACATTATCAAAAAGCCTCTTTTGTTGAAGTACCATTGTCATCAAATTATTATAACAAGGTATCTGTTATTGATTAGAGAGATTAGTTAAATTCTGTTTATATTACATTAGCTTTTCCTATTCGCATAATTGTGTACACAAAAATTAATTTGAAAAATCAGTAGTAACATTTGAAATTAATTAAAAATGTGTATAGTAGGATAAATACACTTTTCAGTGTTTACATCTGTTTTCAATACTTAGAATTGTTAAAAATTATTCAGTCAATCAATATCAGGGAACAAGACTGGTATACACCATTAAAAATGTTTATAAAACTAAAAAAAACAACACTCAAAATCAAAACAGCAACTTAACCTCAAAGGTAAATAAATAACAACACGATACAACAATTATATCGAATGATCCAATCCGAAAATTAGAATTTTTGAAACTTCAACTAATAACTAATATCAACTTACAGTGAAGAATACTGCCGATAGACAGCGAACTGTACCGATCGTAAGTTCCGGTACTTGGCATCGCTGGCATCAATGTCGCTGTTCAGAGAATTAAGTTTCGGGAAAATTAAAATATTAGAATATGATGTATGATGTACTGCCACCTACTCAAAGAATTGTTAAAAGTCAGTTTATTTGAATACCACTCATTTTAACTGCGGCGTGAACATACCCCCTTAATACGATTTTAACTCCTTGTTAGTAAAATGATCTCGAAAACAATGATGCAAAGAAAAAAATTGCTGTATGATTTTCATCTTGAAATTTTAAAATTGTTTAATTTTCAAAATTTGTTTGTCAAACATTACTCATTTGTTAAATATTAAAATACCAACACAACATTTGTATATATATGAAAACAAACTGACCTATAATTGCAATTCTAGAAAGATAAACCAAACTAATATTTATATAATTTGTGATAATAATGCAGTTTGTTTATCGTATTATCTATGAATAAAATTAAAATAAATGTAACTTGTACTTTCTCTGTCACAACAAAGCTTCAGTCATGGTTTCAGAAAAGACTTTTCAAGAGGCACGTAAATTTTGCGGCAGTTCTTTTATTGACTAACTTAAGCACAACATTGGCAAGCATCATTGGGCGATACTTTTTCAGATCTGACTTATCTCCCGTTTTTATGCAGATTTTTTTTTTCGGAAATCGTTTTATTTTGGCTCAGGTTTTTTAGTGTTAACGACCACTTACATAGCCGGGACTGACATCTTTATGTGCACAGTGGCTCAGCTAAATTAGAAAGTCAAAAAGTTCTGGTGTCTGTGTCAGGATCGAAGCCGAGTCGTCCGGAATGGTAAACCAGCATCTAGACACTGAGCTATGGCCGCCACTATGTAGAATTTTGGTATGAATTAATTCTATTTGCAAGGAATTTTATTGTCATTAACTATTTGTGCTAGTTTCATCCGCTATATGCATATGCAGTCCCGATGTTGAGAGTGTTGTAGACTCAGAGCGGTCTTTGGCATTTAAAGTACATAATATGTTCAATAGCTAAATGATTGCTGTCATAGTGGAAGTAAAAAAAAATATTTTTACTAAAGCACCTCCACGAGTATAATCCAACCTTCAATTGTTTATTATTTTGATGTTAATTCCAGTGAAAGTAAATTTTGTTTTTTTCGTTTTATTGACAATAACACAAAGATATATTTGTGTTGAATTGTTTGGTAAGTATTTAGAATTAATATGTATAAATGTAGTTATCGCAATAATCTAAAAACAGAAAATGTTTTTGAAACAAGTTGTACGGGAGATATTTGTTGAATACAATTTGATAAAATATAATAAATTATGGCTTAAGGTAACTTGATTTTGTTTCCTTTAGAATTGTTGTTTCCTTTTTGAGTTCAATAGATACCAAAAAGGAAAAGAAGCTACCACAGTTAAGAGAAGAAGTAAATACAGAGAATATGAGCAGTTTGATACGGATTATTTCAGTAGTGATGATCGTATTGTTGATTCAAATTTTACTACTAGTACTGGGAGTAGTAGTGAAGATAAAATGGAGACTTCCAGTAGCGTAGGTGAGAGCATCGGTTTCATCGATCATGAACCCGGTTTTATTCATGGAGATGCTTCTGAATGGAAAGATAATTACGAAGAGAGTAGTGAAGATAATAGAGAATTTCATTTTGAATGGCGGTAGAACCGGACTGCAAACTGAATTTGGGCATAAACCTACACCTCTAACTTCTATATAATGTTTTGAAAAACTATGGGATCAGGATGTAATATGTTTGATAACAAATTCAAAGAAAATGTTTTGTATATATGGATCTTTTATAAACAATCATGCTTTCCATTGTTCACTTTCTGGCAGACGATTTGAATAAATAAAGAGTTTTAGTTGTTCTTACGGATATGAAACTCCTGATTATCAGTAAGTGACACCAGTAATGGATATTGTTTTATTAGCGGCCAAATGATATCATATCATGTTATTCTTCTCCATGAAAAAGTATACAGTAATATAAAGTATTCCTCGGTTGTATTAAATATTCCTCTGAGGATCCTTTTTTCAAAGATTAGTAAACAGTTCTTATCTGCTTAGGGGTAGTCCATGTTTAATATGCGTAGTTGCAATTTTGCAAGTTTTTGTTGAATACCAGTGCAAACAATAGAAATTCTATACACAAATTTCATTTAATAAAACTTTCAGACATAGTCGACACTCCTTGGTATATGCGCAATGTCAATCTACATAAGGATTTAGATGGGAAATAATAAACGAAGTTATTAGAAAAAAGCCTCGTGCCATAAACATGTTTCACCAACATGTTAACTTGGAGATGATGCAGCTTCTGAATAACACAAATATTACTATAACACAGGCTGACAAGCATGAGATCCAGAAAATCAGAAAAAAAGAGTATACTTTTCCCGAAGTTTTTGGTGCGAGGGCTCTGGTTTTTGAGACATCCTAACCTAAAAGTTCAAAAATAGCGGTTTTTGGTTGAGTAAGTACGCCTGCTAATGGTTGATAGGGTGGTTTCTAGAGATAATTTTGAGTTAATCTTTAATCTTATAGAGTTACAGGGTGGATTTTCCTGTTTATGGATTAAAAGGGATGGATATAACAAAAAAGCGATTAATCTCGCGGGTCCGTGAGCGGTGGGTTTGGGTTATGCTCTGCTTGTGTGGACAAAAAAGGTAATTTCTAGGGGTTGGTTGGTTTAAGGGTATATTGGCTTGATGTACGTGATTTCCTTTTAATACAGAAAATTAACAATTAATCTTATAGAATCCAGGGTCAGGTGCGTTTTCGTGCTTCTGGATTAAGAAGGATAGTTTGTAGGAGTTGATAGGGTTAAAGGTGTTTTATTTCGATCATTCAACATAATTACTGTATGTCGTTTTATTTTGATACAATAAAATAAGCAATTAAGCTTAAGGATTCCAGGGTTAGGTGGGTTTGCCTGCTTGTGGACTAAAATGGATGGTTTCTAGGGGTTGGTTGGGTTTAGTGTGTAGGTTTGAGATTGTTGGAATAAAGTTACGATTTTGAGATTTCTGAATGTATAATCATAAGGTTTGTAGATTTTTTTAAAACTAAGAAACTTTAAAATGCGATATCTCAACGAAAAAAGAAGATATCTGAGTAAACTCAACGTCATTTAAACGGTGGAGACTATTGTGGATGAAAAATTATATTACGATTCTACATAACCTCTACTTTTTCACTTTTAGGTTAAGGTATGTCAGAAACCAGAGCCAATTTGGCAATGTGAAGCTCAGATTCGGATTAATCGCCCAAAAAACTTCTTAAAAGTATATTCTGATCTCTGAGTCTGAATATTCGTCAAATTCACGACTACAGATCGAAGTATAGTGTACTAAATGTGTTAGGACCCTCTAATGAGTTTAATTGGTTTTATTTTATTTGTTATAGTACATTATGTTAAGTTTAAATTGCTGATTAGTATTCGAAGACTAGATTACAATGTAAGATACATCAGGCTGATGTTATTTAATAAAAAAACTCTAATTTTTTACCCTTTTTGCCTTCTTCTTTTAAAAGTTCCGTCTTTTATCGAAGGTTGGATATCAACATTGCAATTTTTACCTTATTTATGGCAGCTAAAATGTACTGAGTTAACTATTCTCCCATATTTCGCAAGATGTTCGCCTTCTTCCTCTACTTCTCGTTTTGTGCAGCTTGTGCATTTTTCCGGAATTTGTATCCCCTTATCACATGTTCTATATTATTTTCTCATGCATTTTTAACCTTTGTCATCCATTGCCATCTATTTTACGTCAAAATATTGTTTTCATACATATTTAATTATTTTTTTATTCAAGAACTCAAAAAATTTATAAAATTCCTTAAAATACGTATTCTAAAACTCAATTAAAATCACTTTTGTAATATTAATCAATGCGTCACACATTCATTTGATTTTTATCCGTCCTTTTCTTTCCAAAAAATATCATTTTTAATGCCCTGACCTCTGAAGATTAAATAAAATTAAACCACAAGCTTGCAACTTTAAACCATCGTTATATCATACAAATAGTATAAATACGTACATTAAAACAAACCCTACCTCAGCATTTCCTTATCAAATTTAAATTTTATTTAATATAAAACATTTTTTGACCCATATTAATTATGATGATAACACTATAAGCTATTTTTATCGTACGTTAACTCTTCTTCGTTTCAAAAATGTAAAAAGATAATTTGTTAAATAACCATCCTTTATTTATTGCGATATGTTTATATTTAAGAAACAATAAATGGTATGTTTATAAAACATATGTATTTTATAACATATTTAATCATGTATGCCACGCTTACTGGCGAGCATCCAAAGCATTTAATCTTTTTACAAATAAAAGTAGGTAATAGTAATAGTAAAAGTGTAAAAGTGAAAGTAGAATCAAAACTTCCGCTCTAAACCAATAGATCCAATTAAAATGGCCTTTTCGCTCCTTTAATTTTTGATCGAAACTTTGCAAATATGTCCCTTAGATTGTATCGGAAGAATAAGGTATAAACTGGTTTGGTACATCCCATGGAACGATACAGATCTGTTTTGGAAATTTGAGATTAAAAACGTTGAATTTTCTGGATATTTTGACTCCCTTTGTTCATTTATGTACTTCTCTAGAAGCCAAGTCATTCTACCAAGATCGTACTGCAACCAATTGGCTTCTTCTTTGTTGAAGATGCCTTATTGTGCTGAAGGTTCCCCCATATGGCCCTAATTCTTGGGACAGAGACAGAGTCGTCGACCGGAGCCGCATCTAGCTGCTTGTTCTCTTTATACTTTCATTGTAGACTCTGTACTTAAAGAATAGTTAATTTTATCTCTACAAATCTGTCTCTTATTAATCATTTGAAGTCTGAGTAGATTTTCAATTTTTTTTTCAGAATTTTGTCTTAAATCTTCTATAGTAGAAATAATATCTTTGGTACATATAATAGCACTACCAAAATCGTAAGAAACGCTTTGAAGAATACAGATAATGGAAGCGTAATGCTTAAGATCTTTTCACAAACCAAGAGGCTAGCTGTTCCCCAGCTTTCGCGACCAGATTGAGAAATTTCTTGGAGACTGATACAAATAGGTTCAAGCAACTCAACAAAGTTTAACGAACTAGTGTGACGTTCAATAAACCTAGTTTCGCACTATACTTGCCTTTGGTCGTATAGAAGACTATCACTATTCTTTAAACTAAAGATTCAATCATCGATGTATAAATAAAAGAGTTACATTGTCCAACTAAACAATAACATGAAGAAAAATACTATAAAAAGTAAAATATATCGAAAACTCATTGTCGATAGCTTATCTATATTTATTAATTTTCAATAGCTTTCATTGTAAACACAATCTTTAGGAAATATAATCATTATAAAGTCATTAGGAGTAGCGAATCAGTTTTAATCCCATTGTCCACGCAAAGCAAACATGTCTTTTTGTCGATTTGGGCACTGACCATTAGACCAAAAACTTGTTTGTAAAACGTATCAAAGCTCAGTTCTATTTCATTTACTCATGTAAAACATGTACTTATTGGTAGTAGTAAGTACATGTTTTCCTCACAAAAATATCCACGAAAGCCACATGGCAATCATCAGATGGTCCAACAAAAAACCAAATTGAACATGTACTAATTGATAGCATGTAGAGGTGCTAATGTAGACTCTGGCCACTACCTTGTAAGAACAAAACTCAGGGCTCATATATCAAACGCTAAGAAGGGCCAGAGCAGAAAATCTACGAAATATAATACTGATGTGCTAAAATCTGAAGACTGTTCTGAAGAATGCTTTGGCTCATAACGAGCTGTAATGCCACTGATGATGATTCAAACCAAAGACCATTTACACCAATAGACGTTTCACGCAGATGACCAAGGTCAAATATAAAATTGTATTACCGATATCCATCAATAGATGTCGCGATAATGAAGTATTTTCAGAGAACAGTAACAATCACGGTAACAATTGTTCTATGGTATCTGTTTGATGACAGAGTCGAAATGTTTGTTAGTGTTCTATGACTTATGTTTATGTTACAACAGTTTACGTTTGTTTACGTTCTCCATTTTATATTGTTTTTTAATCTAATTTGTGTGTTTATTCTTCCTTATATCCGTATTATTCTTATTTATAGTTTGTATTTTTTAGTGTTAATTAGTTATTTAGTGTGTTAATTAGTTGTTTAGTGTGTATATTTGAGACTATTATTAACCAATTATTTTTATTGTCAATCAACTTGTTGGAGGTAAGTTAATAAAACGATTGGTTCTTGGATTGTATTAATTTATCCTAATTAAAAATCTTCTATAGTCTTAAAATTTTTCTTTATTTTTCCTCCTTTAAAAAAAGATAATTTCATCCCTGTGCCTTTTATTATAGTTTTGATAACTGTTTAGTAGACAGGCTCCTATCCGATTTTTATGAAATTTGGCATATTTACATATTTTGGGTTATAAATCACGAATATTTTTTTATGGGAAATATATAGTTTTTTGAGTTAGTCTTTTTTCGGGCGCTATTATCTATCTCTCACTTTAACGGCGTCAGGTATTATTTGTTTCAACACATTATATAATATATATATATATATATATATATATCGCTACCCCCAGTTCAAAACAGAAACAACTCAAAATTTTGTTGAAATGAGTTATTTCCGTAAAATTTATGCGAGGATGAAAATCTTCCTATTTCAATAGAGAAATAAATCATACATTCATATGCATTCCTTAAAAAGTGTCCATTTCCTTTTTGATCTAAAATCTTTTTTAACAATGTCTGTTCAAAACAGAAATAACGTAGTTGTTTCTGTTTTGAACTGAATGTCTCGCGCTGTCTGACATCTGTTAGGAAATAAGTTAAATTATTTCAGTTTTGAACCAGCCTTTATCACGTTTTTTTTTAGGTTATGTCAGCTTGAAAATAATTGTTAACCTTTATGTTTTTAATTATTTAGAACAATATTAGTGCTGTTATTTTGTGTATTTTTGTAAGTTTTAAAAGTATTACAATGTTGCCTATAAGTAGAGGTAAAAGAATGGCATTATTGGCAGTTGGTGAACTAAATAGTAGTGATGAAAATGAACTATTAAACCAAATAGTGGATGAAATAACTTTTCAGAAAGAGGTAAGCCGGTTAGCTGTAGTAAACT
Source organism: Diabrotica balteata (assembly GCA_918026665.1). Classification (NCBI taxonomy): domain Eukaryota; kingdom Metazoa; phylum Arthropoda; class Insecta; order Coleoptera; family Chrysomelidae; genus Diabrotica; species Diabrotica balteata. The sequence continues at coordinate 120,608,438 of OU898283.1, forward strand.
AGTAGCATTCTGTTTTGATAATAGGTGCATAAAAAGTTTTTCAAATTGTTTTAGGGTACCTACTACTAAAAACCTTAATACGGATAATATAGTAGTAGAAATTAACATTGATGGTAATGTTGGATATACTGACCAAAGGAATAACAGCAGTGGCTATCCATCCGTTCTCCTTGCAATACCTGAATTTCCATCGAGATAAATTTTTATACACGACCAAGTAAGGAATTTGTCCTAAAAAGCGTTAAGAAACATATTCATTATTATATTAACTTGTTTTAGGTAAAAAATTCCAATATTATTAAAGAGATAAATGGTAGTGTTACTGTGGAATTAGATAGTAATGAAAATGCGCTTGATTTGTTGATAAACACTCAGAAACCAGCTGCAATTTTTGAAGAAAATGTTAATGAAGACTCTGCTGACAAAAGCCAAGAGAAAACCTATTTAAACTGATTAACTTTCTATCCGGTAAGCAAAAAAAAAAAATTGAATATTTTAGTATAATTTAACTTTTTTATTATTATTTTAGACAGAAAATGGAAATAAAATCGTAGTTTGTAAGACATTTTCCATGGGTACACAAAACGTTAGTTTATTAGTAACGGTAAAAATGATTTTTACCGTTACGAAAAAACATCGAAAAAAAAATATGTCGTTCAAGAACTGCCAAAAAATATATCGATGAAAGTCTTAACCTGTCCACTATGTACAGATTATATAAAGAACAATGTAAAATACTGCAAAAACCTTATGGAAAGTATAACATGTACTCTACAATTTTTTCTACAGAATCCAATATAAGTTTTTTTCAACCAAAAAAGGACCAATGTGCCCTATGTCATAGCTTTAATACCGCTACGGGAGAAGAGAAAGAAAAGTACCTTGTTTCACATTTTTTTTATAAAAGTCGTTTATCTTGTTATAACCTCACCGTGTATGACATTGGACAAAAAAAGGGTTTCTTCTATTTTTGGAACCAGAGCATTGCTCAACCAGGTGCAAATGAAATAGGAAGTTGTGTATATTATTTTCTAAAAGAGCAAAATGAGAAGCAGGAAAAAGATATTACTTTTTGCAGTGATAATTGCAGTGGGCAATATAAAAATAAATTTATTATTGCAATGTACATGTACTGAGTGCAGTCTATGAAAAAAATCGAATTCATTACACACAAATTTTTAATAGCTGGGCATACCCAAAACGAAGGGGATAATATGCATTCCTTAATAGAAAGGGAGAAAAACAGAAACCTTAAAGCTAGCCCGATTTATGTGCCTGCTCAATAAAGTACTATAATAGAATTAGCCAAAACGACCGGCCATCCTTATAAAATTAAAAAACATGACGACTGGACTTTCTGGACCTAAAAAAAGCTGACTTCCTCTTTGGGAAACAATTATAATATAAACGAACAACTAGAAAAAGTTCTGTCGACTGACATTAAAATTGTTATGGTTAAAAAAAATCACCCTTATATTATTTTTTACAAGACATCTTATTCTGATGCTGAATACAAATCAATTAATATAAAATTTAAGTCTCAAAGAAATAAATCAGTACCTAGTTTATCTCAACTTTATCCCGGACCTATTCTTATTCCATCTAACCTTACGAAAGGATTACTAGAACTTTGTGAGCTCAAAGCTATTCCTAAGGTACACTGGAATTTCTACAGAAATTTGTTGTAGCAGGAAAATACAAAAAAAAAACACAAAAAAATATTCCAGCAAATAATGATAGTGATTGTGACGAGGGTGAAGAAAGTGAAACAGAACTAATATTTAATTTTAATTATGTTAAAAATTAAAAAACACACGTATACTGTAATCGTCTACTAAAACTACATTAAATTCACAAAAAATACTGGTCATCAAATAATTGTTTATCTCAATAAAATGTGGTTGTATGTGTGCGATTTTAATTATTAGCCATTTTCTCCAAAGTAGTTATTTTAAGTTGTTTCCGTTTTGAACTTGGGTAACGATATATATATAATATAATATATATATATATATTATATATATTATATATATATATACTTTCTTCTTTTAATTCTTCATACTACTTTATAAAAAATGGTTATAAGTCTTTTATTCTTTTTTATTTCAATAAAACTTCTGAACTTCACAATGTTGTTTGTGACATCGCATTTAAAAATTAGCATGGCTTTCGTCAACAAACATTGCCGTTTTAATACACTATCTCTAAATTGATTAAATATAAAAATAAAATAAACCATCTATAAGTTTTTGTAAGGCAGTCCTTAAAAGAAGGAAGTATGTTATACACAGCGTGTTTAAAGAAGCACTTGACGCAATTAAAGTGAAAGATACTACGAAAATACACTAACTCAAAACTATTCATTTCCCCCAAAAATGTTTTATATTTATGTTCGTGATCTGCAGCTAAAATATACGCAAATATACCAAATTTCATGAAAATCCGGAGATCATCTACTAAAATCTGTATAAAAGTTTTAAATTTCCCGCTTTATTTACAATTTAAATTTCGCGGTTTAATAGTTGAAATTCCCGGTTTAGAATTTCGTTTAAAATTCCCCGCCATTAGAAATAGTTCAGATATCCATCCCCAGGTGGCGCAAAATTTGGATAGAACTAAAGCATTGTCGTGAACCGTCTATGGAGTAGATGGTCTTTGGATTCAACACGACACGTGCTCGTGACAAGCTAACTGCCCGCTCATCGGGAGTGGGTGTACAAGGTTAACTACTTTCTTAAGATTACAGAAAGTTAGATAGGGTTGGAACAGGTAAAAGTTATCAATCACAATATTTTTGAAATGTGTTTGCGGGGGCCGCAGTTTAACGAACTTAGGGCCACATGCGGCCCGCGTGTCTGAGGTTGAACCACACTAATTTAATATAAAAACTATGTATGAAAAAATATTTCTTATAATTCTTTATTCTTCATTTCTGAAGATAGCACAATAAAAAATCACTCAATATGGTGCTTAACTTTAACCAATATGTATAACACGAAATATCCTAATAAAAACATTTAACCTCTTGATAATGAAATGCTTAAACAGTATTTCTTTTAATTTGCGTACAACTTAATAATAATCATAGCTGAAAATTGCAAGCTTTTCGTTTTATTTTTATATAATGTTCAGAGGTCAGGACACTAGACTGATATTTTTGGAAAGTAAAAAAGTAGTTATTTAAAAATGAAATCAGTGATATTTACTTGACAACATAACGATTATCTGAAAGTAGGCTAGACCTCGATTGTCACTCAAAAAGAATGTTTTGATTTAAGTGTAATTATTTATCACAATACGTTAATTTACACACATGCAATGCCACTGATAAGAACTTAATACCTACAATATTAAACTGTTTTCGTAACTGTTTCTAGAGAAAAATTACTTATCTTATGAGTAATATAATATATAATAATATAACTATCTGCAGTATCTTGTACTTTTATTTCGGGAGATGTTTTTGATTATATGTATAGTTGTTTTGTCTTAAACAGTAAATTAGCTTACTTGCTTGTCTATATTTAGTAATTTCTTCTAGGTAACTTTCTTCTTCCACAACTGCTTGACGTTTATTTATTGTTTTAAATCTAAGGCCCACTTTCTTTATCCAATTTTAAAGAGTTTTGTCACAGCAGTTCTTGTTCCGACCGGTTGTTTCCAATCTCTTGCTTAATATTTCTATTGTAGGTACTGCATTGCTTCTGTAGCAATTGTACATTGTAGTTTTTAATAGTTTTATAAGTGAAGCATTTGTAAGTCTTAAAAATTTGTAGTCACATCGTTTCTTGCGATGATAGGGAACCTTTGAACTATTGCTGGACACAACAAGCAGGGAAATCAGGCAAAGGAGACTATGTGTTTGGGAAAGAAAAATCCTAAGGAAGATCTTTGGGTCCTGTGCTGGATGAAGCATCAGGACAATGTAGGATAAGAACTAACAAAGAGCTCGAAGAACGAAACAGTAAGAGACTGGTGTGGAAGGAAGTTCCAACTGAAGGAGACCACGCGGATGCCCTCGTCTCCGGTGGCGAGATAATTTAGCAAGAGACCTAAGCACTATGGGCGTGGAGAATTGAATGGAGGTTGCTCAAGACAGAAAACAGTGGAGGCATGTTGTCGAGTCGGCTAAAACCCATGAAGGGTTTGTAACACCACGGAGTAAGTAAGTAAGTAAGAATAATATCCACATATATGTATGAAAGTGTCTATTGAACATAAAACATTGAAAGATCTCCGTTTAAAAGTGGCTCGAAAGCAGACACTTATCCAAAAACTACAATCATGGATGTAGAGTATACACAAAAGATCTTTTAGTTCGCAATGTGGAAAAGTCAGCGAGACCAACCGAGACTTTTATTTAGAACAGTCTACAGGAGGCAATAATAATGGATGTGGAGATAATAAAAAGGAAAAACTGAAATAAATTTTTCAGAAAATTCCTGAAATGAATCTTAATAATGTCAAAAATCTTTGACTAGTGCGTATTACCTGTACTCACTTCATCATCAGTGGCATTACAGTTCGTTATGACCCAAAGCCTTCTTTAGAACAATCTTCCATTCGACCCTGTCTCTGGCAACTCTTTTCCTTGCTTTAACTCCGATGGATTTTAGATCATCCTCTATGTTATCTTGATACCTAAGTTTTGGTCTTTCTCTGGCTCGTCTTCCCCCTGGTCCTCTTCAGGTCGAAAATTTTCTGATTGTTGCATCTTCATTTCGCCTAATTACATGTCCTATCCCTCGAAGGCGTGCTAATTTAATACATTTTTACAACGTCAGGTTCCCCAAAACATCTGTATAACTCAAAGTTGTAGCGCCTACACCACAGACCCTGTTCTTGGACCCTCCATATATTTTCCTTAGAATTGTTCTCCTCGAAATTTTTGAACCATTCTTGGTCGTTCTGTGTAAGTGACCACGTTTCTGACCCGTATGTTAAGCGACCAGCGAGCCCAGGTAGACGAAGGTGTCCACACCTTCCAGTTCTAGATCATCAATTAATAGTCTAATTATCTGGTTGCCTGATCTAGTACAATATATATACTTGGTTTTCTGTGCGTTTATTTTTTGTGTGACATGTACTCACTTATGGAACGGAAACATTAACACTCATAAAAAAGGTAGTAAACAAGATTCGCGTGACTCAGACAGCTATGGAGCGCCAGATATTGGGTGTGTCTCTGAGAGACTGAATCCCAAACCAAGAAATACATCATAGAACAAAAACAAGAGACGCTATTGAAAAAGGCACGTTGCTAAAATGGAAATGGATAGGACACGTCGTCAGATTATCTGACAACCAATGGAGTGGAGGCCAAGACAAGAAGTACTATGGAGCAGATGCCGCCCACCAACCAGATTAACTGACGACCTGAAGCGTGTTAGTATTAACTGGGTGCAAGCCGCACATAACAGAGACATATGGAAAGAGCTGAGGGATACCTATATCCAGCAGTAGACACGTAAATGTTGTTGATGATAATGATGATGACACATCCAAAGACATTTACAATGAACTCGTGCACAGTTCGGACAAAAGTGTAGTTTAAATAAATTCTTGTCCCTTAAATATTGTATTGAAATGTTAGTACATTTATTTCTTGTAGTTATTATCTTTTATTTTTAAAATTTAAAATACAACGTAAAAACGTTTATCGCTAAGAAAATTGTTCTGATAATAAAGAGATTAATATTAAATTTAAAATCTAATACTAAGTCATAAGAATTTAATGTGCTATAGAATAATCCTAGTAGATGCCAATCTTGATCACCTTCAGAATTAGGACATTATCTTAAATAATTTAAACACTTTTAGAAATAATATTATGTAACCCATAAAGTGATAAGAAACTACTTATAGGTAAAAATAGAACGCATTGACTAATGTTTGATAAACATCAAGGTCCCTAAATTATTTTTTTTTTAAATAATTCTAAATGTTTGCAAATGTTTCTGATGATACAAATGTATGAATTATGTAGCATATTTATATTGCAGATTTCTGCTTTAATGGAAGAACAGTGATGTAGCTAATTAAGAAATTATTGAAGATCTATATACATAGCAAAGAAAAACTATTTAACAAATTTCCATAATACTTTTTCCTCTTTTTTTATTTAATCCTGTCTGCATGTTGAATATTTTTCTTCAGCATTTCCCCTTATTCTGTTAGAATATTCTCATTCGAACTAATTCCAGCTTGACCTGATCTTTTTTTTTTTTTTCGAAACTGCTTGTTCTAATAAACCTGCTGTTGTAAATTGTACATTCATGTAACTTTATGGCTTTGGTTTTAATGTTAACTACTATTTACGTAGCCAGGCAAAGAGCTTTACGTGCCATCAGAAACATGGTGATGCCTCAGTTAAAATTAGAAATAGAAAAACTTTGATTATTGAATATATCTACATCACATTGTGGGAGAAGGAAAAAATTAGGTACAGTTGTAGACAGTCGGAAAAATATTCAAAAGAATATATACAAAAGAAAGTTGAGAAGATTTTTAACCACAAGAATCAATCAGAACTAATGAACGAAAATATATGTTCATATACTTCGATAATTTAATTGTTTTTGGAATTAGTTTAAAACAATCAATTAAATTTAAAGGCTACCAGAAAGAAAAGTGTATTAACGACAAGCCCCAGATGTTTTTTAAGGGCTATGGCGATGGAAATGTCAGGTTTAAATTACAAAAACATGTTTATTATATACATGGACAATTTAATAGTTTTTGGCAACAATCTGCAACAACATAACCAAAACTTAGTGAAGGTATTAAAAATATGTAGGTACTAAGGAAAGTAAATCTGAAATTAAATCTAAATAAATGTGAGTTTGCGAGCACCAGATTCTGAGATCATCGCAATGGAACAGTATCCCCACACCACAGAACTTAAAGGAAGCAAAAAGATTTGATTCGTAGAGATTCTATTTGCAAATTATTGCAGAAAACACATCAATGACTTTACAAAAATAACTGCATCACTAAATAGTCTATTGAGAAATAATGTAAAATTCTAGTGGATAACAAAATGCCAAAAAGCTTAATAAACCCAAGACATCGCTAACAAACTACCCAGTAATGGAATTTCCAGATTTACAGGGAAAAACAACTTTATTTTAAGAAGAGATTCGTCACGCATTGCCTTAAGAGCAACTTTGTCGAACAGTAATGACAAACATGTAGCATATGCCAGTACAACACTCAAGAAAGCGAAAATCAATTATCCTATAATAGAGAAGGTATTGTTGGAAGCAATGGTATGGAGTATTTCCAAATTGAACTATTACCTAGTGTACAAGGAATTTGTTATTCTGATGGACCACCGTCCATTAGTTTACCTATTTGATATGACCAACCATTCAAGCAGATTAACTAAATTCAGATTGAAGTTTAGGAATACAACTTTACAATTAGATATGTGAAAGCAGCTTCAAAAGTTACAACAGATGCCCTATCACATCAGAAGAGCTCAAACAGCTAAATAAGGACACAGAAAGAAGGATATTGGTGTTGACGAAAGCACAGACTAAGAAACGGGAAGAAATAGAAAATTCGAAGAACAGAAGAACTGATCATTTGAATGTTGTTGCACTATTGAACTTCCCGGAGAGTGCAGTAGAAGTGAAAGATAAAAAAAATAAAGTAAAAGGGAAAAATCCCAGTGGTTGGCTGTATACCATAGTTTTCATATAACATCGACCTTGTATCATTATAAGCTTACAATTTATTATGATTGAAATTAATCCAAAGGTTTTTAAACCTATTTTGGTAGCTAGTTTCAACTACTTTACAATCTAAATATTTTCCACATTTCTTTGTAATTTAATGTTAAAAATTTTACATTATGTTTGTGTCATTTTAAAGTAGAAATATTTCTAGGTTTCACTGATGATGATCTGACCGACCAAAAATATTTTGAAGATTTGTAATCCTTTAGGGAAATTTTAAATATTTAAATATAATATAAAATCATACATGTACAACAAATCTTTACTTCTCTGTAGGTTTGCTAGAATATAAGTGTGCGCACACAATATCATATATGAACTAGTAATAGTGAAAAATAGACAAAATTGGCCAATTATTAAAGACATATGTAAGGATCCTAGAATGTTTAAAGGGAAAAGATGTAAAAATATGTACCTATAATACAAGGCCTATACACAAGATTAAAAATGCACATTACAGAACACTTCCTGTTGACTAACTAAAATATATTAAATTACCAAAAGGAATGTATAATAATCAATAAGTCCAATAAAAAGCTTCTAAAAAAAGGCTAATTGAAAAAAATGTTATCTGTTTTACTACAACAGCTAATTTATACACACCTAAAAATAATGTTTCATAAATCACTACATACCTCATCTTTAAATACCAGGAACTCCTCCATGTTCACATTATCTTCAGTTGGCTGTTGGCTGGAAAGCAATGTTCTTCTCACAGCTACTTGTTCTTGCTCATTTGGCATCTGAGAAGAGTTTTTGCTCTCAAACAATTTCATGTTTGGCAATGAGACCAACAGTGCGGACAGAAGGACCACCATAAGACATGTAGATGGTGTGGCTTTGGATGTTGTAGAGTTGCAAATTAAGGCCTGCAGCTTATTCACATGAGCAATCAATGTTTTGTTTTGTTTCTGAAGTGCCTTAACTCTCTGTAGTAGGTTTTTATTTTCCTCAGAGCCTAGTAGGATAGACAAAAATAATGTGTAAAATAATGTTTAAGGTTATTAGACAATTGATTGTGTTTGTAAGTAATGTGACACATTTTGTTGATAATTTTTCCATTAATTTTACATTTACAAGAATTTTTTTATAGGATTTCTCTAGTTAAAAAAAGAAATGAAGTAATGTTCCTGATGGTCTTCCCTCATGATTACACAATTATGTCACACTTATTTGTAAAAATGGCAGTAAAGACAATATCAAAAATTATATAATATAAGTATAAGCTGGATAATCTATATTCTGGTACACACTAGTCTGGTAGGGATCTATGGAATGAATTACAGAGAACAAGCCCCCATCTCTGTACTGTTTCATCCATAGGTCGATCTGATACACCAGTGAATTTCAGTGTAAGTAGCAGATCCATTAGAATTTTAAACTAGTATATTAGCCTTTTTTTCTGACCATCTAAAACGAGACAAATACTAGAAACAACGAAGATGAAAACACTCCCGACAAATATCAGGGAAAGTCTGTTATATAGGGAGAGAAGAGAAAACATAAGAACAAAAATACAAAGACAAAACAATATAGAAGACATAAATGGATGGGTGACAAAACGAAAACAGGTGGAATGAACACATCAGTAGAATGACAGAGGATAGAACAGTATAAATAGCACAAGATGTCACCAAATGGATGAAGAAGTATTGGCAGACCAAGAAAAAGATGGTGCGACAATTTAAACAATTTAGGAGCCTAATATTGAAGAAGAAACAGGCTTTAAAGCCTACATACATACAAGGAAGAAGAAGTATTTTGACCAGGATCTGAACCATCAACCACTAGATCATTCACAGTGAAGTGAATGCAATTCATAATCATAAATAACATGATCTGAATAATACCTAAACCTAGACTACCAAGTGCACTCAATTTACACTGAATTTCATTAAAGCTTTTGAATGTTAATCATCAGTTGTTATACATAAATTAAAGTTAGTTGGGTTTTCTGATGTCATGCTAATGGATTCAGAGCTACTAATCTAATAAGATAAAATCAGTGAAAATGATTAAATCTGTATAGCCTCTATTAATTATTGCAGGTGTATCGCATGAGTCACAACTAGGACCCTTGAAATGTTTGGTTGTTATTAATAATAGTTTTAAATATGGTAAGGTTCTATTGTTTGCTGAAGTTATTGCTGAAGCTCTATTGTTTGAGTTTTCATTGGTTTATAACAAGAATCTTAATTATACATTCTTTACATTTATAAATCACCTGACTCTTCCACGGAACTATTTTTTCAGAACCTGTTAAATTTGTTAGACAATCTGCCCAATAAAAGCAGAAAGATTCTACGTAGTGACTTGAATATTAATTACGCTGTTACTTGTGCTACCCAAGTATCCTTGGTCAATGTATTTGAATCATATGGTTTCATGATGCACGTTATTCTCCTACAAGAATTATTAAAACAACATCTACCATAATTGATTATATTGTCTCAGATTTCTCACTCCTTGATGTATGTTCTACAATTATTAATGCAGGACTCTATGACCATGAAGCAGTATATACTAAGTTTAACACTTGTAACAAACAATCCTCGAAAACCCAACATTTAGTTAGGACTTTTTCAGCCCAGAACTATTGTAAATTCCAAAATTTGTGCTTGACTTCTAGGTGGCACTTTCCCTCTGTAGATGTGGACTATAATTTCAGTGATTTTTTAGATAAACATGTCTATATTTTCAATAAGGCATTTTCTTTAATTACAATTAAGTCAAAACATCACAAACCCTGGTCTACCAAGGGTATCCACATATCAGCCAAGAATATATGTTCACTACTGTACATCAAGAAATTTACTACCAATGTCTTTGTCACTGAATATATCTCCAAGTACAGAGGAACCTACCTAAATCTTGAGGATCTATCTATGAGAATCGTCTGGGTAGCTCTAAAAATGTCACAAGGGAAACACAGCTCAAACATTTTCTCTTTCAAACCCCGAAAATCTAAATGAATACTTCGTTAATGTGAGTAAAAATATAAATTCAGCTATTTTGCCACAACAAGATCCTATTTCCTATCTTCCCAATTCAAAAAAGTCTCGAATTCATTCTTTATAAGACCAGTTGATAAATCTGAACTGATCCAAACAATCAGTAGTATCAAAAGCAAATCTTCCTGTAGTACTGATGGACTATCCATAAAAATTTTCTTAAATCTCCCAAATAATGTGTTGGAAGTCCTGGTCTCACTAATTAACAATTCCTTTGAAAAAGGTATTTCTCCAAAGTGCCTAAAGACAGCCATTATTGTTCCTCTTCATAAGGGTGGTGATAAATCTAATGTCTGTAACTATAGACCTATTGCCTTACTACCGGTCCTATCCAAAATTATTGAGAGACTTATAAAAGCTTGACTTATGTCCATTCTCGTTGAAAACAACATTTTATCACAAAGTCAGTTCGGCTTTTATCTATCTAATAAATGTACCAGCAATGCTATGTTTTCTATACTGCATGAGGTCTATAAAGCATTAAATAATAATCTTTATACTGCCACTGTTTTTTGTGACTATGCCAAAGCTTTTAATTGTGTAAATCATGACATTTTGATAAAAAAACTAAATTTCTATGGAATTCAAGGTATTTCTTTGAATTGGTTCCAATCTTACTTGAGGAATATGACACAACTATTTAGAGCAAATTATACTGACTCTAGCAACAAAAGCATTGTATGTGGAGTACCACAAGGTTCAGTACTGGGTCCTCTAGTTTTCCTTATCTTTATAAATGACATCACTAACTTAAAAATTGATGGATGATACCAGTATTACCTGAAAGAACTCTAATAGTGCAACTCTTTATGCAATTATAACTTCTGATCTACTTAAAATGAAAACCTGGTCCTACTCTAATTTACTCTCTTTTAACATGGATAAGACAGTAGCATTATCCTATAAAGGAGCTCTTCAACCCTTGCTTCTTAATAACAGCCTGAGCAGTATAATTGATTCTGTAAAATTTCTTGGTATTTTTATAGACAGCAACCTTAAATGGTCCCTTCATATCGATTTATTAAGTAAGAAACTAGCCTAGCCTGCTATGCAATAAGATCTGTTTCAAAGGAAATCAATTTAGCATCTTCCAAAATAAACTACAAATTCTATGATTTAACCTTTTTTCAATGCATCAATGCATGCATTATACATTGCAGGATTAAATAAACCTTTTTGACCCTGTATGGTGTAACTAAAGGTTACTCACTAGCGTCTGAAGTATAAAAAATCAAGTTATTCATCTGAAGTGTCTCAAGGTAGATAATGAAATGTATATCAAACAAATAGTATGTTTATATAACCTGAATATGGTTATACTTCTATATTATGTAGCTGTACAAATAAAATACAACAAATAATAATAAAAATGTGTAAAAATAAAGAGAAAGCACAAAAAAAAGAAATTCTAGCCTCAGGTTGAAACGTCCAATAACATATCATTAACTAAAAAGTAAATCTTTAGTATGATCATAATTCATATTTATAAACCAATTTCTTAATGCCCAGAATGTTTGTCAATATGATACAAAATGACCATCATACCAGCAAATATTTTATAAACATTAAGGAAAACAATAAAATCTGGCAACATGGCAGCAAATTTTACCATGTGCTTATTGGGTACCAGCTGGTTCAGGTTTATGAGAATTTAATTTGTACAAAATTATATAAAGAGAAAATGAACACTATTCACTAAAACATGTTATTGGTTATGAGGCTGCTAGTACTGGTCAAATGTAACATGATTGTCAATATTTCTATGTAGCATATTTTTAAATAGAAATATCCATCAATGGAGTAATATTTTTCAAATACAGCAAAATATGCTAAATTATTCACCAATGTTTTGACCCACTTCCTTGTGATATCTCAAGCTTTTATCAAATGCTTTTGTTGGGAATGTACCAGTAGGTATAAAAAATAAACTCTGACTGTTCTCCTTTTTACACATACTGCTAAGCATATAGTTAATATGTCAACCTGTTTATTATGTAACACATTAAGTGATTTCTCACCTAACCAAACCTACAGCTGAAATATATTATTTATTCTGTTTTTAAAAGCATAACACATATTTCTAGACTTTGGTAAATTTAAAATTTTATTCCACATGATTGAATAAATCAGATTGTCATAAATTCCGAACTGTTGTCATACCTTGATTTAAAAATATTAACTAACATAAGGACTTGTAAAGTTCTTATTTTTCTATAAATTTTCCCTATTAGATATATCCAAAAACATAGACTTAATAATTAAACGAACGCAAAATATATGAATAATTTGGGAATAATACCACATGTGGAATCTTTATTTACTGTTTTGGATTTCAGGTGTGAAGTTATTGTCAAAACATAGTTGTCATTTGACTTGTTATTTTGATAACATATTTATAAAAAATGCATATTTCCTACTCCTGTGATATAATTCAAATGTTGATTCTAAAACTGGGTTCCCATGGGCAAACAGCCTGTTAAAAACTTAAAATAATTACTAACCTCTTCTAACTCTCTCCTCCAAACTGTCAACATACTCTTTCTTGCGCTTTCTGGAATCCTGTGCTGAAATCTTATTCCTGATTTTTCTGCGAATCCTCTTCAACTCCCTTTCATCATTTTTTGTTAGTGGGTGGTGGGTGGGTAGAGCAATGCCTTCCTTAGCTAATAGCCTCTTTTCCTCAGGTGTAAGGACTAGTGGTGGATAGTGATTTGTGGAGCTGACAACATTAGTATCATCCTCAATTTTGGGTTCCACTTTTCGTTTTCTTATATTGTTGGTCAGAGCAGCAACCTCTGCTGGACTGCTCAATATTTTTATACTTTTTATATTCAATGGTAGTAGAACTGGGCTACCATTATTTGATATCTGTTGTACTTTAAGTATCTGAGGTTTAGTTTTAATTAAAGGCTTTTTCACTTGACTAGTAGTAGTTATCATGGGTTTTGCTATACATTTTTTGTTGTTAGGATTCTGAATGAGGATTTGTGTGGGTAATTTTTGAACAGGAGTAGGAGGTACTGTAACAGGCTTAATTTCTTCTTTTACTTGAACATCTGGAATCGGATCTAAAATCGACATTAATTCATCAAAACCATCAATATTTCCCAATATGGTACTGGTGTCATCATAATTTTCCAAACAAGAACTGTTCTTATCACTTTCAGAATAATAACTTTGCGGCGATAAGACTTCGTCTACGTTAGAACTGGCATCGCTGGACAGATTAACATCCTCTTCAAAATTTGGGAAAAATTCATCATCCATATTGTTCTCTAATGAGAGTACTGAATCAAAAAATTCGGAGCTCATGAGCTCCGGATTTTCACAACCCAATGCAACATCCATGGTTTCGAGATCACTATTGCCTTCCTCACCACTGGAGTTCAAAAAGTCGTCTATATTCATTATTTTTACACATAAATTTAAGCACCCATATTAATAAATACTATCAAAGTTACCGTACACGTCACGTGAACGTCATCAAAGAACTGTCAGTCCTCCATTTAATGTTTTCTTCTTTTAGGAGACTAGCCCACTGTAACAAATTTACTCAGTACCACCAACATTACAAATAAAACTTTACTGGGTTCTTTTTTTAAAAGGAGCAAATCAAATGATCCAATTAAATTTATAAAAGAACACAATTGGTCAACAAGATAAAATTTGAAATAGATAACAACTAATGAATAAGTTACTTTAATTTAAAGTCAATGTCAATGTCAAAGATGATGCAAATTCTAAATTATTTACTAAATGTCAATGTTTTGTAAAATTTAAAGATGTCATGTAGATATTTTTCATTATTACACAAGACAGTTAAAAATAATAATTGTGTAGCTATTCTTTTAAGAAATTATTCAAGGAAAGTTGGAAGTGGAAACAACAGTGAAAGTCCATACAAATATGTTAAATCAAAACAACCCATAGAAGGTACAAAATATTTCATTTAAAATCTATATCTGAACCAAAAATAAAACCTTTTTATTTATCTACCAAAGCTCCTACAAGTGTTTAATTTTGTTGACATTGGATCATAAAACTGCAAATGTTATTGTTTGCATGTTGTATTGAAATATGGTTCTAATTATAAATTCTTTTTAGATTCTTGTAATTTGGTTTGGCGTGACCCTAGTTTTGAATTATTGGCTGCCAATGAGTTTCCGTTGTTTTTGAGAGGTAATATTGGAATTGCTTGGTATGATACTCAAACAACTGTTAGATCTCAACATGAGTTGATAATGGAACAAATAGATGAGAGTGTAAGTAACAATACATCCTAGTATTGCAGTACAAGTACAGTTGTACTGGCATTATAATATATTGTCTTATTGTCCACATAAGAAGCATAAATCGATATATTTCATATGTTTTAATGCGAATGTAAAATTTTTAACCTAGAATACAGTTGTTTTGCCAACTTAATGGTAAATATTTTATGTGAATGAGAAAAGTGTAAAGGGTGTATTACATTATCCAGCAGTAAAACACCTGAATTTAATAATAAATATCTAAATGTGAACCTTGTGAAGATAACTAAATTTGTACTTTTCCAGTCTTGTGAACATGGAGATATGGTGGTCAGAGTTCAGACATGTCCAACTTTACTTCGACAAATAGCAAAAGATTTATTCCCTTATAGAACTTTACAAGATAGTGGAGAATTGTCTGTGATTACAGTTGCTTTGAAGCCAAATATTAAGGATTTAAGAAAAAATAAAGAATTGGAAACTGAAAGATTAGCTCAGACTGTAAGTGGTAATAAATAGCATTTAAGATTATTTTTTTAGTGTAAAATAACCATCAATATTTTATTTCCCAAGGGTGTACCCAATTGTTACTTAAAATATTAGTTTGGAAAGAAACCAAGAGTAAACAGTGATAAGATTGTTTAACAAGTTAATTTTTGACTTTTTCTCATGATTCTTTCAACTATTTATGTATAGTTTACTTTTATACTTTAGATTGTTTTTTCCATTGATCAGCATCAAACTCTAAAAAGGATATCACATAACTGTTGAACATTTCTAATATTTAAATATGGATTTTTATGTGCCATGTATTGTTTGAGAGATGCTCATAATTGGTGGTAAGGAGGCAATTGCAAATTGCATGGCTATGTGTGTTAAAATTTCATGTATTTCTAAGGTTTAAATGTTGGTTTATATTGTTTAATAATTATATAAGTCAGGCTTTAACTGATATAATTTTATATTATATAAAATGAGACTATGAGAACCAGAGTGATCTAACTGATAAAAAAACATTGCTTTACATAATCAAGGAAACTGATCAAAGGCTAACAGTGTTCAATTGTTTGACTAAGATGATTAAATTTGGTTTAAATCTTTAAAAATAAGTAATATCTCATATATATTTTAATGGTTACATTAAACCTAAAAATTAGGTGGTTAGATGGAGTGGAAACCGACCTATGAATATTAAAAATCAGAAGATGGCAACATGTTGCCAAAAACCGAACAGAATGGCGACGAATCTTAGAGCAGGCCAAGATCCACAGAGGATTGTCGAGCCAAAGATGATGATGACATTAAACCTAGTTTCCTTAGAAGCTAATTAATTTACAAATAATCTATGTCATCAACATAGATGGTGATGGCCTACATTAAAATCAATTTGCTCAGATGCACTGTCTTTAATATTTTGATAAAATTCATGATGAACTGGAGAAATATATTGAAGAAGCTCCACCAAATCTTTTTTCTTGCCAACATTTATTTATTTTCCCTCTGAATATAAAAGATCAAACATAAAAGTCAACACTGTAAAACAAGACATCAATATTATTACTGTACTTAAAACAGAAACTGAATGGAAGTAGCTTATAATATGAAAGCCATTGAATACTCAACCACTTAACTTTTGACTTTGTAGTAGTGAATTTTCGATTACTAATATTGTTTTCCAAATTTTTTGTTGAATAAAAGTATTCTTTATTCATTCTTATAATTTTGAAGGAATTTCTTTTTCTTGCCGCTCTTATAATATTAATCGATCAATCCAATTGTCAGGTAAAATTTTTTACCTGAAATTTTTACTAGAAAGAAGAGATATGATGATTGTAAGTCAAAGTTCTCCATTACATAAAATCTATCAAAAAGGTGCTTCTACTGTACAGGCTCGATTTTGTCATGACATTTCTGCTTGCATGTATAGCGAACATGAAGTTGCTGGTCACACCAGCAACTTCATGTGGAGTCATATGTCGCCATGTTACCAAATCCACTGATAACTTTGACATCTTAATATATAATACCATATAATGTAAACTAAATTTAAACAGATAACTTTTAACTGGTTTTTACCCAGATATTTAGTGGCTTAATACATGTACACCTAGACACACTGATGATGGAATATAGATTCCGAAAACGTTTTGTGATATAGCCCGATTGGGTTTTTGAATTATACCTTTTATAAAGGATTTTTAATAAATTTTTATAAACAAAATTAATTAAAAGTCAATCACTGGGAAAAAAACCCTAAAAAATTCTAAGGTGTTTCAATCAAAAAATAATTCCTGATCTTGATAGGATTTGATCGGATTTTTAAATTTAAAAAAAAAAAATAAGTAAGTTTCAAATAACGCCTCACTAGAGCTCAACAAAGGAAGATAAGAAAAAGGCAAAAATGGCTGCTGGGACCTAGATCATAGCAAATCCCAAGAAATCCAAATCAGCAACACCAAACAATAAAAAAGGTTTCAGGAGAATACCATCACCCCCCTCGTAAACGAGTTGCTAAGAAACCAAGTGGCTCTAATGAACAGACTAGATAAAAAAAAACTAGTAGTAGTAGACTAGTAAAGCACCCTGACAAAAGTATTTATAATGGTGATAGCACACAGACACCATCCGGATACTCAACTAGATTGGGCTCAAGCAAATTTGATCATTAACAAACTGGAGCAAGCACTTGATGGGGCTTCTATCTGAGGTCCAAATGGACTTCTACAGTTCCATAAAACATTTTTATCGAAGGGACACTGTGTTAACTAGTATACAAAAAAAAAATGGACAACTGAAGTGATGAAGACTATTGAGGGCCTGTGGGAGGGAGTAAACTTAAATATAATTGTTCCAAATAATATGCCCAAGCCCTCCATGGTCCTCACCCTCATCCTCGAGAAAAAACTTGATGAAGAAACCATCAGGACCCATCTAAAGAGGCAAAATCAAGCATACCTCCCATATGATGATCCGACAACCATCAAGGGAGTTGGAACAGTTACTGAGATATTGCATGAAAAATGAACTGCAATTAATCATTGGCTATGACATGAATGCCTACCATCTGACCTGGGGCAGTACAAACACCAAACTGTTAAAAAATGCCATGCCGTAGATGAGGTGTCTTGTTTAGACCATCGAGACGGGCAATGAGCATATCAAGGAAGAAATGTCAGGGTTCTATAAAGTTTTCTCAAAGGACCCTTAAATAAGTATTCCCTCGCTCCAAAATAAGTCAGGTGAATACACTTTAAATTGTGAAGAGGCTCTGAAATATCTTTTCAGGGTGCACATTCCTGAGTCTTAAACAAAACTGATACCACTAGACATGTGACAGCAACTTGAATGGATATCATAACTTATGGTTCTAGGGAAAAATTTTGAAATTGTTTTAAAATGTTTTGTAAATTTTTGGGCAAGAAAACAGTATAATAAAACATTATGTGACGGTTTTTTTCGTAGTGTTGGAACAAACATTTTTAATTCAAAGTTATAAAATTTTATTTACATGTAATAAAAAAAAAAATAAATACTTTGAATATTGTAAATATGATACATTTTTAAGTTTTAAAATTAAAAGTTTACCTGCGAATTCGAATCGCAGGTATAATAGGGGACCCGTGGGTCGGAGAATCTAGAAAAATATCAGAATAAAAAAAGGTGTTTACAGTTTATGAGTCATATTTATCGTAACAATATCATAAAACAAGAAAAGATACAAAAATTACATGAGCCACAACACAACCCGGTATTATAGTCTCGATTTATAAATATCCTTCTAATGTACTATGTCCGTTCAGAACGTTGGTTAGCATCATAGCTAAGTAGTATCTTATTTCTATTCACTGCCACTTTAAATAGCATGCTTGTATCAATACCATACCAATCTCGCAGATACCAATATGAATTGGAGAATTATAATCAGCATTTCATTAGTTCTTTATATCGGGTACACGCAATACACAAACTTAAACGGATCGGTGGTAAGGGAACATTGAATCCTGAAGGGGATAATTCCGTTTGTGTAACGGCACATCCAAAGCGAGTCAATAGATGTTTCACATAAAAAGATATATTTTCTGACACAAGCAACTTAATCTTACACTAAAAATAACATCAACAAAACTGAGTTACATTAATAACGCTATTTCTTTTTCAGTTTTTAATCGCTGCCAAAAGTATTTGTGATAAATTAAGAAATGTTGGTTACTGGGCAGATTTTATAAACCCCTTTTCCGGACGTCCTTATTTTGCTCCTTCAGCGTTAAGGGAACTTTACCAAAACGATGAGAAATTCAGATGTTTAGATTTTCAAATAGTCGAAATTAAAGATTGTAAAGTAATATCAAACGAAGAAAATGCTAAAAAACATTTTATAGGTAAGTATTTTCTATAGGTGTGAGTAAATATTTTTATAACTTTAGTTGTATCCGTAGAATAGGGAGGGCGAGTTAAGTTTCACAGCATTTAGGCCACAATTGATCCATTGTGCATCCTCCCAGGGGCTGTCGCTCTTAGCTCATTGTCCATCCTGCCATTTCTAGGAAGGTGGACCAGAGGCATCTCTCTTGTGTGGGCAAGTGTGGGCCAGGACTCGCCGAACGCGAACTCCGGGCATTCACATAGGACATGCTCTACAGTTTCATCTTTTCGTTCGCACTTCCTACATAGAGGTGTGTCTACTAGCCCCAGTGTGTGGAGGTATTTGCTTAGTTGACAATGACCAGTTAAAAGACCAACTGTCAAGCGTAGGTTTTTCCTGGTCATTCCCAAGTACTTCTTTGATGCTGACTCTTTAAGGTTACTTAGTGTTACCCTGGCAAGTTTACATTCTTGCCCTTTTTCCCATATTTTTACGGTTTGCATATGGGAGTAACATTTGACAATTTCCGCGATTGTTGTAGTTGACCAACCAAAAAGATCCCCAGGTCCTAAGAGTCTTAGGGCTGCCGCCTTCCTAGCCAATTTGGTCAGCAATGCAGTTAACTTTAGTTGTATTTCTATAATATTTTTCTTTTCACAGTATTTCTCTAATATTGCCAATCATTCACTGTTTGTCCTAAGGTTCTGACTTACAGATTTTTCGTGTCCCTTTCCACTGCATTCTTTCTTCTTTTCTTTTGTTCTTCAGTCATACATTTTACTGTCGAGCTATTCTTGGCAATATGTCAACCTCATCCTTACTACATGTTTCTTTGAACAGTTGGTAAAGTTTATGGTTACAGTGGGTGATCAAATTATTAGAGCGACCCCATAAAATTTTACTTTTTGTTTAAAATTGCTATGTAATTGAGCTATAAAACATATTTTTGTGCTTAAATCTATTTTACTGTGATTTAGAATCTTATAAAGTTTATAAATATTAAAAAGAAACGAGTAATTACATGAAAACACTTCAAATTATGCCTTAAGCCTAATACTTGTTAGTGTCCTACTTTGCGGGAATGACTGCCTGGCACCCTCTTGGCTTACTTTCTATCCATATCTGGCAATTTTATGGAATTGTTCCACTCTTCTGCCATTCTACTATTAAGCGCTCGATCAATTGACACTTCGTAGTTATGATTTTATTAAAAATTTCTCATTCATGAGCTTCCAAAGATTTTCTATTGCATTCATATCTGACGAGTTCCCAGGGCAGTTGTCTGGTTGTTAGCAAGAGATTTTGTAACAGTTTTTGCCTTATGACAAGACGTCGAGTCTTGTCAATAAGCATTTTTGCTTACAGTACTCTTAAGTACTGGTCATGCCGCATTGCTCCTTCGACAATATAGTCTACCGATTTCTTGACTGCTTTTGATGGACCACACCATGATGTTTAGGGGTGCTTTACAGTCTTTACAATACAATCAGTTTTATCTTTTTCCTCAGGTCTTCCCGTTACAAATTCAGCTCTATCCATGAGAATCTGCACAGTAGATTTGTCCGAAAAACAAACCTGGAATATTATTATTATTTTAGAATCATGAGCAAATTGATCAACTGTAAACTACATAAATGAAAAACAATGTTAAGCAATGGTATTTACCTTATTCCAATCATCAATGGTCTAATCCAGCGATACTCAACCTTTTTTTTTTCACTGGGCCGCATAGTAGCTATTGCCACAGCTTGCGGGCCGCAATCTAGGTAAAGTAGTATAAATACACATACACACACACACACACATATATATATATATATATATATATAATATATATAATATATATATATATATTATTTTCAAAATACTGATTTCAAAAATGTATAATACTTTCGCAAAATTTCGATCAAATGCTTTTTAAATGCATTAATTTTTTTAATTATTGGAAAACTAATAAGAATTTTGGAAAAATTTAAACGCAGAATATAATAAGTTACAGGGGAAGTTTATTTTAATAAGTTACAGAGGTGGAGGGCCGTGCCGTGCTATGATACGGCGAGGCAGTCGCATCAGGAGGCATCACAAGGGGGGCGGCATAATCAGTAAAATAAAAAAAAATGTCAGGCTGTGTAAAATTGTTGTCAGAAACTATAGACAAAACGAAAAGTTACAGATAATATGGCTAATGACCAAATGAAAATTTAATGCATATGCAGAAAAGTTTATATATATATATATATATGTATATGTATTGCATTTCCAGCTGAAAATGAAATTCAAGCCAGGATAAAAAGCGAGCCAGGATAAAAATGCATTGGTTTTTTCGAATTCTGAGAAAACTAATAAGTATTTTTGAAAAAATTTAAACGCAGAGTGAAAGATTACATTATTACCGAGGGCAGAAAGTCCCTGAAAATTTCTATGTCTATTTTAATAAGTTACAGGGGTGATAGGACAGAAAATTTATTGTGATTTTTAATTTCAAATATTTCATTCAAAAGAAACTTTTTATTTATTCTAAGGGAATTTAGGCTCTGGGTAATAATGAAATATTTCATTCTGCATTTAAAGTTTTCAAAAATATTAATTAGTTTTCTCAGGATTTGATAAAAAATGCATAAAAATGAAAGTTAAATTTCAATCATATAAAGAGGCGGCATTTGCATCATATTAAAAGATGTACCCCACGGCTCCGCAGGGGTGAAAACAAAGAGAAAATTTAGTATGATTTTTTATTTCAAATACATACAATAATGTGATCCTTCATTCGGCGTTTAAATTTTTTCAAAAATACTCATTAGTTTTCTCATGATTCGAAAAAAAATGTATTTCAAAAGCGTTTAAATGAGGTATCACATGATGTCTGTACTTTCCCATTAAAAAAAAATCATAGTTACGACTGTAACCTGAAGAGGGATCGCGTAAAGTTCGAAACATTTATGTTATAATAATATATGATCTGTGTGTGTGGATTCTACAAAAAAACGGACTCGTTTGGTTGACACTGACGCAAACTATCAACAATTTTAGATAAATCTGGTACGTAATTACTACAAGCTACTCTCAAAACATTGTCATAATAAATTACAAAAATATCTAATATAATCGTATTTTTTTTTTAATGTAAGATTTTATAAATACGTATGTAGATAAAGTCAAAAATTCTTAGTTGGCCTTTGGGCCACATAAAAAACGCCCGAGGGCCGCATGCGGCCCGCGGGCCGCAGGTTGAGTATCACTGGTCTAATCTGTGTGATCTTTAGCCCACTGAAGCTTTTTTTCTTTATGGCTGGTATGAGTAGCAGCTTTTCTGCAGGACGACCGGTTGAAAACCCCAGATCCTTTATTTGCTGATGAGTTGTCATTGGTAAAATACTGGTGCCAGACTCACGCATTATTTTCGTTCAAAACATTCAAGGTTTTTTGTGTGCCGATGCAATATCTCGAAGTTTTCTTTCATCTCGTGGCGTTGTAGTTTTTTTTTCGACCATATTTTTGTTTATCCTGTGGGGTCAAATCGATATTTTTGTCAAATTTTTTCTTTATACAGTCCACAGTTACCTTTGAAACTCTAGAAATTGATGCTATTTTTCTGTTGGAATGATTAATGTTCAATACTAAAATTTTTATTTTCACTATTTTTCTTGGCGAGATGTTTTTAGCTTCTCCTATGATGTTCTGATACCACTGGTGTAACAAACATGCAATGTTTTCTAAATTCATAAAAAATAGTGTACGACTGTCAGAATATCATTAGAGAGCAATGGAAACTATTTATCATAACTTTAAACACCAAGAATACAAAACAATAAGCACACGAGTTGCAAGCTAGGCTAGATAGCATTGACAAACAATGGCACCTGAGTCACGAATTTCCACGCCCGCTGTGTTGCCATTGTGGTCAGACTATTTATTTTATTTATTTATTGTACTTTAATAAAGTGTTACAAGATAATAAAACGGAAACAAAAGCATTAATATACTATACAACTGAATTATATAAGTACCCTTTTTGTAAAAAAAAAATTGAATTTTGCTAGGTGGCTCTAATAATTTGATCACCCACTGTATATCTGGATTTTTATATCACATTATCATTGATTGGTCCAAAGGTCTTCTATGGTATTTTCTTTTCAGAGATTAACTTACCTTTCTGTTTTCTGTCATCAAGTTAGTAAGTATCAGCATAGCTCGCAACAAAGGAAAAAAAATATAATAATACAAAAATATGTGTATAAAATGGAAGGCAAAGTCATATATACGTATTTCTGACTATTGGTTGTCTTCAGTAAGGTGCAGCCAAATTAAAAAAGGAGCATGTTAACTGGGGAAAGGATCACTATAGGAGTAATGCGACCAATTGGTGGCAATAATGTTAGAAGACTCCAGAGCAAGAACTGATACATCCACGGAGGAAGCTAGGCTACCTGAGGAAAGGAACGCCTCAAACAACAAGAAAGGGTTAATGCGAGTTAATAACAAAATAAAGTTAATAGGTATCGGCATAGTTCGCAACAAAGGAAAAAAAGAGTTAAAAATGTTTATTTTATACATCATCGTTGTTAAAACTTTTCTATTTATTTGAGCTGAGTCAAAAGGCTCAGCTAATAGGAAATAAATTTTACACACTTCAAAAGTACTTTTCTTTTCTATATATCATTCTTTATTTGTCTATTTATATTGTTAATTTTGTTTTATTTGTTTCAGGTAGTCTATTCACAAATGCACCTTCAAATAAACATAGCCTCAACTCAATTTTTGTATGAAATGCGTTTTTATTTCTTTGATGTTGATTGTTTGAATTCAATAAATTATTTTTCTTGTTTTCTTCGTTGTACATATATAATATTTTGTTATGTAAATACGTGCGTACTTATATCGAGATATCAAAAAAACGTAATTAAAGCAGGCCTTAGAATAAGCCTTCTTTTGAATCGTTAGTTACTCCCACACAATAAATTCAAAATAAATAATACATAACCCAACTTGTACTAAAGGACTAACTTTTAGGTGGGATTTGCTCGTGATCACTGGGGATTCACATGGTATGTGAATGAACCAGAACATAATACTTTTTGTGTTTTAATTAATTATTTAGTTATTTTGTAGTGTAAATGTATTTAGGTTGTTTCCTAGTATTTTTATTGTAAAATATGGATCCTAAAAATGAACAAAAATTACTTCAATGGTACAATGAGCTGTAAGCAGAAGATAATAAATTTAAGTTTGTATAAATACATTTAGGGGCAACATCCGTACATTTTTCTGTCTAGAAACACATGTAAGTGATCAGAGTGACAATTAATTACTTACAAGAGGACGAGGACCATGAAGGTATAAGTACTAGCAGACAAACAAGGCAATAAAGTTGTGAAAACCAAAATTTAGAAGGTAGTGGCGAGGTACCTTTTCACTTTTCGGTGCTCGTACTGCTCATACTTTTAATGATTTCATTTCTGATGTCATCCAAGCCTGCTGCTTTACCAATCCTTAACCCGTAACTGGTGAGGGCCATATTTTGTTACGTGTATGGTGAGTTGGGGTCACACTGACCCCAATTTGTTTTGCAAAATTACACACTGATATTTGTTTATATTTAAAAAAAATGACTTCAATAACTTAAAGACGAATGAAATCGTAGGCTTCCACGGCCCCAGAGTCAGAATTATAGTTTATTTCGTCTTCCGGGTTTGGACCGTGTCATTTGTGAGTGACCCAAAAGTGGGTTCATCTCTTTTCAGTGGGTTCAGATGAACCCACTTTTGGGTCACTCACAAATGACACGGTCCAAACCCGGAAGACGAATAAACTATAACTTAAAGACGTTTATTTTGTTATAAACATAAATTTAACAAATATTTGAAATCCTTATCACGCATAAAATAATAAAACTAAGAAACAGCCTCAAAAACTTAGTTATTTTGTAACTAAACATTATCCTGTTTATAGTTTATGTTTTATATCCTAGTTTATGTTTTTCTTAAAACATAAAATTAAACATTCAATCTAACCTACCAACACAAAAAATAACCAAAAACAAAAAACGTCATAAAACTACAATCCATTCTTATAGGCAATCTTTGCAAATGTGTTTCACATATGTGGCATACTGGCGCTTTGCAACTAACGCAAACTATCTTCGTTTTTCTATCCAATGATCGTGTACATTTTGAGCACCTTACTCCTTTTTCTAAAATTGCATTTTTCTGTTTAGGAATGTCTGTTTTTAAAATGGAAGCGATATTATGTCTCAGTTGCCTTGGAATTTGAGAAATAGTTAATCTTCTTTCCATATGATCTTGCACAAGCTGCCTAGTCAGAGATTTGATAATTCATACCTAGACTTTTGAGGGTTTCCAGGTAGGGATGAGTATATTATAAACGCATTGACGGAAGAAATATCCAAAATTGTATAAAAACAAGTAAGAGGTCATCTTCGACTTCTACGATGTGTAGAATACACTGTACATTTTTCATCTAATACATCGACGCCTCCTTTTGTTTGATTATAAAACTCGATAATTTCGGGTTTGTTTGTTTCATCGTTTACTGCATTACTGTAGTGCATTGAAGACGTCAAAAGTACCGCTTTTCGTGGTTTAGGTACATATGAAACTAATGTAACTTTATCACCAAATTCAAATAGAGATGATTCCGTGAGCCTCGTTTTAGTTGGCAAAAAAAATAGGTATCTTCCTTTTATTTTGTTTAACAGTACCCACGTAAGTTAGGCTTCGGTTCCTCAACTCAGTTATCACTTCTAAGAATGTAAACCAGTTCTCTGCTGTTACGTTACGGTTAGGACACTCAATAGATTTTACTAGACGAAGAACTGATAGCGTTGGTTTGTTAAATTTTCTTTCCTTTTCTGACAATGTTTGCCATCACTTTAATACCAATAGATATCATATGATCAGATTTGTAACGACATTATCAATATTATGTAATTTTTTTCTTTGTCATTATACAGTTTTGGCACTCCATTTCGGTCACCAAAAACTGTTAAATTTAAAGTGAGTTCCATATGTATCAACTGGAATCATCAAATAGCTCCCAGCGAGGTGTCTCCATTGCAAAATCACTGGATATGCAGCACATCTAATAATTGTATTCCATTTATTCTAATTATAAGTTTTGTTGTCCAGAGAAATCTAAACCAGTCAGTTCAAAAGCAACATTATCCTACACTATTTGAGAACCTGTTCAATTACGCGAAATGCCAACAGTTATATTAATTTTAAGAATATATGTCAACACCTTCACGTCTCTAGTCAATTTCTTTAATAAGTTTTGGTTTTTAGATAACCTGCTAAAATGTGGAAAATTCAACTCGGTACTATTATACTTATTAACAAGAGTTGTTCGATATCACCCTTATGGCATGTTAAATTGTATCAAAATTAAAACTTCGGATCATGCCAGTCTTGGTTTGTATTTAACAAAAGAGTCCTCCCACGATCTTGTCTCCAAAAGTCTTTTTGATCCACAACTTCTGAAAAAAAAAGTGTGTTAATCTATTCGTAATAAGTACAAAAGAGAACCCACTCGTTAGCATTTTTCAATCCAAGTAATATTAAAAATTGGACAATTACTTTATAATTCTTTATTCATTTGGTATCTTAATTCATTTAATTCTAAATTCTTATTCAAAGAAAATATATATATATATTATATATATATATATATATATATATATATATATATATATATATATATATATATAACCGTACATGTTCGTTATACCCGGTTCGCTATTCCCAGTCCGAACTGTCTAGTGATTTTAGTAATTATTTTTTTGCGAAGTTAGTTACTTTTTGACAGACTCGAAGTGGCTGGAAATTACTATACAACCAAGCATACGTGCTCTTAGTCAATATTAATGTAAACAAAAGTAAATAAAATAGAACTTTGCCGACAATCAATATTTATTTATTTACACCGTATAATGTATTGATAGCAAATAATAAAATTATTTATTGTACAAAATAAAAAAAGTGGGAATAAATTCTACAAAATTAAAAAGTCAAAGTGAGGTTAAATAAGACATAGCAAGTTCCTTATGTTGTGACTAGGATGGAATCAATGATTAAAGATTAACAATTCATTGGATAGCATTAACATAAACTGTTGTTTTATTATCTTACAAAATAAGTGTACTTCCATATGCTAAAAGCAAATATTAGTAATTTGACTAGGCAAATTCGTGGTTCAATAGTAATTTTTGCTCATTAGCATTTGAGGATGTTAAAATCTTCCACATATGGTGAATGAATTCAGTGTCCTGGCCGCAGTCTGCAGTCATATAAACCCAAACAAACAACAAAAACCTCCATGTAAGTATAAACAAGTTTATATTAAATTAAAAACAACTAATCTAAAAATATTAACTTTTAAAAAACATTTTATCATATTTTTTAAGAAAAACTTACCAACGCATTAGCTGATGGAACAAATGGAAAACTTTGACTATCCATAATAATAAAATTTAAAATATAATTAACTAATTAACTGAATAGAACTAACAAAAGAATTATTATTAACAAAAGATTAATTGTAACAATTCAAATATTATATTTATACAGGGAAAATTTGATGGGTTTAGTATACATATCCACTATTTAGAATAATTCTTCTTTTTTTCAAAGAAAGAAGTCTGCAATAGTAGTATACTTGAGCTATTAATACTGAGAAGTAGGAATTGTTGTGTTGTAGGTTTCCAACAATGAGTCTGTCAAAATATGCCCTAGCTAAGCGAATAGACAATATTAACATAATATCTATTATTTCGTTTTGACACATCTGAAGAAGTTAAACCACCGAACAACAAGTTGTTCGGTGGTTAAACGGAGGGTACTGCTAGCAAACAAATGTTATTTTGGACTAAGCAAGCAGCTAAAAAACAGAAATTTAAGCCAGAAAACCAAACTAATAATATATCGAACACTCATCCTACCAGTGCTGACATATGGGTCAGAAACATGGACCATCTCCAAAACAGACGCAAATCTTCTGCTCGTCTTCGAAAGGAAGATACTAAGAAGAATAATGGGCGCATTCTGTGAGAATGGTATTTGGAGAAGGCGATATAATTTCGAATTGTACGAGAAGTATAAAAAAAATAGTAAATGGTAGAGATGTAATATCCTTCATAAAAATAGGTAGGCTTAGATGGGCTGGACATGTGTCAAGAGCAAATGAAAATTACCCACCTAGACGAACTCTATTATCGGTCCCAGTGGGAAATAGGAGTAGAGGCAGACCACGACTGAGATGGAGGGACGGTGTGGACGAGGATGCAAGGAAAATCGGCGCGGCAAATTGGCAACGGTTGGCGATGAACAGAAACGACTGGGGAAGGTCAAGGCTCAACTAGAGCTGTAGCACCACTGATGATGATGATTATTTCGTTTTGAGCATATCACGTAGGTATATAATAACGTACATTATAATCAATTTTCTTAAGAATTTTTGTAATAAAATCTCTAAAATTCGTAATCTAATGGGTATATTCAGCTCTATCTCAGTGCCATCTAGTTTCAGATATCTAAAGATGGCAATGGAGAAATGTATGTAATTCCTTGTTGTAGATTTCACGTTAGAACCATTGTAAAAACAAAAGCATATTCCCTGAACGACTTTATTATATTATTGATATCATTTATACATCTAGAAAAAATTATACCAAATAAATTAGTTGTTTATTATACGTCATTACAGACTTAAATCACCAAGTGCATAAACTTTTGTACTTGGTCACAGCCACCTTTACTTACTTGGTACAAACGCTACGTACCTTTTTATTTTACGCTTGTAGCTTCAAAAATAGGCAGGGGAGTTCAAACGTAGTTCAAATTTCCCAACTTGACAAGGTCAATTAAATGTATATGCAACATGTATGATGAAATATCGCTTTTAATGTTGCATAAACTAACCGGCTAATAGCTTTCACTTTTTTAATTTGAAAATCGAGTAATATTTCCCATTACTTCAAACTTATCAACTCACTATAAATATAAATAATATAAAATCGATTCGGAAATATCTTAAATATGGTTGTATGATGTTATTATGTTTAAATAAATTAATAACAAAATGTAGTTATGAAATAAAAGTATCAACTACACTCTTTACCATATTTATTTATTCAATGAAATTTTGAACCAAAGGCAACGTTTCAAAATGGCGTTGTCTATTTCAACCAGATTGTCTCCATCTTCGTTTCATGAATTATTTTACGCGTGCTCTCGCTCTATCTAAACATCGTTAGCCGCCATTGTATAAATATCGAATTGAGTGATGAGTCGCTTGTCGCGCCTAATTTTATATAATTTGTGTTTTTGTCATTTTTAGTATTCCAGCATGTTAATTAAATGGTTTGATGCTTTTATCGATACCTAATATTTAGAAAAACGATCTGAGCGTAAATACATTGCAGATTTCGTACCAATGTTGGAAAGGTAACCTCTTTGAATAGGGCAGCAAAAAAACGAAGGTATGCCTTTTGTTATTCTGTTTTCGTTTGTTAGTCTGGTGTTTGTGTTGAAGTATGCATTCCTTTACTTGCTGGACTGCATATTTTCCTTCAAACATGTTATAAAAGCTAAAAATGCTGAACCAAACATAGTGTACTACCATAACATTAGACTTATTTATATTTGAGTGAAACGTTTGTATGTGAAGTGTCTTTTATGCCGTATGCGTTACAAAGAACAGTACTAGAAATACAAAAATGTAACCGGATAAAATTTAGTAAGAAAGAACTTTGACATATCAAAATTTACCAATTTCCAATTCACAAGTAACTTGATGTGTTGTTGACATAGCATTGTTATATTTCTGATATAAATATTTTGTATGGGGTTTTCTCATTTTGTGTAAATGAGGTACTTGGTCTTTTTATTCCAATATGTTAAATATTTTTAAATTGTCCAATACTATTCTACAACTAATACTATTTATTTTTCCAACAACCTAAATCTGTCCAGATAGCCATCAAATATAAAATTTTGCAAAGGCTCTTTTATTTTGAGATTGTATTTTTAATTTTTATGTTACAGTGATTTTAAAACAATGAAATAAGACAAGAAATAGTAGATTAAAATTATGCTTTTGCTATATCTTTTATTTGTATATAATGCATAATATCTAGCATAACCTCACCAAAAACTTCACTATCTTACCACAAAAGAGTTACTTACATTATCATAGGCAATTTAATAATTAATTGAATACTTGTAGACATTAGTTATAACATAACTTCCAGTGAATTGTTTATCCCTCATACCTTATTCTTAAATTTATCTTTTGCTTTATTATTCTGACTCGCTATGATGATCAGATTGTATATAAAAGAAGTGTCAACTATAAGTTCAAAGTTGAAATATTTGATTTTATCGAATCTGTGCTACCTGTGAAACTATTACATCAAACTGTAAAAAATTTTAAAACATGTTGTTTATAATTCAATTATGAATTATTTATTTTCAACCAGCTGCTGCCCAAAAGATTAACAATGTTTACAATGTATACAATAAAACAAAAAAATATAAGTATAAATATAACAATAATAAAAGTATAAATTTCACAAACTTAATCACATAATTTAGTTTTACACATCCAAATGATTACCTATTCCACAGCCACTCAAATAAACACATGACTGAGACCAGATCTGAATTCGGCCTTCGGTGAGAAAAAATCTAGATCTGGGTGAATATTTGCCCATCTTAGTGCTTGAGATAAAATATATGCATAGTTGGTTCTGTGAAGAGGAACATAAAAAGTTTGGTTTAATTGTGTTCTACGTAGAGGTACATGCAGACTAACCTGCTCAAGTAGCTGAGAACACAAGTAGAATTAATTATACCTCGAAGTATCTTTGCATCTTTAATTAATCAGTGGTCTTACAATGAGAGAATACCAAGTTATGTTTCAATTTGATCATAATTTATTTGATTTAATTGAAAAGGTATACCCTGTTTATATGCTAATAAATATTTCAAGAACTTCTGTTGCACTGTCTCACTTTTTGATATGTAAATCTCGTCAGGTGATAAGTAAAACTCACTAAGTACCATATTGAAAGAACAGAGATATTAGAGTCTTAAAGCATATTCTAATGTAAAATATCCATTTTTGAATCAATGTTTGAACAGAAGATAATTTTTTTGAGAAACCTAATTTGAAACCCATTTTGAGAAATTTATGCTACTCTATCTTATAGTTTCTATTAAAATATTGGGTATTTTGAAGTTTTTGAGAAAAATGTAATTAATGAATTTTACCCGCAGTAATATTGTCTAAAAACTCATGCTATGACAGAAGGTAAACTCAATGAAGAAAGGAAGGAATGTAAACTCAATGTTATAACAGACTACTTATTTTGAGAAACAGTTTTAGTTATCTTATGTTACAGAGTGTATATTAAAAAATTGTGTATTTTTCAAGTTTTAGAGAAAAATGCAATTAGTGAATTTTACCTGCCAAGATATTGTCTAAAAATTCATGCTTAACAGAAGGAACACTCAATAAAGGAAGGACTGAATATAAACTCAATGTCGTAACAGAATGTACTTATTGTAAGAAAAAGTTTAAGCTACCTTATCTTATAAAGTTTTTATTAAAAAATTTTGTATTTTTGAAGTTTTTGAGAAAAATGTAATTAGTGAATTTTACCTACCGAAACATTGGCTAAAAACTCATGCTATAATAGAAGGTACACTAAATAAAGGAAAGAAGGAAGGAATGTAAATGAATTTTAAACAAATTTTCACTTATTAAAGTAATTATTACAACTTAAGAATGGCAAACAACAATAAATACTGATTAAGTCAACTAACTGAACTAACATAATCCATAAAATAGTATGCAATAATGACTTTTACCTGACAGGATCTTAGTAAAATTTGCAAATAATGAAAATTTTCAAATTGAAAGTCTGTGTTGAAACAATGTTTGTTGCTAGTGACTTTTTGCAGGCAAATATCTTAAACCATTAATGCATTTGGTGATAAAATGTAAATTTCAATAATTTTTGTACTTGTGCATTTTACTTGTCAACTGATGATATTATAAGATGGAGACCATACACAAGAACAACACTCTAGATGGGGTCTGACTAAAAAACAATATAGTAATTTAATTGCTTCAATATTCTTAAAGTCTCTAGTGAATATTTTTATAAAGCCAAGCATTTGTAAAGACTTGGAAATTATTGATATATAATGAGATTCAAATAAAAGTTTAGAGTTTAAATTAATTCCCAGATCACAAATTTCAGTAACCTAGTCAACAAGAATGTTCTATATATTATAATTATATTCCATTATTTCCATGTGTTCAGGGCCATGGCATTCAACACACACCACTCACTCTACCCATCAAGATTGTGTTGAAGATTAACACAATGTTCTGTATTATTGATAATTGTGTAGAACTTTAGATCCGCAAAAAGAAGAGGTGAACTGTACTGGAACCAGTGGTGTATATCATTGATGAATATCTGAATATATGAATATCGAAGAACCAATTATTAACTGATTTATTTATTGTTTGATATTGCTATTGTCAGTGTGCTCTTCTTTCTACAGTTCTTGCTTGCAGGATATCTTTTTTTCGTTGTTTTCTTTCTCTTTTTTACCCAGTTTGTCTTCAGCTATTTCTGTCAAAACAAATTCTATGTGGTCTGAATATAATTCTAGAAATGTGAGAAACTATGTTACACATTGTAACTTGTGTTGTGTGTTGTGTTACTGTAACATACAACAGATTAATGTAACATACAAATGTTGTAACTTTTTAAGGGTTTTTACAGAGATATTTAGTGGCTTGTACATGTACATCTGGTAATAATACACTGATGATGGACTTTTTAGTCCGAAAACATTGTGTGATGTAGCCCAAAAGGGTTTTTTTAATTATACCCCGTTTATAAAGGATTTTTAAATAAAATTTTTGTGATTCACAGTATACATCCAACTGCAGTTTTTCTTGTGGATATCACATTAGAATTCAACTTGGCTCCTTTATCAGTTTTTAAAGATAAATATCCACTTTCTGCTTTTTAGTGATGTATCTTCTTTAGTTCTTCTACTGCAGCATTCAGTTTTATAAAAAAAATATCACACACTTTGTAAGTATCGGAGCTAGGAACTCCAAAGCGCAATTTAAAATATTCTTTGAATATTTTTCTGTACTTATGGAATTTTACTTCAATTTCTGGATACAATATTTTTAATAGCTCAAACATTATGTTAATGTTTAGGGCATGGTGAAGGCATTGTTTTTGTTTGAGTTTCGAGAATAGTGACTTTCTTGAGAGGGAAAAGAAGAAACTTAAATATAGGTGTCTCTTTATCATACCCAAATTAACTAGTATAGACCTGTCAAGTAATCCTTAAAGAATTATTAGTAAGGCCTAATTGTTAAAAATGGTTTTAAGTACAGAGAAGAAAGTGTTTCTGGTGGAGCATTAATTTCTGACTTCTGGACTTTGTCAGACTAGATGAAGTTCAAGAAGTTTCTTTACATAATGCAAAAGTGAGCATCTGGCGTGCAATTTTGGGAATCATTGGTCTGTACTTCATTGAAAAAAGTAATAGGCAAGTCACGTTTAATCAACAAGAGGTAGAAAATGAAATAATCATGCAAAATTTTGTACATATAAATGAAAATAATTCTTTTTAGAAATAAGCTACCTAAGCGACCATTGAAATATTAACACTATTGAACTCATTTGGGGCATTTCCACATAAAATATAGGAATATAAGTAGAGATGGTAATATAGAACAAGCTTGTTTGAAACAGTCTGAACTATTACTCCTCAAGTATGGAAACATTCAAGACAAACACCAGTAGTGTGAAGGTCAAAGGGAAGACCCACACTTAGATACATGGAACAAGATCTGAAAACACTTAAGATTACCAACTGGAAAAATAAAGCAAGGAACAGAACAGAATGACGGAAAATCCTAGAACAAGCCAGGACCCAGAAAGGGTTGTCGAGCCACCAATGATGATGATAAGGGAAAAATTCAATACAAGATTTTGAAAAGGAAATAAAATGGTACAAATGAGAAAGAATATTTGATAGATGGAAAGTAGACCCCATTATAATTATTAATACACACGATGATAATGATGATAATGACTGAAGTTATTATGAAGATATCTAAATGTTGTTTGTTTTTTAGTTTACTATTCTTTCTCGTTATACAGTTGAATATATAATATACTTTCTGTTAAAATTTGATCTCAACTTTTTCAGATCACATATTATCATCTTTTTTAATTTTTTTTATTAATTTTATTCATTTTTTAATTTTTGCTGTTACTTATCTAAGTAATATTTTTAATATTATTATTATAATTGTAATTTTTTATATTAAATGTATATTTGTTATATTATGTATGGATTTTTCTTTACCTGCATGCATTCTTTACAAGCCATTTCTTAAAATCCTAAATCTGTTAAGCTTTCTGTCCATTTGACATTCTTGTATAACCCACAATATTCCTTCTTTCTTGTATATACCACTTTCTGTTTGCTTCATGTCACACTGGCTTTCCATCCCTTTTTAATGTCGCACTGATTTCTCCCTTATTTAGATGTAATATTGTTTAAGTTTTAAAATTTACTTACTGTTAGACATTATTACATTTTGTGTGATATCTTTCATAACATTACCCATTAAACATATCTTGTTTCCCACTTTACTGAAAATTGAGAAAGAAATTTTCAAAATGTGACTATTTGCTTCATTTTAAAAATTCAATTCACTTTGTAGAAGTGCAAATAATGACAATTATGACATCTTCATACACAGCCTCATAAATAAAATGATAAATATCTTAAATTTAACATGAAACAACAATTATATCCAAAATTTTTAAGAAACTTTGGTTGAGAAAACCCTAAAACTATTTGAAAGTCAATTTATTTATTTTTTCACTAAGATTTAATGTAATCACTAATTTTGATGTAAATTCCTGATGATGTTATCAATTCTTTATGTGCAAAAGACATGTTTGCAAATGGATAAGCTATTAACTGAAAAGTTTTTCTGTATCTGCCAAAATTTATGAAAAAAGATGAATAACTTCAAAATATAGGTATGAAGTTTTGACCTGTCTTTCTAGAATTTTACGCAGAATCTAAAAATGCAACAATATTTAAAATAACTAAGTTGCTGTTCACTTCAGGTATAACCGGAAGTGGCATGTCTCAAAATATTTTCTTTAAGTTTGCCATGACTTGTAATTTTTATAAACCAATTTTCATAAATATCATGTAAGTAGTTTCTGATAGATAGTGTAAGCCCTTCGTGAAACACTCTGTATTACTCATCAAGCAAAAAGATAAAAGAGGGAATGTAAAGGTAGTGGGGACAAAAATATTGTTAGACAGGAAGTGCTATCTTGAGAGGCCACTTTAAACAAGGAAAGACAGTCTCTTTCCTTGTTTGAAAAGTCAAATTTAGTTTGGTTATGTTATTGTTTGTCCCAACTGTCACATGAAATTTTATTTATACTGAAGTTTTTTACCAATTGTGTCACTTTTTAGACTATTATAGTTAATATTTAATTTAAATTAATTTAAAACTCTCTCGTCTGAAAAATATTTTATAGCTATTGTTAATAAGTGTTGGAAAATTTAAATTTAGCACCTTTGCATTTCCGGATATGTCCGCCATCAGAGGCCACTTTTTTGGTCTCCTTTTCATAACGCTTAGATTCCCTCTTTTATCTTTTTGCTCGATGGTATTACTAGATATAATAAACTAGATATAATAAAATATAAAATATGGTCTGGGACACTTGGTAATCTGGTATGACTTTGTAGTTATATGTGAAAAAGTATGTCAAACTAAAATTTAAACATTTCCACATCACAAATGTGTAATCTCACAATTTTATTTACTGTTCCACTAAATCTGTCACTAAGAAGAATCAAATGAGAGTCACAAATCAGCAGTAATTATCAGTTTTTTTTTTATTTTGAACAGTTCTTCTAAAAAGCATGATGAAGTAAAAAGCCATGACTAGGTTTAGAGTTTTAAAGTCTATATTTTGTTTAATTTTCACTTCTATATATTTTTTCTGATATTCATTCTATAATTTGAAATATTATTGCATCCTTCAAGTTCTGAACATGCTGGATTAAAGAAAGTTTACTGTATGTAGAGTTGTTTGTTTGTGTTTAAATGACTGTGGACACTAAATCCATTCGCCACTG
This sequence comes from Diabrotica balteata, assembly GCA_918026665.1. Lineage (NCBI taxonomy): Eukaryota > Metazoa > Arthropoda > Insecta > Coleoptera > Chrysomelidae > Diabrotica > Diabrotica balteata. The sequence goes on from OU898283.1 coordinate 120,645,035, forward strand.
TATGTAGAGCAATGTTTACTTTGTTCCGTTAATTTTAACATATAAGCTTTCTGTTTTATTTCATCTGGATTTTGACATTTGGCATTTTTGTAGAGGTTCTGAAATTTGTTTTTCTGAAAGGTGTTCTTGTGTTCCATGTTACATTTGTTTTGAAACTTCGATTTCCAATCAAGGACTTAGTTGGCCTCGAGCTTGTGTGCAGTTAGCCATGTTTTGTGTTGAAATTCTTAGGTCGATTTACCCCCAGATTGGTATCATATTCTGGTTTTGTGTGCTTATTAGTTAATTGTAGATAATGTGCCTCTGGCTTTCTTTAACCTATTAATCTTGATATATTCTTATTGCTGACTTCTTCTTCCAGTATTGGTAACCAGAGTCTGCTGCGTTTTGTTGATGGGTTTGCTACTCCTTTTTCTTCAGTTAATAAGATGAGGACTGCTTTGATTTTTCACTTTTTGCTGTCTGTTTCTTTCGTTACTGTTGATGTATCTTTCCATTGCACTCTGTGCTTATTGTCCTGTTCTGTTGATGTATCTTTCCATTGCACTCTGTGCTTATTGTCCCAGACAGTTTGCATATTTTAAAGTCTCTGAAGTATCATAGTATGCCCTGGAAACTTGAATAAACATTTTAAATTATGTCCCGAAGTAGATCTTTTATTACATGATATTTAAAGAAAAAATTGGTTAAAATCTATGACAGTGACATTTATATTTCAGGAGCATCATGAGTAAGAGACGAAGGGCAGGTTCTTTGCCCAGGTACACAGAAGAGGACTCCTTGGATAGCCTTGAAGCATCTACCAGTAGTGGGCCCACAGCACAAAAAAGAAGAAAGCTTTCAGATCCTGTTAGTATGATAAAAATTTTATAGTAACCAAACAAAATAGTAGCTTGGAAATTTTGTGATTATTCCTAAGTGGACTACTATATCTTATATTATAAATGATATAAATTTAGTCAGTCAGAGTCCACGTATGCTTGCAATTGGGTCATAGTTTATTAGTCTGTATGGTTTTTCTGGGTTTTAAACCTTCAACGATTATGATTTCTTGAGCTAATGTAGAAAATTTTCTGTTTGAAGAATGTTTGAGAAAAACTTTGCAACATGATATCAACGCTATGAAACGAGAGTGTTGTATTGTACAAAATTTTAATTAATGAAGTAAACATTTAACATTTTATTTCAAAAGTCCATTTAAAATCACAGATAAAGAGCAACTATTTTGTTCATTAAATAACTAAATATTTCATATGATAACTGGATCTAATTTAATTTCTAGATGGAAATATGTCATCAGTTGGTAGAGATCTTAAGAACACACAAAAAAGATGATGGAACTTTGCTCAGTGAATCCTTTATTCGAATGCCAAAAAGAAGACAGGAGCCCAAATATTATGATGTTGTTCAAAATCCCATAGATCTTCAAAAAATACATCAAAAACTGAAAATGGACGAATATGAAGATATTGACGATTTGCAGAGTGATATAGAGTTGTTGGTTAATAATACCAAATCATATTATAAAAGAAATACACAAGAATTTAAAGATGCTGCAGAAATTCTCGATTTGTTTATCACTAGCAAAAACAAGTAAGTTCATTTTTTTCAATAGTTTCAATTTTTAGAAGTGAATACTTCTTATCAGTCGGTATGATGTTTTGCATGGGCTTGATATCCTATTTAGCGTGACTCGAAAAATCGAGACGGCTGTAGTAACCTTGTGGTATACCGTAATATACATACATATACACATACTATAATTTTATATATTTTTTTACATACAAACTTAAACTAAAATGAAATAAAAATAATTAAAATTATATAAAATTAGGTAAAATTGATTAAAATTGAACAAAATGTAATAAAACTATTATATATTATTTGTATGTTTATTTATAGGTTACGAGAAGAGGAACCGCAACCGTCCAGGAGATCAACACAATTATCAAATAACAAATCTACACCCAACAACAAACCTATAACAAATAATAAGTCTACCCCAGTAACAAATAATAAAAAAACCCCAATTAAACAATCTTCACCAGTACCTCAGTCAAATGCCAAACGTAGTTTAACCAGGGCAGAGACTCGAAACAATGTAAACCATGACGATAGTTCATCAGAAAAGACAAAAGATGATGACAATCCATACGAGGAACTCCTGAATGCCGTTTTAGAGGCTAGAGATGAGAATAATAAGTTGTTGCATCCAGCATTTCAGGTGCTGCCCTCTCGAAAAAGGTATCCAGACTATTATGAAGTTGTAGAGCAGCCAGTCGATTTAAAAACCGTTAGCACAAAAGTGCAGACTAATAAATATAGGTTTCTTATTGAAATGGAACGAGATTTATTGTTAATGTGCAAAAATGCATGCTTATACAATGAACCCAAGTCTCATATATATAATCAAGCGAAAACTTTGCGAAAGGTAAGTAGATTTTTGTAATACTTGAAGGAAAATCATTTATCAATCAAGCATATGTTTTTAAATTTTTTTCTGTTTTAGTTTGCCCAAACCAAGAGGATCGAAATTGATCAACGAAGAGGTACTATGCCTGTGCTGGCGACCCCAAACAAAACTAACTCCTCCCCAGCCTCTAACGTAAAGCACAGTGGTACGAGAAACTCTTTAAATTCTACGAGAAACAGTTTAAATTCCAGTAATAATAAATCTACTCCGAATTCCGGGAGGCCGTTGCGATCGCCAGTTGTGACAAAAAGTAGCTCTTTACTTAATTCTTCTAGGACTAGTTTAAATTCTAATAGACATACTCCGGTTTCAGTTCGTGATAGATTAAGTACTGGTAGTGTAAATAAAAATAGTGTATCAAGTGTAAATAAAAATGTCAGTGTAAGGCTGCAGAGGCTTAGTACGGGTTTGTCCCCACTCAGTGATGTTGGGGGACCAAAACATAGAAAGTTTACAGGTAGAAGAAGTGCATCAGTGAATGTTAAAGAAGAACCTGTTGCAGATTCTGATCCTGAAAATGTAAGTTTGATTTTGTTATATTCTAACAGTTAATGTACAGTGACCTTGCCAAAACATGTGTACTTACTGTTTTTGTATAGGTATTGTGTCTAATGCCATCTAAACAAGAATGCTATCTAGTCTCCTCAAGAATTTCTCTCCAGTCATCCCTATTGATTGCCTTTCTCAGGTCTCTGAACAGCATGTATTGGGTATATTATTGTTTGTAGAGTTTTACTTTTGTATTTCTAGATCTAAATAATCAGGTGGTATGTGGATGGCTTAAAAAAAAGAACAGTAGATGGAACTGGGATATGTATGTACATACATAGAACTGAACACTCAAAAAGCCTGAGCAAAATAACCCTCTGAACACTTAACAATCAGAAGTTTCGAATAATATGAAATAATTTTATGTCATCTGCATATGCTAAGGTTTCAGTCAGTCTATGATCTGATAACATCATCAACACAATCTGCAAAGACTAGAGGTTCTAAATGGTAACACCACAGCATCCACAACTTCTGCAGTTTCTTAGACCTGTCTGTATCAGGTATATCCCTGCAGTCTTGGTAGTGTTTCCTCTGCCCTATCTCTCTTGTGGGCTGATGTCCATTTGGAAAGGTACTTTATGATTATATCAGGGTATCATACAGTCAGAAATCATCATCCATTTGGTAAACCTAATTTCATTTATGATATTACTCTGTCCTGATTTAACCAGTAAGCTACTCAGGTTTTCCTGCAGTCTATAATATCCCATCCTCGCCTCTCCCCTTATAATTATATGTAAAGGAGGAAGATCCAATAGGACCTTCATAGCTGCCTTTGGTGTGGACCTCATAGCCTCTGAACTCCAGAGCTTGGAAAGTATTCATTTGAAGTAAAACTCTTCATTTTGATACACAAAGACTGGTGATTCATATAACTTTTCAGTCAGTAAAGAAGTTCCAAAAATTCCAGTTTATGCAATAAAAGGCAATGATCTACTTTGTCAAATGCTTTAGACAAACCAGTATAATTTTGAATTTACCTGAGAGCTGTTTTCGAAGGAATTTATAATGTAATCAGTATGAACTAATAGGTTGGTAGAAGTTGAATGATCAAGCAGGAAACCATGCTGACCAATATTTAGCGGATCCTTCAGGTTATCTACCAAAAAATCAGTCACTAAAGCCTCAAAAATTTTAGGAATATTGCAAGATTCATAATTAAATGATAATTAGAAATCAATGATTTATCATCAAATTTTTGTATGGGCTTAAAGGCTCTCTTTAAACAGCAATGGAAAGTGACCCTTGGTCAGACATTTATTAAAAATAAGCCAGAGGTCTACACAAATAGACTGCACAATTCCTTAAAAACAAGTTAGATATCCTATTTGGACCAGGACCTTAATTGGTATTAAGACACTGCCATTGTATTAAGTGTACTAGAATGTCACAAATTTTAATAGTTAACAAGAGAATATGACTAATATAACCTTCCTTTTATTAAGTTTGAATGTCTAGTAACACAAAACCTAATTTTAATATCGCATTCTCTTTAGCCGGAAGCAGAAATTGACATGAACAACCCCCATTGGAAACTTTTTGAAACCGTTAGGACAGCTACCGGTACTAATGGCATGCCGATGTCGGATCCCTTCTGGAAGTTACCGTCACGAAAATTTTATCCGGACTACTACAAAGAAATCAAAAACCCAATGTCGTTAAGTCAAATTAGGCAGAAGCTAGTCAAAAAGGGATATGGTACTTTAAGCGAAGTTGCGGGGGACTTAACTATAATCTTTGAAAATGCCAAAAAGTACAATATTCCCGCGTCGAAGCTTTATAAGGTAAGTTTTTATTAAAGGTTCTAATAAATGTATAAACTAAAATCGAAATAAGAAATATATAAAAAATATAAACTCGCATAATTTTTCGACTCTCGACAGTTTGCATTTGACCTTTTAACTTTAGAACAGTCACAGGAGAGGTAAGAATATGGCAGATGCGTCTTAAATGTATTTGTATAATTCACTTTAGTCCATTCTATCAAGGTTTTCACCTCTGATTTCCTTGCAGACGCATCGATTTCCTTTAAATTTTAACAGTAGCTATGGAATACTTTAACAACAAAATCTCCCATACGGTGATTCTTCCCTGAGAATACTACCCCGACTCGGGGGAACATTTTGTATGTCAAAAATAACTCCACAAATGGGAAGAGCAACACGTTTTAAGCAAACAATATTTTAAAAAATTTTTAAATGTATATTTTTTTACTTATTTGGATTGAATTTAAAATAAGATCAATTAAAAAAAAACTACTCCCTTGGTATTACTACCCTAATTGCAATCCAAGGGTAATTCATGTACAATTTAATTTATCTGTGTATTAGCAAATGCACCCAGCAGTTTGAATGTATCAAAATAACCAAAAACTATCAAAGATGTGTAAAAATTCAATTCGATTTTTATTATAATTTTCCTTTCATTTATTTCAAATTTTTATTTAAATGTATCAAACGATTTTTTCATTTATTATTTTGTAATAAGAGATGATTGATAAGGGATTGAAAAAAATGGAAAAGAAATTTAGCTAAATGTGATAAAAAGGTATAGATTTAATACAAATAAAGTATTAAGTTGTGTTAGCTGGTAAACAGTTTTTTTCATTTTTTTCGTAATGGTGTAAGGGTTGAAAATTTGGGATATGAAATATTTGAGTTAAATACGATAAAAGATGCCAATTCATTATAATTAATGCCATAAAAGTACATTAAATTATATTTTCCAATTCATTATTAACAGGGGTACTTTATAAGGGATAAAATAAGTCAAAAAAAGTTAAAAAATTATAAATATTATATTGAAGTATCAAAAAAACCGTAATTCTATACCTACAAATGTTTTTCAAATTATTATATGCAAATTGAAGCAAACCATCATTAAGGAACCCTTTATCACTTCCTATATGGGTAATGATTAAACGCCGTCTCTTTCCTGATAGAGTTTTTAATCCTGTAGACCAGCTTCTATAAATACTTCGCAATTACTTTTGACATTTAAATCTTGCCAAACTTTTCCAACTGTATGACCTTCGTTAATCCAGGTTTCATCCAAATAATATATTTTCCGTCCAATGATGCGAATTTTTTTCAAATTATTATATGCTTCATTTACCACTTTATTAGTTTTTTTGAAAAAAGGGGTAGTTTACACCCTTAAAAACAATAAGCACATATCGGCAAAGGGTAGATTTTGATGTGGTGGGTAAGTAGAGCTTATTTCCAAAATTTTATAAAAATCTATGTCTTCAAGAAAATCAGAGTTTACACCTCATTTTTACCTTGCTAGATTGGACTATTTCTCAAGAACCTTAAAAACACTTGTGAGTCTTGATTGAGTATGTGTTTTTATTTCTATTATAGCTTATGATATTAATAACCTACATCAGTTTTGTACTGATTTATTTTGTTTATCATATTTATAGATGGTTTGATTTATTTAATCTGACTATTCGTCTGCAATTGCGACTGATATTATCAAAGGCGATGTGGTAACAGTAGTAATAGTCTCCCGCTAACTGAGTTGCAGCATCTCTTTTGATAATCTCTGTCGTAGTCGCAAAAGAAACACCAGGAAGAAAAAACGGCACGCCATGATAAACTAAAGTATCGTTATACAAAAATCTGCTGTGAATTACTAGTAAAATCTATTATCAACACGATATGCTTTTGATAATTTCAACATTGTTTATATGAAAAAAATATATTAATTAATGTATGTATATTTTTCTAAGGATGCTGTCAGACTGCAAAAACTGATGCAGAGTAAAGTCCAGGAACTACTTGATGTTGATCAGGTAACGACACACAGAGTCACTAACAAAAACCGAAAGGTATGCTAACGCACTGCTTGTTTTGTGCTTTTTATTTCTTTTAACCTATTAACTAATATTTTGTTTTCTTAAGTTTTGTTACCAAAAGTTCTGATTATTTTAAGGTTGATTTGTTCTTCCTGATTAGTAATAATTTTCTAGGTTATTTGGAGAATTTGTTGTTTAACTATAAAAAATAAGATTATTCTTGTGACACTGACTCTGCCAGGCAAACGATAGTTATTTTGAGTAGTATGGACCTATATAACAAGAACCTACAGTAGGTGATCAAATTATTATGATCAGTCACAAAATTTTAAGTTTTCACATTTATTCAAAAGTTTTATAGTAAAATCATATAATGCTACACAATTAAGGTATTCCAATATGTTTTGTCACTAATTACTTTACTTTTTTGACGTTGACAGCTCTAGAACTGTCATTTGTATCAAATAGGCAGCAGTTAATTGAGACACTGATTGTCACCTGGCACAGAGACGATAAAATGAAAGAAAACTACCTGAAAAACATTCAAAGCATGCCAAGAAGGATCAAAGCTGTCAACAACACTAAAGAAGGTCACATGAAACGTAGAACGTCATACGTAGGGTTGCGCCAGAACGTACTTAGTTACTCAAAAATAATGCATAAACCAATTCTATCTCTAGAAATAATTGAATAGAATAATTTGTTTTTTTCATAAAATCTTTTTTAAAGTCAATCTTTTTTAAATTTGACACATTAAAACTTAAAAGAATGTTCTTTTAAATGACGCTATATAGATCTCTTAATTTTTATAAACAAAAGATGCTGTGAATCATTAAAAAAAGACTAGCTTCGTCCAAAATTGTCCTAAGACATCATTTTCTTTTTTGTTTTTTAATTTGTGAAAATATACAGGCTTTCCAAATATGAAAAAATAATTTCCTGCAGGTAATGGTTAAAAAGTTATTCTAATTGTTTATAAGCAAAAAGTCGACATGCTTTTGCAAAATAATTTTGTAATATGTATTCAAAATTGTTTTTCTTCATTTTTTTTTAATAATATTGATAGAATAAATCTTCTTTCATAAGAGAATAAATCTTCTTTCATAAGCTACCTGTTTCTTCAAATTACTGTAACTTCATTATTCTCCAACTTATACTCGTATTATTGCAAAAAAATTCCGATTATTTAGGGTCAGTCTGAAGATTCGGATTGTTCTTGAACGTTGATATTGTAAGAGACTTGAAGAGAGTAAGTGAGATTACTAATAGGATTAAGGTAAATATTTTTGAAATGGTTTTCTGTAAAGTAGGTTTTTTGAAAAAAAAAACTTTTGGTAACAAAGCTCTTGTTTGTATTTTATGTTGCTTTCTATCGCAAGATATTTTTTATTAATTTTACAACTAAAGTCAGATTCCACTATTTGAATGGGTGATTTCATCGTTAAAAGGCGGTGAAGTGTTAAAGACATATAAAAATCCAGTGGCGTATACTCACTTTTATTTCAACGATAATTATATTATATTTTTTAAATATTATTTGTTCGAAATAGGCCACATATTTATTTACAGGTTTTTTATTGACGTTTCGATATCTATATCCTAAGGCGTTTTCAAAGATATAAATAATAGTTATATTTATGAGAATATAAATCGGAAATTGAATTCAGGATTCAGCCTAAATCTGTGTTTTCTAAACGCTGCAAAACAAACAGATGACGAATGCACCGAAATGCACTTTCATTGGGATTTAAAATTTGTATCTACGTAATGCCAATTCGTCTAGACAGAAATTCCTTCGTAAAAACATTTCCTAATACTCCATACTAAAGTAAAATAATAAAAATAAAATAGATGGTTTAGGTTTGATTTTGTTACAGCGTACCACCATTAGCTGGTAGATAGTTATATTTATTTTATTTGTTTATTATTATTATATGTTTATATAATCTTAATAATATTAATTGTTTTCTTTTTTTTTCCAACTTAGAAAACAGTCTCTGGAATAGAGATCGAAACGTTAGTAAATTAAACATGTAACTAGATATCTTGTGGCTTATTTCCAATATTCTCCCTAAAAATACAGAATGTCACAAGCAAACAGCTATAGAAGAATAATTATAACATCATTTGTATATTTGAAAACGGTCTCTGGATATAGAGATCGAAACGTCTGTAAACTAAAGATATGAATAAATATTTTGTGGCTTATTCCCATATTCCCCTAAAAATACAGAATGTCACAAGCAAAAAACTATAAAAAAACAAGTAAATGTCGAGGAAGCTTATTGATGCTAGTCGGCTCTCGCGGAAGTCGGCTCTCACGAATGTCTATTGACGTGACCCGTCCTTAAAGTGTTGAAAAATTAAATTTTTTTTAAACAAATTTTAAAATATTTTCCACACCGCCCCAGAAATATATCTTTTGGTACGTTACTTTTTTTTAAATGGATGTTTGTCAAGAGTCGTATTGTCCCTTTAAATAAAATGAACAAAAAACAAACTTAAACAATATAAAACAAAACAAACTAAAATTCTATAAAAAAATATTTCTAATGTACCAAAACATTGTACCATAATTATTTAAACACAAACACTAAACATTACACACTTACCAAAGTATTAGAAACACACTTACCAAAGTATTAGAAAATATTATTCGCTGCCTAAATCTGAAGATGCAGTGCTGCTGTCGCTGACATTATCTTCACCTGGTGTTATTATTATTGGCTCTATTAAAACTTCGATAGATATAAGTGTCAAGTCCCCACATACGATGTTCTTCTGTACGACCTATACATTTAACCCATTTCTCTGGAGTTATGGAGGATTGCTTGAATTAGAAATTCCTCAATTTCGTTTAATTTGGACGTTTTATTATTGCGTGCTACTTTTCCTTTCACTTGCGCCCAGATAAGTTCGATGAGATTAAGTTCGTAACCAGCACTCAAATACTTCGGAAGTAATTTTTTCATGATAATCTGTTTTTATTGACTCAAATTGAAGCAAACCATCATCAAGGAACCCTGTATCACTTCCTATATGGATAATGATTAAACGCCGTCTCTTTCCTGATAGAGTTTTTAATCCTGTAGACCAGCTTCTATAAATACTTCGCAATTACTTTTGACATTTAAATATTGCCAAACTTTTCCAACTGTAGGACCTTCGTTAATCCAGGTTTCATCCAAATAATATATTTTCCGTCCAATGCTGCGAATTTTGCGTATTTCTATTAAATATTTTCTTCTCCATATAATAATTTCATTTTTTATGATAACATACTTTTTCTGTTGCCTTTTACATATCGAAAGTTAATTTCGCGCATAGTCCTGATTAATACTCTACGAGATATCTTGGGTAAGAAGTCATCGTTTTCAAGTTATTGAGAAATGTTTTTCAGTGTTGAAATTCCACTCAAAAAATAAAATAAAACTCCTTTTTCTTACTTTTTATTTTCCGATGTATATTTAAGCATACAATTCTTTCAATTTTTCAACGATACTTTTGTTAAATTGCTACAAATGTCGACAGCTTGGCTAACATTTGATGCTATTTTGCTACTGTCAATTCCTATATAAACCTCTTCTGACATTAACATTTTCCATCAAATAGTGAAATGTTACTTTAGATACCACAAAATGTTTGATGTTCGTTTCATGTGATTTATTTTTAATAAAAATATCTTGCACACACGTTCATTGCTCTGGCTCTGGTGATTGAACAGAAATAACATGAATACAACTGATTGAAAAATTGCTATATATATTTTTTGGGTTTTAGTTGTTTACAGAAAACGAGATTGTAGCTCGGCGAAAACCTGGACCTAAACCTAAACACCTGTTGTTCGGTTACACACCACAACGAGGCCGGCCTCCCAAAGATTCCACTATCCTCAAGAAGAAGTTACATATGTTGGCAAAATTTATGTTAGATTACACGGTAAGTAGTTAATTTCAAATCATTATATAATTATTGCACAGGTAATTGTCTTAATATTTAACTAATAATGAATTACTGTGTATTCAGTGTGTTCATTTTAGTTAGACGTAGAGTATTATATCTTCTTTGCGTGCCTTATCAAGTCCCCGTCACATTGGCAATTAACATGGCAAAATCCTCTCTGCTTTTAACTATTTTAAACAGTTGTTAGTGGTAGCGGGTAGATACTCTTGTACGATCCCGGTATGAGACAGATCTACTTCAGTTATGCAACCTTGCCCACGCAAGCCATTGCTATCCCCAACCCTTGCCGTGAGAAGTCATGTCCCCACCCCAAGATCCCTACCAAAACAATTAAATCCTCTCACATATCCATTCCCAAGGATTAAACCTCACACGAAAGAAAAATCATTGGGGGAAGGCAACGAGAAACCACCCCAATTAACTTTCCCTAGTGTAATCACAATGGAATGAAGTTAATATAGAAACGGCCTTTAGTCCCGGGCACCCCTTAAGTGGGGAGAGGGTGTTAAGAATCCCCGGTCGCCACAAATATTTAGATTTAAGCATGATAAGAAGATTGGTACATGGAATGTACGAAGTTTATTTCAGGCCCGAAAAGTGAATAGCATAATTAAAGAAACTCAAAGACTTAACATTGACATACTTGGATGTAGTGAAGTTACAAGACCCAATTTAGACCAGTACGAAATAGAAAACCACACAATATACTATTGTGGAGATACTACAACAAGAAACAAAAACGGAGTGGCTATAATAGTAAATAAAGAAGTTAACAAATGTGTACTTAGTTTTATAGGAATATCAGATAGAGTTGCAGTACTCAACATTAATGCTAAACCAGTTAACGTGAACATTATTCAAGCATATGCTCCAACTTCGGAAAGCTCAGAGCAGGAAATAGAAATATTCTATGAACAATTGAAAGAATCCCTAAAACATACCAAAAAACAAGAAGTGAATATCCTGCTAGGAGATTTCAACGCCAAAGTAGGCAAAGGAGGTGTTGGCAATACTGTGGGACACTTTGGACTAGGAACGCGAAATGATAGAGGAGACCGCCTTGTTCACTTCTGCCAGGAAACGGATAGTGCAATCATGAACACCTTTTTCCAATTACCACCTCGAAGACTCTACACCTGGAAATCTCCAGCTGACTGTTAAAAAAAAAATGATTAGAAACCAGATTGACTACATCATCATCATCGAACGATTTCAGAATTCGGATGGTCGACATTTTTCACAAAGAAACACGCCAGGTACCACATTGTAGGAGTAGTACTGTAAACATAGGATATCTGTCAGACTCGCTTACAAACCGGGCTGTCACTTATTGAGTTGAGTACGTAAAGTATTCTCTGTATGTTTTAACATGAATCAGGGAATTGTTGCCTGATGGCTATCGAAGAACCGTCTGTGATCATATCCCACTATCACTGTAACATGAATTGTATTTTCTGACCTTACCTTGTATACATCAGCATCTAAATGTAAAAAGGAGACGACGGACGAAAAGAAGAAAATATTTGTTATCTAATTTGGCAGTGGTGTCCTATGATGATTAGCGATAAGACCTGTATCTAGCCGTCAACAAAAGAATCGTAGACCTATATAGAGAATTGGAGGAAATAATCGTAGACCCATGTACAGCACTGGAGGAAAGAATCGTAGACCTATGTACAGCACTGGAGGAAAGAATCGTAGATCTATGTAGAGTACTGGGCGAAAAATATGCGTCGAGTACTAGACGAAAGAATGCAAGCTTTTATGTAGCATTGTATAAAATATTGGGTTGTCCTGTCAAGCAGTGGACGTTCAAGAAGACGAAAGAGACGAAAAGAAGAAATGACTCGACTTGTCAGTGAGCGTGACGTCACTCGAACACATGAGCAGGTGCAAACATCAAAGGATGCCGCTTTTTCCCACGGTCGGTAAAATTTTCCCAGTCCCAACCGTCGCAACATCTACTCTAGGATGTGTGTATTTGGGTTTCGTTAAATTTTTAAATCGTTTAAACCTGTAAAAATACATAATACATGTACATATATGACTTTTTTGTTGGTTCTGAAACATTGATTCGTACGGATTGTCTGTATGCAAAGGTGCGCAATCATTTAAATATCCTATCCCTATAACATATATTGTTAGACAACAACTAAATTATTAATATTAAATTTAATTATAATTTTGTTTATTACATTTTATAAAAAAAATTGTAATTTCAGACTGAAGATGGTAGAAAACCAATGTTAGCCTTTATAGAAAAACCTTCGAAAAAGCTCTACCCCGAATATTACGAAGTAATAGCTGAACCAATAGATTTTCTAGAGATAGAGTCTAAAATAAAATCCGAACAATACAGCGGAGTGTCGGATCTCGTCAAGGACTTCAAATTAATGTTCAGCAATTGTAGGCAGTTTAACGAAGAGAATTCGCCGATATACGATGACGCGAATGATTTGGAGAAGTACCTGCTGAAAAAAGTAGCTCAGTTCAAACAAGTGCACGTGACACCGGAGAAACCTAAACGAGAGAGGGTAGTTTTAAAGCCGTAAGTACAAGTACAGTTTTTCCTACACAAAGAACGATATTTAATATTCCAATTCTACATACATACATTGGTTTGTTGTTTGTTCCTGATCTTTCGTCTGCAACTATGGTAGATATTGAAAAATGTGCTGTGCAAGTGGTCCTAGAGTATCTAGACGCTTACTCCTATCATTTTCGTCACTCAATGACAGCAAAGTTTTTATCTTTAACACTCACTTCTGATGCTGGGAGCTCTCGTTCTGAGAGATTGGCAATTAGTCAGTGTAATTTGCATAGTGAAATTCGTTTTTACGACTACTAGTCAACTCAGATATAATTTGAATGTTCTATTTTTGTTTTTTAGATGAAATATTGTTTTTGTTTTAAATAAAATTGGAGATACGCTTTTTGTGAACTAATATTTTGAAAGCAAAATGGAAATACGCATTTTTCTGAAAAAACTTTATTTGTTAGTAACATAAGGATTACACATCGGTAATTGTAACACCAAAATGAATGCTTAAAAAAATTTTAAACTCAGAACATATAAAATGAAATAAGCACAAGGCTAATTATGAGGTACTGATCATAATATAAATGGTAGTCCTGTTGTATACTTTTCTTCAGTTGTTGCAAATGCTCATATTTTTCTTTCTTAATGGGAATTCTACCTTTGTATAATGCAGGCAAAGAGTCAAAATCTAAAAATTTTGGATTTGCAGGTAATCTGGCAGGAAAAGTTTTCCATTCCAATTCAGAATGTCTAATTTTGTAAAATGTGTTTTTGTTTGTATATTTAATTGCCTTTAGGTCAACTACCTGGGGATCTCCGACTTTTTTCCAGGTTGTATTGATGAGATAAAATTTACCTTCAATGTTTTAAAAAAATTCATGCTATAAGTACTCTACTCTGTAGGGATTTTTTGCATATTAACATATTGCATATTAACATGCTTTTGTATATTATTGCATAGTCAGCAGGTATACTAATTGGGGATTTTCTAATCAATCTTTCTATCGTATAATGCATGCTATCTGCCTGTCTAAATGTCTATCTGTATGTCAGAATAGACATACCTTTCTTATGATATATGAAACAACACACAGAGTTTAAGCAAAAATTGAAGATTTTAACGAGAAAGTCCAAGAACAACTACTGACTTGCGTCAACTAATACAAATGGCGTGAGATAAGCATTCTGCTTGTCAATAATTTGATCATGAAGGTCCTTTTCAGGCTAAAGATATGGTGTCGTTGTACTATATGGCACAAAAAGTCATATTAAAAAAAATGGAGTTGCACACTATTCGAATTACATTAACGAATTATTCTTGTCGTATTCTTAAAAAACACAGATTTGGGCCGAATCCTGAATTTGATTTCTGATTTATATTTTCGTTAGTAGATGTCGCTCTAGCGTCTGTTGGTCAATGTTTTAAATAGTTACTTTTATGGATGAAAAAGGTTTTATTCGTTAGAGCTTATCATGAGTTCGCCAAGAGGCGGAAATATGCCCATCAACGAATGGTGTAACACTACGCTGTAACGAAAGCAAACCTTAACTGTCTATTTTATTTTTATTTCTGTGATAGTCCTTTCACTCAGCTTTGGAATGTTTTGACAAATTCATTATCTACTTTGAAAGGAATGGTCTTATGTCTCTAGGCAAATATGCCCTCATAAACTATTCTCTGAAGGATTTAAAATTCTTTCAAAATATCATTAACAAATAATATCCGTTACATGATATTTTGGCTGTTTCGCCTTAAATCTTTGCTCTATTGCCCTTTTCAATAATCAACCGTGGGCCGTGTTAATATCTTCATGGGTTGGCGTTCTGTTACAATATGTCATTTATGTAAGTTTTATTTTTTAGATACAAACCGAGGCGGATTCTTTCACCTCTAGAAAAAACCTTAAAGAGTTTCTTCGAAGCTATCAGATACTTCCGTGATCCGAAAGATGCCCGACAAATATCACAGGCATTCATGAAACTACCCACGAAGAACGAGTATCCAGATTACTACGAAGTCATTACCAATCCCATAGACATGGAGAAAATATCACATAAGATTCGTTCCAACGAGTACGAGAGTCTCGATGATCTTTTTGCGGACTTCGTCTTATTGTTTGATAATGCCTGCAAATTTAACGAACCCGATTCGCAGATCTATAAAGATGCTCTAGTTCTCCAGAGGTTTCTATTCCAAACGAAGTTGCAACTCAAAGAAGATGAGAATACCGTGCCAGATGTCGAAGCTGCCATACAAGATATTTTTCTTAATCTTTTTACTAATGTATATAATTATCAAGACGATGATGGCAGGTGTTACTCGGATTCTATGGCGGATCTACCAGAACATGATGAGGTTGATGGGAAAAAGTAAGTTTTTTTTACTACACTTATAAATGAAAATACTGCTAATTCAGTTTACGTTAATTTTTTTTTATTAGGAAAGAACCGCGCACTAAAATCTTTTGCATGTAGTTTTGTCTGTATCTTGTCAGACTATTAGATTATTAGATTTTTTAAATACTATAATAACTTTTAAGTACTGGAATAACTGTCTTTAGTTGGTTTTGGATATTACACAAATTATTGCTAACCATTTTGATTATGATCTATAATTTTTTTATTTTAATTGTAGGGTTCGAGGAATTTCTTTGGATTTAATAAAACGAAGATTGGACAAGGGCTTGTACAAGCGTTTAGATGTGTTCCAAGACGATTTTTTCGCCTGTATGGAAAGGGCGCGATATATTTCGAGGACTGATTCACAAGTGTTTGAGGATTCCATAGATCTGCAGCTGTATTTCATCCAACAGAGAGATGAATTGTGCAAAAACGGAGAACTTCTAGCTTCACCTGCCCTCCTTTATACGGAAGAGGATGCGAAATCGTTCATAGACGAGATACGAACCGAAAAAGCCTTGAAGGAATCGATTGATGACGATACGGAAACGAGGTGTTCGGAGGATTCCATATTAAAAGAAATACACGTTAACGAAGGAATTAGCAATAATAAGGAGGAAGCTGTTAAGAAAGAAAATGTGGAAACCAAAAAGAGTTCAACTCCGATGAAAGAAATAAATGATAAGGAAGAACACAGTGATGACGAAGACGAATCCAGTAATAAAAATAGTGATAAGCCGAATAACGGACAAAAATTAAATAGCGATGATGAATCAGTTAATAAAGAACCAATTGAGAACTGTAAAAGTGAAGAAAGTGATAACAATATTGAAGGTACTAATGGTGATAAAGACACTGGTAGTGACAAAGGTAGTGAAAAAGGTAGCAAAAGAATTTTTAGTAGAAAACTTAGTGTAAATAGTGACATGAGTCTTGATGAATGTGTAACAGACATACAAAACCAGTCAACCGAAGAACTTAACGGAGGATGCATGGAGGATGAGTCTGTGTCATTTAAGGGTCGGACATTCTTAGTGGGTGACTTTGTGTATGTAGAAGCCAAAGAGAAAGGATGTGAACCGCATATCCTTTGTATAGAGAGGTTGTGGGAGAATAACGGCCAAAAGATGTTGTACGGAAATTATTATTTTAGACCTGCAGAAACGTATCATGTAACTACTAGGAAATTTCTCGAACGAGAGGTTTTTAAATCAGATTCATATGTGGCTGTGCCATTAGAGGAGGTTATAGGAAGGTGCTGTGTAGTCAATGTGAAACATTATTTTACCATGAGGCCAGAAGGTAAGAGATTATTTTATTGCATTAAATATAGTTTATGCAAAGTCACTCTTCAAGTGCTGTGTGCTTAACCCATTATGACTTGGAATTTTTTTGTAGTCATACCGTATTTTTTTACATTTTTCAATTAATTAGAGGTAAAAACATGAAAAAATAATACTTAAAAAAACCTTTTTTATTGCAAAAAAAAAACGATGTTACATATATGTAACGCTATCTTATGTAGACCTTATCGAGAGTTTGTATGAAATATTGTGTTATATTTCAAACAAATTCCAATATCACATATGTTACACATAGTTCTCGTACTGGAGGAACAACCTTCTCCAGCTTCTTGTCAGGAATGGTAGTTTGGAGATGGTTCATCCCATCATAGCGAACTTTGTCTGAAATTGTATTCAAAGAAATAGTGGACCTTGAAATAGACGGCCTTTAGGACGATTTTGGTACATTTGTAGGTAAGCCTGAACTATAGTTCCGCTAAACTTTAACTGAAATATATTGTGGTGCTTTATATACAAAATCCAGGAACAGCTGTATCTAAGAGCCATGTATATTATGCTCCACCACCATTTTTTAGACCTAATCCCAATCTTATGATAGTATCAAGGAGTCCAATAAATAATTAACAACTAACCCTTGGTGGACAGCAATTAGAGAGAGTGACAAAATATAAATACTGGTAGCTTACATCAATACAGAATTAAATCCAGACCAAGAGATCAGGGTATGCATAGAAATGGCAAGGGCATCATTCTAAAACTTCAAGCAATTGTTCTGAGGTTTTGTTGAATGTTAGATCGGGATCCCAACTATTGTACGGGGTAGAAACATGACGTTAAAAGCGCAAATAGTTAAGAAGCTTGAAGCCTTTGTACTTTGGATATACCAGAGAATGTTGAGAATTCCATGGACTGCCAGGTTCACCAATGAGGAAGTGCTGAGAAGGATGGGTCGAGGCAAAACATTGTTAAGAACAATAAAAGTATGCAAGACTGCATACCTTGGACACATACTGAGGAATGATAAATATAGTCTTCTGCAGGTCATCATGCAGGGTAGAGTCGATGACTAAAAGGGAATAGGAAGAAAGAGGAAGTCAGAAACTTTTAGAAATGTGGTTGCCAATCTACGTTAATGGGGACGGTATAGGAAGAAGAATCCCAATCATATAACAAGCAATGTTTTTATCCATACCATCGGTGCCACCCATGTTATTATTATATGCCCCTATCTAGTATGGATAATTTGGATGAATCTAAATTCTGTTTGACTATATTTTGTAGCATACAAAGTAGATGAAACAGCATGACTAGTGGATCCAACTGTTATCACATCTGTCTGTCTGTCCACTTTATAAACATTATTCCATGTGTTCTATCAAGAGCTGATACATGGGAGCCCTATCACTATTTTTTTTTTAATTTTCCTTGATTCTAATATAGAGTTGTGTGGTAGTCTGTTCTCCCTAAATGTACCAGTAGCCCCGTAACGATTTAGTGGCAAAAAATTGAACAATGTGACACAAGTAGATAAATTGTCAAAATATAATTTGTAAGGCAGACCAGGATTGGGTAACGTTTTGAACATTATAACAATATTTTTACCAAACTTCATATTCAGGCACAAAATATGGATTCTTTCCCTAGTACATGTAAAAATTTACCAAATATCCATTCGGTACTTATTTATTCTATTCTAATCTTCAAATCTAACCAGTTTTTGTCTGATACATTGATTGTACAGGCACAAACTATTACAAAAATTATTCCTTCAATTTGTTCATAAAGGTTTATACATTTTATCAGACCCATCAATTGCATTATTGTTTGGGCAGTGCATAAACTTTCCTAACAAGAGTATTAGGCATATCATATATTAGGTGTATATAAGCATATTAAGTTGGCTCGGTTTGTAGTAGATTAATTGTATCGTTATCAATACATTGTTCAAACATATCCACACAAGACATTTCACGATATTTTTCATATTTTGACGATAGAAAAGGTATGGCGTGATTATCTATAAGATCCCCATATAAAGCCCATTGTAAACTATCTTTGAGTTTTGTCTTATCTAGCAGTTTAAATAATGTTGATTTTTTCTCACACTCATTTGTTACTTGCTCTATGGTTACATTCTCATCAGATGTACTGCAAGTTGGTTCATCTAAACTTTAGATTCTAAAGTAAAGTGGGAAGAAATTCTTGTTGAATCTGGGAATTTAATTTCAACTTGTGCTCTCAATTGACAGCCTGATAAATTATCCACTGTACCTCCAGTATCATTGTCTGCAGAATCTTCGCCTGTCAAAACAAGGCTTTCCGGGTCTATAAATGTTACAAAATATAACATGAGGTCATAATGGGTTGTTAAAATGTAAAGTTTGTCACAAATGATAAACATGATCAAAAAATAAAAGAATAAAAATATAATTCAGAAGAAAAATAGGCTGCCTGAATAGCAAAGAAGCTGAAAAAAGTACCAAAGTATTAACAGAAGCATTCACAATATTCTAAATAACCGAACAACACTTGATAAAAAGGGGAATTTATCAATTTTCCCATAATTTGCAAACATATTTGTTGCCATTGTATTTCTCATAAAATTATATACTACTTTTTAACTTCAGGTTATGATCCAAAAGATGTATATGTTTGCGAATCTCGATATCGTACTAGGACTAGGCTATTTAAGAAAATCAAAGTATATCCCGACAATCCAACGATAAAATTGGTTCCAAGGGAAGTTCCTCTTCAACCGAAGAGGGTTATGTCTGTGTTCCGTGAACGCATAGAAAAACACAAAGATGAACTTCAGGAGTTACAAGAGCTGGAGCAGTTGCTCGAAAAAGAAAAACCTGTAAGTTATCAATTGTTATTATTTTTAACAATTAATTATATATTATGTATATTGTTTTACAGAATATCGTTGCTGAAATTAATATGGAAATAGATGATGGCAATACTTACTACGAACAGTTCAATACAGTGTGTTCTGGTATGATTAAAACGGGTGATTATGTATATGTAGTAGCCGATGGGGGTAAACAAATTATAGCACAAATAGACAGTATTTGGGAAACGAAAGAGTAAGTATATCTATATTATGTAGCAATAGTAATTCGATCAGTTAAAACTGGTGATGTGCAATTGTTTCTGCAATTGAAATAGCCATAGCTGTCATTTATGTGTATTCTCTGTTGACTTTTACAATTAAGATATAAACTGCTCAAAAAAAAATTTATTCTGGTTTTTTTTTTGGATAAAACTTAACGTTTTCGAGAAACGTCTAAAAAAACTCAAATTTTGACCTTTGTCCCCGAATAACTTTGTGCTTTTATAGCACTCATACGATCGATGGAGATTTTTAAAACTTTATTTGTAATGGTAAAACCCAGCTCTCCACCAATATTTGACTTTCCGGAAATTTTTGTTATTTGACCACTATTTTTATATCTAAATTGACCGGATTAATTCAGAAATATTTCATTTATTATATTATGTAGTACATAATTTTTGGTTTTTGGCATAGATCTATATTGACACACTATCACCGTTTAACACGCAAAAGATTGCAATCGCCCAGTTATAGAGAGTATTGATTATCTCAACCAATAACTGGTTCCCAATTACTCTACCTACACATAAAATTTACGTATTTTATTTTTTATTATTTAAGTACTGTTTGTGAATGTATGAATTATCTCAATAATTTTTTTTCTTTACAGCGGAAAGTGTTACTTTCGTGGCCCATGGTTCTTATCTCCTTCAGATATTCCACACAATCCAACTAGGTTATTTTATAAGCAAGAAGTATTTCTGTCCAGTTTGGAAGACGCCAGTCCTATTGTCAGTATTATTGGAAAGTGTCATGTGTTGGAGCTTACCGACTGGGTTGTATGTAAGTAAAAAATAAGCAAATTTAATCCTTCACACATTACATTTACATATATCGACATGATTATGTTAATACCATGTATAATTATTACACGATATTATTTTCCTCAGCTTTTCCCTGTTCAGGGGTTGCTGATCCTAATTTTTCTTCGTCACTCATGTCTTCTTCATTTAAACCTTTCTCTTTCAAGTCCTCTGCCACACAGTCCTTTCATTTTCTCCTCGGTTTTCCTCTACCTTTGTTTCCCTTAACTTCTAACAGTTCATCCTTCGTCCCACAGAGTTCTCATTTCTACATCTGATGTGACCAAACCATTGCTGTCTTTATTCTTGAACCTACGGCTCTGTTCCTAATCAAGCCGTATATGATCTTGCCCCTTCAAGTCTTACGCAACATCCACCCTAACATTTTCATTTCAGCTACCTCCATATTCTTTTCTTCTTCCTTCTAGTATATAGGCTTCGATATCAGCCCCATAAATTATCGCACCATCTTTTTCTTGGTCTGCCAATACTTCTTCGTCCATTTGGTGACTTATCTCGTGCTATTCATACTATTCTATCCTTTGCCATTCTACTGATGTGTTCGTTCCACTCCTGTTTTCGTTTTGTCACCCATCCATTTATGTCATCTATATTGCATGGTCTTCTTATGTTTTCGTTTCTCTCCCTATCCAATAGACTTTTCCCTGATATTTGTCGGAGTATTTTCATCTCTGTTGTTTCTAGCAGTCGTCTCGTTTTAGATGTGTTAGTTCGTGTCTCCTCCGTGTATGTTAATATAGGTCTAATTGCTGCTTTATAGATTCTTGTTTTTGTGTCTTGTCTTAGGTGTTTGTTCTTCCAGATTGTTTCATTAAGAGAACCCGCCGTTTTACTTGCTTTTAAGCTTTGTTGTACTTCTTCTTCAACATCTCTGTAACTAGTTATATCTATTCCCAAATATCTAAACCTTGCTCCCTGCTTTATTATTTTCCCATTAATTTCGATTTTACACCGTAGTGGGTATTTAGATGTTGTCATACATTTGGTTTTGTCTGCTGATATTATCATATTGTATTTCTTAGCTGTTGTAACGAGTCACCCTGTCTGACTCCGCTTTGTACTGGTATACACTGTGTTAGTTTTCCATTTATCTTTGCCTGTATTCGATTTTGGAGGTAGATGTTTTCTATGGTTTGTATAATATTGATTGGTATGTTTCCTGATCCTTTTTTACAGGCCACACTTCACCGTCGTATACCAACGCAGGCCTCACTACCACAAACATTACACGATATTAACAGAAGCATAAAAATTCAAAGAGGAGTTAAACAAAGTGTCACCTAAACTGTTTAACATTCTCCTGGCGATAATTTAAACAATTTATGAGGCTAATATTGAAGAAGAAACAGGCTTTAAAGCCTACATACAAGAAGGAAGAAGAAGAAGAAGGTTGTGTGCATAAATGAATAGACTATTCATTGCAAATACCATATTATACGAAATCAAATAGATTATATAACCATAAACAACAGATATAAAAACACAATCGAATCTGTGAAAACGTATCCAGGAGCAGATATAGGGTCAGACCACAATCCAGTAGTGGCACAATTCCGAATAAAACTTAAAAAGAGTACAAACACCTAAGCCCAAATAAGTAATAGATATCAATTGTTTAAATGATGAAACAGTTAAACATCAGATAGAAACAAGCATTCAGGCAAATCTGGAAAAACTGGAAAAGACAGAGAAGATACCAGAACTAGACATTAATAAACACTGGGCCATTATTAAAAAGAACGTGCTGGAGCCCGCTAAAAATATTCTGAAGAGAAAAAAACCAAAGAAACAGAAAGAATGGATGAGTGATGAAATTTTGTTATTTACGAATTCTCGAAGACTATCGAAAGGTAAAAATAAAGAACAGTATAAGCAAATTAACACAGAGATCAAAAGAAAAATCCGCGACGCTAAAAAACAATGGTTACAAGACAAATGTAAGGAGATTGAAAACTTGGAAGCCAAATATGATTCGTTCTATCTTCACAAGAAAGGTAAAGAAATGATCGACAATAGAAACAGGAAGCAGACAGTAATTATAGACCAACAAGGGAAGATAATAATGGAAACAGAGGAGAAACTAAAACATTGGCAGACATACATAGAAGAACTGTTTGACGAACAAAGGCAGCCTCCTTGTGATAATTTTTCAGAGGAGACAGGTCCAGAAATAAGCAAAGAAGAAGTAATGCAAGCGGTGAAGTCATCAAAGAATAGCAAAGCTCCAGGACCAGACGAGCTACCACCGGATATACTAAAGTTGATAGACGAAGATCGAATCCATTTGTTAGTAGATTTATTTAACAAGATTTATGAAAACAGTATAATTCCCGAAGAATGGCTAAGATCAACCTTTGCCCCTCTTCCCAAGAAGGCACATGCTAAGCAGTGCAGTGATCATCGCACGATCAGTCTGATGAGCCATACCTTAAAAATATCCCTCGAAATAATTCACAATAGAATTTACAGAAAATTGGAAGAAGATATCGGAGAAACTCAGTTTGGATTCCGGGAGGGATATGGAACTCGCGAAGCATTATTTGCCTTTAACATCTTGACACAGAGGTGTTTGGATGTGAATCAAGATGTATTTGCGTGTTTCATTGATTACATCAAGGCATTGGATAACGTCAAGCATGACCAACTTTTAGAGATCTTGAAAGCTAAACAGTTAGACACTCGCGATATAAGACTAATATCTACTCTGTATTATAATCAGAAGACAGTCGCACGCATCGAAAATAGCAAAACAAATGAAATTGAAATTAAAAAAGGAGTTAGACAAGGATGTGTGTTGTCATCAATGCTATTTAATCTCTATTCGGAAGAAATTATGAAGAAAGCATTGGAGGAAGAAGATACTGGGATAAAAGTTAACGGCCAACCAATTAATAATATTAGATACGCAGATGATACGGTTTTAATGGCGGAGACAGTAGAAGACTTGTAAGCCATTTTAAACAAGGTAGTCATAGCTAGTGAAGAGAAAGGGTTAACAATGAATGTCAAGAAGACGAAATTCATGATTATTTCAAAGAACAAAGATTGAATGCAAACCTGTAGATTTACAATAACGAAATCGAACGGATGCACAAATATAAATATTTGGGAACAAGTGTTAATAACAACAATGACATCACAGAAGAAATAAAAACTAGAATTGGAAAGGGTCGAGCTGTTTTTGTTAATATGAAGGACATTCTGGGAAGTCATGGCATTAACTTAAACCTGAAAATGATATCGGTTAGATGCTACATCTTTTCGATACTGCTGTACGGAGTAGAAACTTGGACTTTAAACAAGAGCAATACCGATAAACTAGAGGCCTTCGAAATGTGGATATATAGAAGAATTTTGAAAATACCTTGGACAGACAAAATAACAAATAGTGTAGTTCTTCGAAAAATGAACAAAGAACGGGAGTTGTTGATCATCATCAAGAGAGGAAAGTTGGAATATCTTGGTCATGTGATGGGAGGGAAAAAGTACCGATTGCTCCAGTTAATTATCCAAGGAAAGAGACGTATATCTTGGCTGCTCAATTTAAGAGACTGGTTCCAGTGCACATCTAACCAATTATTTAGAGCAACAGCTTCAAAGATACGAATAGCAATGATGATTGCCAAACTCCATAGCGCAGAGGGCACTTGAAGAAGAAGAAATTCATTGGATCCTCGTACAAACGCCACCCTTGGTTTTTTCATAAAAGTAAAATAGTATGAATGCAATCTTTTGAAAAAGTAAATATAGGATTATATATTTAAAAAATATAAGAAAATCATAACTTTCTTTTTTAGTTCACCCTGTATACGAATATTTGTCAATGATTTCTATTAAACTTATTTGAAAACTACAACATATTGTTTACCTTATAATGTAAAATAAATACTTCTTTATCTATTCCTTGTTAAATACTGTGTGTAGTAGTGTCAAACTCCATATTAAAGAACAGGGATTATGAGAGGAATCTAAATATGAGGAAATATACAGGGTGTTCTATTTAAAAAAAACATATGTTTGCTTTACCACGTAGTTATTGATCACCATGTAGATTTCGGCATATTATCCAAGTCTGGAGAATATCATAACTTTTTTTTTGAACTATTTTAAGTGATGTGGATATTTTACAAATTACTTTTCTAAATAATTTTGTAATAGCTGTCTTTGTTCATTCAAATAAAAACATTTACATAAACTTATATTAATTTAGTAGCAGTGGTAGTTTTATTGGGTGGAATTTATTTTCTCGTTGCCCATTGGGTAAAAATTGGATATTAGAATACATTTTGTTTGTCATATGGGGTACTTTATGTAAAGCAAAGTGCGGTCTGAAAGGTGAGTACAACTGAATCGGTATATTCCATTTATAGACCGTGTGACTGAGATACCAGAACCAGACGTGTACATATGCGCGTCAATGTACGACGAAATCAACAAACAACTAAGGAAACTTCCACCGGGAGGACTCAAAAAGTACACGCACAATCCCATGGTTACCGAAGATGAAATTTACTTCTTCACAAGAATTCTCCATCCTCCAAAGGTAAGTGGTCATGATTTTTTTTTTTTTCGAGAATGTAATGAATCTACTGGGGTTGGAATATTGAATAAGTTTAGGACTTTTTTTATTTTATTTTATTTTTGAGAAAGTTGCGGTTTATATGATTAGGTAGATTTGTATCAAACAACTAGAATAATAAAATATTTTAAATTTAGATAGTTAAGAATGATAGATTTTGAAATATTCGTATTTTTTAAGATTCTGTTTTTGAAAACTGGAACAAATTAAGATCTAAGCACAATTACAATTCCTATAGATTTTCAATTAGAGTGTTATGACTCATTTCAGCATCCTTGCTTCATCAGACACTCGGACTGATACAAATTCAAACTCGTTCCAAGTCCAACGAATGTTTCCTAAAACTTAACCACTACAGTGGTTAGCGTACAGAGGTGCCACCTACTTTGGTGGACATGAACGAAAACGATTTAATAATATATTTTCTGTCCTCTAGGCCAGCGTTTCCCAGTTTTTTGGTCGAGGAGCACTATTTAGGATAGAAATTCTGTAGGGAGCACTTATTACCATTTTGCACCTGATAGCTATATAGGTGCCATAAACAATGAGAGTTATTAGTTGGGGGGGGGATATTAACCAAATGAATACATAGGTCCTATTTCTAAAATCCCAAAAAACGTAATGTCTTTATATTAATGTGAAGAATGAGGCTGCCTTGATTTGCACAGATTAGTAATATCCGGTTAAATTTGGGATAACTGAAATCGAATGTTAGGTTGCGCGTTTATTCATAATGCTGCTTCACATAAATATGTTGTTGCAAAAGGGAGAACAATAATTTTCGCTTTATCTTTCAAAATTTTCCAACCCTTCTGAGAATTCCAACAAATATCGTATATTATAAGCGTCAATTATGTATTTACAACCTTGGTATCCATAGCGGCTAGGATAACAAAGGTCATTATTATGTTTGGATAGAAGGTGAAGTTGGTCGGGGAGCCCAGGAAGTAGGCAGTTGTCTTAAGACATATTGAACATATTGAAGAAAATGTTACTTCTGCCAAACATATAATTTTGTGGTCAGACTCTTGTGGCGGCCAAAAACGCAACATCAAAATAGATTTGATTCTGAAAATGATTTTGGAAACTCATCTTACCATTGAAAAAATACATTACGCTATCTCTTTCCTGGTCATAGTTTTTTACCCAATAATAGTGATTTTGGAGATATTGAAAATGCCCTAAAATTTCAACAACGTTTATATACCGTTGATGATTACCTAAACGTGATGAAGAAATCACATAAAAAGAACCCACTAATTGCTCACAGAATGAAAAAAAAAGAATTCGTTGGAAGAAAGAAGTTGGAAATTATGACTACAAACCGTAAATCACACATAGAAAACATGATAAGCTAGCTTAAAACAAGAGAAACTGAAATAAGAAAGGATAAATCACTAAAGGATAAATTTTAACACCAGTGAAGTTAAAGTAGATCTTCACAAGAAACTTCAAAAAGGACGGCCCGTTCCAATGCAATCCCTAAGTAACCACTTGATTCCTCTTTGGCCCGCAGACAAGTCACTTTCTGTGCCTAGCTTAACGACTTAAGATCTTTAATGCACCTAATACTAAATGATGCAAAATCTCTGTATCGCTCCCTTTTCAGTAACAATACAGTAGAAGATGACATTGACGGATTTGATGGAGACTTAGACTTTGACATACGAGATGAGTAATGTTTATTTACTATTTTCATAATATTCAGAAAATTATACCTACTCTTAACACTGAATTCAAGTTTTTTTTATATTTTTGATTAATTTCTCAAGTAATATAAAATATTCAAAACCAACGACTTTATTAATCATTCACTAAAAGTGATATTTTAGTTATGTATCAATAGACCAAACGACCTACATGTTGCTTCGTCTATTGATGTATAATACAATTACACAATATAGCGAAAATCGTAAGTCGACCAGAAGCCTTTTTAATTTTTTTTTTCGTTTTTCTTTAACATTAGCAAGTTATTATTTCGCACATAGAGAAAACATAAAAAACTGTCTTCGAAAACAAAAAATTACGGCTATTGTAACATATACTGAATTTTAATAGAGTGAAAACTTTGAGGTCAAATATCTCTAGAAAATGGATGATCACTCACGGTAGAGCTCAACATACTGGGAGAAGCTGATGACACCTGAGTGTAGCATGGTAACTAGAGTTAAATGAGTTTCCACTCGATCGTGATCACAAAATTAGTGACTACGTCTGATCTTGAAGAGTCAAATTTATATATTTTCATATTCTATTTTATGTTATTAAGTAATTTAGTACTATCGATAAAAACTGTGGGAATTGTAATTGTTTTGTTTGTTGATTCTCTAAAATTAAAGTTGTACATAAAAAATGTTTTTGTGTAATTGTAAAATATGTTACAATACTTAAAAAAATATAAATAAAAAATTCTTTTTTCTTATAGCCTTCTTCTAATAAATCATCAATTTTATCAAGTTCACTTATTGACATGAGAATACAATTTAAAAATATGATAAAGCTTTATTTATAGTAGCTTAGTATAATTAGATAACTTAGAACCCCTAGCCAGTAATTTCTATGAAGTAATTTTTCGTGAGATTCCCTTTGTTTTTTAATATAAGATCGTGGTATTTAATATTTTAAGTTTTTATAGTTTTCATTTACATTCATGGAATACAGTATTCAGTTTTTTAAATGCATCTGGGTGCTGGGAATATATCTTAAATAAAATGCTGTTTCAGTTTTGTATAAATCAATTAATATATTTTATGATCTCTTTCTTCATTAACTTTAAAATATTGTAAATATGTAGATGCAAATAGTGGGTCTATAGAAATACACATTGATAGAAAATAAAACAATGAAAACTGGAAAATGTAAGCCGTGTTATCAAAATACACATTCTGAAACTTTATTTCGTAGCCAGAAAACTGGAATTAGATTCGGAACCGAATAGTTCCAGTTTAGATGTGATCTTTCTATCTAAACTGGACTTTGAATATAAGTTTGGTTGTTGTTGTTTCCGTTCAGGTTCGTAGAAGTCTTCTCTTCTTGATGTGCATCTGCAGAAGCGCGGAAAAGCTGCACAGATGTTGTTATGAACCAGATTCTGAGGTTCTTTAACCATGATGTTCTTCTTCTTCCTGGGCCTCGTTTTCCAAATATTTTTCCTTACAGGATGGCTTGAAAGAGAGCATATCTGGATTCATTTCGCATAATATGTCCGAAGAACTGTAACTTTCGAGATTTGATGGTAGTACCTCTCGGTTCTTATGCATTCTTCTGAATACCTCCTTATTTGTGACTCGATCAGTCCACGGGATCTTACGCATTCTCCGTTACAGCCACATCTCAAATACTTCCACTTTTCTGCACATATCTTCGTTCAAGGTTCACGACTCAACACCATAAAAAAGGACAGAGAAGACGTAGCATCGCAGCATTCTTACTTTTGTATCAAGAGAGAGGTTGTGACTCTTGAAGAAGGTCCCCATCTGATTGAAGGTGGTTCTAGCTAATGTAGCTCTAATCTCCTGGTTGTTGGTCCATTCTTCATTTATTATGGTGCTGAGGTAGTTGTAGTGCGTCACTATTTCTACAGGGGCTTGGTTAACGTAGAGTTGACGAACTTCTGATTAGAGGTGTGCTTATTAGTTCTTTTAGACGAACTAGTTCAACAGAATTATTTCACAAAAATGAACTAGTTCAGTGAACTAGTTCACGAAAGAACTATTTGTAGGACCGACATCGAAATCCAACCCTAACAGAACTGGTTGCCAGATGTCTCGTCTCAATCATCACACAAGCTCGGCGCCAGCCGCCCGTTTTCTTTCAGTCTTTCACTAGTTCACTTAGTTCACTACCGTACAAGTAGTTCGGAACTATTTCTTTCGGTCGTATGTTTAGGTTTAAATGGTTTTAAATTATTATATGATTAGTTAGTTTTTATTTGCAAAAAATTATTAAGATTTGTTTTTTATTAACCGTTTTAAATATAAATCTGGTTCAAGTATGATTTATTTTTATATTTACGTATATTTAAACTCATAAGTATTTATAATTAGGTTATTTCTAAAAGAACCTTTACAAAAAAAATCACTGAATTTTCTAGGAACATTAAATAACACATTTTCATTCTCACTTTTACATAAAATTATATTTTATGTAAATGCCTCAATCATTTTAACCACAACTAAAAATTTTATTTCATAATTACAATACAAGAAACAACACAGCATGGCAACATCCAAACTAATACATGGGCATAAGATCGAACCATTATGACATTAAGATAAGACTTATGTTATTGTCACATTCATAAGAATTATGAATCTGTTATCTGAGGCTAATCGGCATTTTTTTAAACTAGTTAGTCCATCCATTCACAAAATAATAAATATATGTTCTAATTTATTCATTCATTATTTTCTTCTGTAGAAGTTGAGACATAATTTAAAATGCAAATCGTTCGCAGTGAACTAGTTCTATGAAAATTAATGAACTAGTTCAATTAGTTCAGTTGAAAGAATCGTTCATTAGAACTATTTCGATGGTGAACTACACATCCCTACTTCTGATATCCTTTTCTTGCTAATTATCATAAGATTTGTCGTCTTAACGTTTATATTGAGTCCATATTGTTGACTGTAATACGTGATTTTGTTCATAAGAACTTGTAGGTCTTCTAAGTTGTCCGCAAATACTATGGTTTCATCTACATATATGATGTTGTTTAGCCGGTAACCATTTAATAGAATACCTATTTCAGGGCCTTGTAACGTTTAAAACGTTACATTTTTGTTCTTATTAATTTCAAAGTACTTTCCATTATTTTCTGCTCATACTATTTGATTTTCGTTTATAATAACTTCTTTTTCCTGTTTGTATTCCTATATTTCATTTTAATATTTTCCTATTACAAATAAATTCACCGATTAATTTCTTAAGTCCCCTCGTAGTTATACCTTCGCTTACTTTATCATACAAGAAACAGAAACCTCACCACTAAATAATTTACTTCTATAAATCTGATCTGATTTAATTCCTTTTTAAAATAAACCAGCAAACGACAAGGTACTAAAAAATAAGTCCTCCTGGTCAGGAACTTTCAACGGTCTGGAATAAGAAAATCCATCTTGGTTTTGAGGATCCACATGGTTTTGGCTTAGGGCATGGTTTTTTGCAAATAGTTTATGGTTCGAGTTGAGAAGAGAGCAACAGGAGGATTTCTCATAGAGTTAAGCTAAGTTCTTTCTTTCTTTGAATTTTGTGTATAGATGCTTAATTCCCTGTTGTTAGAACCTCAATTTTTAATTTTTATTATATTTTGATTTATTATTTTATTAACTTGTAAAATTAATAAAGATATGTGTTGAGAAATTATTTTATTAATAATTCCCGATTTCTCAAATTAAATTAGTTTATGCCGAACAACACCCCTGAGGGATTTCAAGTTGCAATGGATGAGCTA
Source organism: Diabrotica balteata (assembly GCA_918026665.1). NCBI lineage: Eukaryota > Metazoa > Arthropoda > Insecta > Coleoptera > Chrysomelidae > Diabrotica > Diabrotica balteata. Next base: position 120,676,035 of record OU898283.1, read on the forward strand.
GCCGTTACAGCCCGCCGCTTTGCCATCCTTTAACTGTGTTATTTCGGAATAAACTTCCTGCTGTAATATTCTTGATCTATCATTTACCCATGGTAGAAGTAGTTGACTTCTAATTTCATGGCTCAAAGGAAATAGAAATGGACTTATCCTTTTAGTTGATCATTAACTCATAGAAGGAGTCTTGCAGCATTTAGAGGATTTTTAGCGTTCAGACACCATGCTCAAACATAAAACTGCTTCGAAGAGCTGAATGAAAATTTGTTTTTGTCGTGAACAAAATGAACTAAATAAAATTTTTGATTTGTTCGTCTATACAAGCATTTGTTTCTATCTGCAGTTCTCTACAATTAGGACTGATTTAAAAACTGGTCGAACTTTTTATAGTTTCTCGTTGATCTGTCTGGGTTCCAGATTGTCAACACAATGTAAGTGTCTGGAAAAATATCAATTTTTAAAGATCTGTCCCAATACATTCGGTTAGAATACTAAGGCCAAAAAACGATTTTATTTCTTGCAGGTAACATAGTACAAATTTCTCAATTCCAGTTTGCAAAGCATACATTTTCGTGTGTTCAACGAAATTGTCAAATAAACTTTCGGAGAACTATCTCAGAAAATATATAACTGGATATTCCTCAGAACAGTTTTCATTACAGGTTACTGTATTAGGTAATTGTCGTGTAAAATATTGAACATTCTGTAACCATTTCACATATTTTTTTAGAGTGATGAAGTTATTATCGTTTTTTTGCTCTTCCAAATCCTCCCGTTCGTTTTGATTTTCTGAGACTATCATCTATCATATGGCCAATTCTCTATCTTACTTGTATTTTTTCTGCGCAGTCACTGCATCACTAATACATCCTTTTATGTCGGACAGTTTTTCTAACTGTTCTAGCAGTTCCTTCTCCGTTAAATATTTTATTGGAGGCATTTGAAAATAAAAATAACAGTCATTTTGGATACAATTGTGCCCATCGAATTTGAGGTCCACTTCTTATTTGAAAAAAGTCAAATTTCAATAAAATATATTCACAATTAGTAAGAAGTAACACGACTTAGAGAGACAAAAAACAGAACAATGTCAAGAAATAGAGGAGTATCAGATTCGATATGATAACTTTAATGTTCATCGAAAGGTGAAGGAAATAGCTGGTAAGTTCCGAAAACGCAACAGCGGAAAAATAACAGCCAGATTGATCGCAAACCTAACTTAAGAAGAACACTACTTTCAACATTGCACTGATATACAAACCGCGATTGACTTTTATTCAAACTGATATTTGAAGAAACAAGTACACTTAGCCCTTACGAACAATATTGCTTTTGACATTAATTAGAATTTAACCATCCATGCGCCATCTGGGTACAAAACGGAGAAGTGTATAATACTTATAGAATGTAAATTTCTTTAAACTTGTTTTTTTCCTGTAGAATTATATATGCATTCAAATTAACATGGTGTGTTAATTTTGGAGATTAGTTTATTTTTTGGCTCTAGATAAACTACATTACTTGTTCTTTTTAGTTTAAATGTACCGGGTGGTCCAATAAGCCGATCTCTCGGCTATATATCAGAAACTATTCATGTTATAACTTTAGGAGAAAAAATTCCTTAGTAAAAATGGCCAAGAGAAATCGCTGGAAATAACTTTCAAGATTCTGGATTAACCGCTAGGGGGCGTAACCTGCGAAGAAAATTTTGAAAACCATTTTTTTGGGAAATATGTCCAATTATACCAAGTGTTAAATAAGTAAACTAGAAAGAGGCATCAATTCTGCACAAAGTTGTTCAAGTACTTTTTTTTTATTTTTTCAAATAAAGGGTGGGGGAGAGCGGGAAAGTATTTGGATAAATACCTATAACTTTGGTTTGGATCAACCGATTTTAACAAAATTAGTGTCATTAGAAAGAGTATGGATGAATTAATTTACATCTACTATACAATAATTGCATTTAGTTTTAATTGTCGTAGGTAGAGGGTACTTTCGAATAGAAAAAATTAAAATTTGTTTTTCTTCAAAATTTTTAATGGAAACACTTATTTATTGTAAATTATAATGGAACTGGATTAAATTCGTAACAAAATGGCGCAAACCGCATGTTAATAGCTTTTATCGAACTCGAGATATGAATAAAAACGCATAAACATAAGTAAGTATAGTATTGACACACCCTGTATTATAAAATAAATTAAAAAATAAGTCAGTAGGTACTTTCAAAATTTTTTATAGCAGAAAACTCTTAATGTTGATACCTTTTTTGACCATTGTTATGTCATATGATTAAAAATTGTTTTTTCGAAACTAAGTAGGCTACGACAATGAATTTGACAGGGAGTTCATATTGTTTATTTATTGACAGCAGTCAAAATATTGTTAAGAAGTGTTATATGTATTATAATTCGAATTGAAAATTGCATTTTTTTCAATAGATATTAATATTGGTAATATTAGTAATTAATTATCAGTACTAATAATTCGTGATGAGTATATCAAATTGTATGATATGATTGGAGTTTATTTCGAATATCACCAAAATGGCGCTATTGCCTCACGTATATATTCTGTAAGATATCCTGGCAGGAGATATTGTGGCAAAGAAGTAGAGATTTCGGACTACTTATATGTGGATTCTGTTGAATTAAAGCAAGAACATTGATTGAATTATCTTCGGTCATAACTCTACTACGTCGTTTAAAACAAGGACGAGAAAAACTACCAGTTTCTCTTAATCTTTTTGCCTTTCTTTCAAATACTTCTTTGCCATAATGTCTCCTGTCACGATATCTTACAAAATATATACGTGAGGCAATATCGGCATTTTGGTGACATTCGAAATAAACTCCAATCATATCATACAATTTGATATACCCATCACGAATTATTTGTACTGATAATTAATTACTAATATTACAAATATTAATATCTATTGAAAAAAGTGCAAACTTTAATTCGAATTATAATATAGCACTTCTTAACAATGTTTTGACTGCTGTCAATAAATAAACAATATGAACTCCCCGTCAAATTCATTGTCGTAGCCTACTTAGTTTCGAAAAAACTATTTTTTACAAAATAGGTATCAACATTAAGATTCTTCTGCTATAAAAAAATTTGAAAATACCTACTGACTTATTTTTTAATGTAATTTATAATACAGGGTGTGTCAATACTATAGTTACTTATGTTTATGAGTTTTTATTCATATCTCGAGTTCAACAAAAGCTATTAACATGCGGTTTGCTCCATTTTGTTACGAATTTATTCCAGTTCCATTATAATTTACAATAAATAGGTGTTTCCATTAAAAATTTTGTAGAAAAACAAATTTTAATTTTTTATTTGAAAGTCCCCTCTACCTACGACTATGAAAACTAAATGCAAGTATTTTATAGTAGATGTGAATTAATTCATCCACACTCTTTCTAATGACACTAATTTCATTAAAATCGGTTGGACCAAACCAAAGTTATAGGTATTTATCCACAAATACTTTCCCACTCTCCCCCACCCTTTGTTTGAAAAAATAAAAAAAAGTACTTGAACAACTTTGTGCAGAATTTATGCCCCTTTCTAGTTTACTTATTTAACACTTGGTATAATTGGACATATTTCCCAAAAAACTGGTTTTCAAAATTTTCTTCGCAGGTTACGCCCCCTAGCGGTTAATCCAGAATCTTGAAAGTTATTTCCAGCGATTTCTCTTGGCCACTTTTACTAAGGAATTTTTTTCCTAAAGTTATAACATGAATAGTTTCTGATATATAGCCGAGAGATCGGCTTATTGGACCACCCGGTACAAATAAACATGTCATGTCTTCTATTCAGTTTTATATTTTCGTTATTCATCAATAAATCATTGAATGAGTGTTACATTAAATGTGGGCGGTTTTCCTAATTTTCAATAGTGATAACTTATATAATAAACTTCCTTTCTATGGTTGATAATTATCTAAAAAAACGAATGTTTTAAATTTATGTATTGCAATTGATTTATATGTACCCGGTTCGTTTACTTTAAATTCTAATTGTACAATTCGTGTATTTATAATTAAAAAGTGAAGAAAAACTGAGTATATTTGGTTTCATAGAAATTTTTAGATTAGTTGCTTTGAGATTGTGTTTTACTTACTAATCTATCTGTGCAAATACAAAACTGAAACAGTTAATACTGAATAGGTATAGGGTTGGGGTATAATAGAATTGCGTTAGAGTTGATTCATATTTCAAGAATTATTTGTATTTTACGAATTATTTCCTACACTAAAAACTCTTAAAAGTGATGTTATATGCACCAACTCTAACTCTAACAAATTACTAACCTTGTATTTGAAAGCGCAATATTTATTTAATTTATTTGAAAGCTTTGTATGAGTCCATCATTTGCTATTAATGCCAACATAATTTTAATTTTATTTTTATTACAGAATGTGCTTCCTAATTAGATTTTCTTTGTAACATACCTTTCTTATATGATCGACTTCTTGAATGATATATAAAGTTTTCTATTTTGTATCTTTTTTGCATGGCAATTGCTTAGCCTTTTGATGTGTATATAGCATGTATTTAATAATCACACAATAGTATATTACATAACGAGAGTTGTAAGAAGCTTATTACATGCGAGTAAAAAAGTTGCGCGCGAGCCGCGTAGCGGCGAGCGCAGTAATTTTACAAGCATGTAATAAGCTTACAACTCAAGTTGTGTACTATACTTTTTCTACGATTTTTTTCGTTTATAAAAAGAAAAATTAAATTACCACTATATTTACACTGACAGATTATTAATTTTTAATCTGTCAAAATAACGTCTGTTAATTCGTTTCCATAGCAACTCGACCAACTGACTTACGAGGCTTATGTGATATTACACATTTTTATAAAACTGAAGCGTAATTTTTTTTATTACGTGCTAGTCATTACGTGTCAGTATCTGTTTATAATGCATTTACTTAGCACCCAAATAGTAGGTAATATACAATTTACTAGTAAGAGAGTAGAAAAAGAATATTACGCTTCTGCGACCAAAACTTTTGTAAATTGTTTTCTAGTTTAAATTGTATACCATTAGACTTACTTACAATATATACCTATTAGATTAATTGATAAATTTCACTTAATGTTTTGTTATATCTAAATGTTTCTTCAGGAATTAATTGAGAATTGCGTATTATAAAAAAGATATGTGTTTCAAAGCTAGAAGAAGATTTATTAAACTAAAAAGATACTTATTTACTTTTGAATACCCATTGTATTTACATTTATAGGTGTTGATATGTGCAGAAGTAGCTTTTTTCAGACTTTAACATTGATTTTTCGGATTATATGTTCCTTATCGATAGAATCGGATAAAATAACTTTTCTTTTAGATTTGTCGATTATTCCACAGGTTTGACAACTTGTATTGATCATTTTCTGCTGCTATTCTAATCTTTTATACTACTGCACAAAACATTTGGATTGTATCTCATTAATACATACTATGTAATGTTTCTAAACCGCGATAAACTTACAATCTTCTATATGACACTTACCATGAATTTGATTACATATTGAATTTGTTATAAACATGTTTATACAAGATCTCAGGTAATCGTACAGTTCGTTTGACGATCACGTCAAATGCGAACTTCACGTTTTTAAATGCAATGTTTTTCTTATTGTGTGAGAAAATTCCCTCTCCTCGATGAAGGCTACTCAAATTGCTTCTCTATTTTCTACAATATCTCTCTATCTTCAGCTGTTCTACCACTATATTAGAAAAATTTGGAATTACTTTTTCAATACAATTTAAAAAAAAATACCAATTATTTCTGTGTAATAATTAAATGTTGGATAAATGCTTTTTGCTTTTTAAGTTATACAAGAAAGTACGTTTTTCTTAAAGCAAAGCCCACTTTTCTATCCCAAAACCATCAATAAAGTCACTCTGTTCAGCTGCTCATAAGAAATTATAACATATATTGTTCTGAAGCTATTTTCTTGTGGCATTGTAAATTAATTACTATTTATAACTGGGAATAAGCCACAATTAAAGATAAAAAATACGTTTATTGACGTTTCAATTTCCAATTCGGAAATCTTTGCTATTACTCAGCCATCCGTTCCAAAATTAGACATAATAAGCTCAGTGGAGAAAATATCTCAATGCTTACCAACCCACGAAAAGGAAGAATACAGAGTGTTATGTAAACTTGAATTGGAAAAATCTACTAAAATTGAACAAAACATAAGCAAAGAGGAACTAAAGGCTATAAGAACTTTAAAAAATGACGACTCCATAATCATACTACCAGCAGACAAGGGGAATGCAACTGTAATAATGGATAAAATTCAATACGAAAATAAAATTAAAGATCTATTAATAAACGGACCTTATACACAATTAACAAAAGATCCAACAAAGCCTTTGGAAAACAAAATATATAGAACTTTATTCAAGTTTAAAGATGTTTTAACAAGTTATCAGAGAGGATTAATTACACCTCATTACAGTAAGACTCCTCATTTTTATGGAGTACCGAAAATTCATAAAACGAATATACCACTTAGACCCATTTGTAGTACCATGAATTCTCCTTGTAGTGAACTATCAAAATTTTTATTAAATATTTTAAAACCTTATACAAATAAAAATGACACATTCATAAAAAATACACAACATTTTTTAAATAAATTATCAAATATTGAATTTAATTCAAATAATACTTTGGTAAGTTTTGACATAAATAGTTTATTTACGAATGTGCCATTAAATAAGACTTTAAGTATAGTCAAGAGAAAATTAGAGAGTGATGATTCATTGGCAACTAGAACAAGACTAAACATATCGGCTATAATGGAGTTATTAACATTATGTACTGATAATACATACTTTCAACTAAATAATGAATTCTATAAACAAAATTTTGGTCTAGCAATGGGCTCTAGTTTATCTCCATTCTTAGCCGATATATTTATGGAACATTTTGAAACAAATATCATTTCTAAACAAAATTTCAAACCCACAGTATGGTGGAGGTATGTAGATGATGTATTCTCAATATGGCCTCATGGATCAGAGTTGTTGGACACATTCCTAAATGATATAAACGATAAAGAAGAGACAATAACATTTACCATGGAAAAGGAATATAATAACACGCTACCTTTCCTGGATGTTTTAATCTCTAAGAACGATACTGGATATGAGACTCAGGTGTATAGAAAACCAACACACACCAATAGATATTTAAATTTCAAATCAAATCATAATATTAATGTAAAAAAGGGAATAATTAAATCCTTATACGATAGAGCCAAAATTACTTGCTCTAACGAAAATTCGTTCTTGGAGGAGAAACATTTGTTAACATCTGTTTTATTAAAAAATGATTATCCTTTATCGTTTATAAATAGGGAATTTTCAACAATCGATCGAATAGAACAGAACAACTTAGAACGAGATCCTACAGCATACACAAGGAATAATATGAGGAAAGTAACAATACCGTACATAAAAGGATTATCAGAAAAACTTAAAAGGATAGGAAATAAATTCAACATTTCAACAACATTCAAAACAACAAACACGTTGAGATCTATTTTGTCCAAAACCAAACCTAACAATGAACAAGAAAGGACAAAGAATTGCATTTATAAAATACCTTGTGAATGCGATCAGTTTTATTTAGGTGAATCATCAAGGCCATTAAATGTTAGAATAAGTGAACATCAATCTTATATTAAAAATAGAGAATTTGATAGATCTCAAATATGTAAACACGCATGGGATAATGAACATAGGGTTCAATGGAATAATTCAAATATAGTCCTAAAAGAAACGGATGGTAAAAAAAGAAAAATCAAAGAAGCGGCTCTAATTATGCTAAATGAGGCCAATTGTGTCGCAAATTCCTCGGCAGAATGTAGTAGGATCTGGTTACCAATATTGAAAGAGGAAGTTATTAATAAGAAAATACCAGTATTAGTAAGTCAGTAACATATAGAGGATACATCATTTATGTTTTTTAAATAACGTAACATATAAAATCAGAATTTTGATGTTTGTTGAAGGTAAACTAAATTCACGAACAAATACTTACAATGTCGGGATAGTATTATGAGGTTTTTTTCCTGGTTTTTCCCTCATAATTTACTATGGAATCGCTAACGGGAGAATTTTACTGTCATCATGTCATGTGTTTGTCTTTTTAAAGACGAATTACATGCTATGATTTTTTCTGACGGATATTCTCAAGTTAAAGTTGATTTCATGTAATCGAATGAACTATCTTATAGTAAAGTCGTCCCAGGAGCGCAACTCAACAATATTGGCAATATCATTTTAAAGTCGTCTACTTTAAAATGCATAATGTATGTCTGAATTGTCAATATAAATGAGTCAGATAAAATTAAATTATTAGAAGAATTTTTTCACTATGTAACAAAAAACAAAATTTGTTTAATTTACTGTTTGTATTTTGAGAACGATTTCCGAATTGGAAATTGAAACGTCAATAAACGTATTTTTTATCTTTAATTGTGGCTTATTCCCAGTTATAAATAGTAATTAAATTATAACATAGTTTTAGATCTTGCGGTACTATTTTTAATATTTATTTGAGATCTTTAATTTTTTTCTTTGGATAGTGGTTTACCTGTTGGCCATAACTGCTGATCGAACTTCATATCTTTAAACGATTTCGACAGTCTTCCTTTTTTTCTGCATCAATCATCTGTATGTTTTCTTCTGTTGTGTCTGGTTTCATGTAGAGCAAGAAAGCCTTCTCTAAAAAGTTCAATTCCCATGTGTCTCAAGCGAAAGGTTTATAACCAATGTGTTTTACCTGTACAAACTTATGGAGCAGAGACTTTAACACTCACGCAAAAATCTGCGAATAAACTTAGAGTTACACAACGAGCCATGGAACGTGCAATGCTGAACGTGAGCCTTCGAGACCACATAACAAACCAACAAATCAGACGAAGATCAGGAGTTCAAGACGTCATCGAAAGAACCACGACGCTTAAGTGGAACTGGGCAGGGCACTTAGCCAGAACACAAGATGGACGGTGGACAAGACGTATTATGGAATGGAGGCCCAGAAATTATAAAAGAAGCCGAGGACGACCACCGACTAGATGGACCGATGACATTAAACGTGTAGCGGGAAACTGGCTACAAGCGGCCCAGTGTAGAGAACACTGGAAAGAGTTGAGGGAGGCCTATGTCCAGCAGTGGACGCGATTGGCTGATTGATGATGATGAAGAAAGCCTTACTCATTAAAACGTTGATTTCATGAATCATGAGTATTGAGTCAATCGACTTTCTCTTTCTCCGAGTCAACTTTCCTGTCTGTGATACATTCCAATAGTTTGTCAATTGAAACCATTTCTCCTCTTTCTATTTTGTTAACAACAAATGGTCTTCGCTTTTTTCGTCACATTTTGCTCATTTTCATCTGCAGATCGTTTAAAAAAACTGTCCAAGGAGGTTTGTTTCTTCCTCCCTTTCAGAATATTGCAGAAATGTGTTAGGCAAGTTTCGTTGAACAACACTGATGCACGACCAGTTGTAACTTTTTCGGGGTGATTTTTATTCACGAACTCTGCAACTTTCTCCTACATTCCCAGGATCTCCTTTATATCTCTTGTAGAGACGTCTTCCAATTCTGGTTCCTCTTCAAAACTAATTTTTCGTTGAACCACCTTATGCTGCTGCGAATGTAGCTCGTCTAACTTCTCGGTTGTCAGCTCGTGAGACTGTTCCTCGTTAAGTTTGTCCACATCTCTTTCATCCACCTCCAGACCCATGGATTTTCCAAGAGAAACAATCTCATTTATCACTGATACTTCGGATTCCAGTCCTTCGCAGACCCTTTCATCTACAGCCTCAGACCACAGCTTCTTCCAAGCAGAGGTTAAGGTCCTTGTTGTAACACCTAGCCAGGCCTGCTCGATAATCCTTAGGCATATTACTATGTAAAGTGGTCCTTCCAGAACTCTCGAAGGGGGGTAAGGTTTGTGTTCTTTATCACCTCAAAGCAGCGCCAAAAAATGTCCTTGGTATACAACTTCTTAAAATTAGAAATCACCTGCTGATGCATGGGCTGCAAGATAGGAGTGGTGTTGGCTTGTAGGTAGAGAATCTTTATAAACTTGAACGTTTGGAGTAAATCATCTTCGAGATTTGGTGAGTGAGAAGAGACATTATCGTGGACAAGAATGATTTGCATGGGTAGGTGGTTTGGCTGTAGATATACCTTAAGAAGGGATTTGATAGGGTCAAATTAAAGGACGTTATCCACTTATTGTACGCAAGAGAGATACCTCTAGGAATATTCAAAACGATCGAAAATATCTCCCAAAACAACACAATAAAAGTAAAAGTAGAAGAAGAACTAACTGGCCCAATTGAAGCTGGCAGTGGGATAAGACAGGAAGATTCTCTGAGTCCTTTATTGCTCAACCTGATCAGAGCTAGAAGTACAGATATATAGCCTAGATGCAAGGTGGAGAACATCCACAACTAGGTAAGAAATAGAAGATTAGAATGAAACGATCATATACTCCGAATGACAACAAATAGAGTAGTAAAGACGTCAACAGTCGATCAGTAGGAAGACCACTTAAACGGTGGAACGACAACTTACTGGAGACACATTGAAAAATAGACAGATTCATGTCTATATAAAAAGAAGAGAAAGAGATCTATATTATCATTTATTTCTTGTTCTGTGGATCCTAGGTGTTAATTTTTAAACTGCTTCAAATCTAATGACGGCGTGGTTGGTTGTCTTATTTTAGTTGGCCTAATCTTTTTGGCATTTAACAAAATTATGTACTCAGACAGAATGATCCCTATTTTCTAACATAATTGTTCCAAGATATGTGTATGTTTATGTTTTTACTACCATTCACGTATATATCTTTCCAGTTTGGTTTGTGATTTTTGATTTTTTATATGTTGTCCATTTCGAATTAAGATTTGTTGTCCTTATTTTTAAGTTGTTTTTTTTAACCCTATCCATACTATTTTGAAGTTCTTAAAAGACTTTTTTTAAGTACAAGAGATAGGGAAAACGTCTTACTCAATGAAAACTGAACATACCTCTATCATGACCAAAAGGGGCATTATAGAAGCCAATCAACAGAACATCAGTATTATTCTGGCATGAATTCTAGGGCATTCGGATATTAAGGGCAATTGTGTTGCAGACAAATTGGCAAACATTGGAAGATTACTAAAATGCCAGCAAAAGTTAAATTGCATTATTCAAACTACTTATTTTATATTAAAAAGCTAATTTGGACTCGATGAACACAAGAATGGAATGCAAACAGATCAAAAGGGTTGTTTTATAGTAAAATAGTCAATAAATGGAACAAATCACCATGGTTCAATCAATTTCCTTATAAAGACAGAAGGCATATCACCACAGTAATTAAAATGAGAACAGGACATTGTTCCATTCCCGGTCATTTATTCCGCATAGGTATTCGGGACAACCCATACTGTGGGTGGAATCATATTATCTAGAGTGTCCAATAAACGTTTCTCCAAATTTTGACTTCTACAAAGAATTGGTTAAAACAAAACTACAAACTGCTATAGAGATTTGCTCTCTCCTATTTAATCTTAATCCTCAAAGACTAAGTTTGTTGATTACTTTTCTTAATCTAGCCAAAATCAATCTATAATATTCGCTCCGTGCGTGACCATGGTAGGGGTACATTGAAAGGATGCCAGCGTGCGTAGCGGCGAAATATGACAAAATTGGAATATTGGACAAAATATTTTTACGCATAAATTTTATCAAAAATGTGTGCAAATACATGTTGCGTATTTAATTGTGCTAATAATAGCAAAAACAGTGAGTGTAGTTTTTATAGGTTCCCAAAGATTACATATAAATTAGAGAAAAGAAAAAGATGAATTCGTGCTATTAATATGAAAAAGTAAATATCACATAATTTCATTTTTTGTATTTTCATTTCAACTGAGATGACTTAAGCTTTTATTCAGTAACTTTTATATTTTTGTTTTTAATTATATGCTCTTGTTGCGTGAAAACTTGATTTGCAGTACTAGAATAGATTTCTTTCCCTTTCTTTTCCGTTTGGATTGAAACAGAATATATTATGATGAATTTGAGTAACCCAGTTTTAATACTACATTTTTTTTTGTACATAACTGAAATAAATATAGTTTTAAAAACTAATTTTTATTATTTATTGTCAATTAGCATGGTAGCTGCTTACACTATGGAAACTTTTGTGCACATATGTTGAACCGGAAAATGGGGACTTCCAAATTGTCAGATGAGGCGGTAGGTGTAGCATCTGTACGCACGGAGCGATTATATTTCTTGATTATATTCTACTATACAAGTAACCTTACAAATTCTCTCTTTTTTTACAACTGAGTTTCTCTGACTATCATACGTTGGTAGCATTTCTGGTATCGTCTTCAACTTGGTTGCTACCCCCAAGGCGGGAAAAGTTTTATCCTGTTTGTATTGTTCTTTCTATACTAACTATTTGGCCCAAGAAGAAGTGTTCAACATTAGTGTTCATTAAATATAAAAATAATTTCAATTTAGTGTTTATGTAATATCGATTGGTCTAGAGCAGTGAGAATATCCCACCTGAATTAGCTGGTCAAATTATCCCCTGGGATATTACCCAATAAAGGAAGAAGAAGAAAAAGTACGCGTTAAACGATAGAGGTGACAGTTGCACTTTTGTCTTATTCCTATCTTGATTTTGTCGTCAGGTTCTTGTCGATGGGTAACTATGAATTCTGTTTGATTGATGATCTATTTGACGCCTTTGTTTTCTATTTTCTTCGTAAATTCTGCATTTGCATTGTCCGTTCCTTTGACTTTACCGTCTTTAATTAACCATATTACTTTCGCAACATCACTATTCGTTGTTTGTTCAAAATGTTCAAATTCCTGCATTGGATTGGTCTTTTTATATCTGCCTTTCAATATTTCTTAAGCTGCACATATTTCCATAATAAAGACGGAATATTTTCTCATATATAGTTTAAATTAAGTAAAAAAATCGTAACTATTCATCAACCCAGAAAAAAATTACATGTACTTTTCCTATAATTTTTCGACCTCCCCTTGTATACGTGCTTACGTGTCGATAAATGAGAGAATTCAAATTTAGCGCCGTGTCATGATACGACATTAACCTCAACTTCTGTCAGAAATTGTCAAAAACACAAGCTGGTGTAATGATGGTGAAATGGAGATAAAAAAGCTTTTTCGATAATTTTAATAAATTTTTGGTAAATTTCTTCGAATAAATTCTTGTTTTTATATAATGTGAATGGTTTATATCGCTTGAAATCGTGGTAATATGGAAACTGCAATGGATAGTGCTCCTTTTCCTGGAAATGTAAATATAATATTCAGGCTTTTTTTAATGACCTGTGCCTAAGCAGAGTTTATAATTTAAAATGTAAAAATAACTTTCTATTATTAAAAGTGGTGAATTTTACACATTTTGAAGTGTTTTACGTGATATATTTCGTCTGTGTATATAAGGAGATTCTGGTAAAATATACGTTTAATTGTTATTTTTTGTGATTATAGAATTTATGAAAAATTCAAGAGAAGGGTAACAAGGCGTTGTCTAGCGGAATTTTTTTTGACTGCTATATTTAATTTGTGTGCTATTTTAGCTAAATTTATAGTCAGATTTTGGGTCAATAAACTTAAAACCATCATGGAAGTCATTTATCAAAAATAACTGTTTTTAGATTAAGTATAAAAATGAAGTTGTTTCATATTTTTTTTTACTTTTTAATAACTTCTGGATTTTTATGATAGTGGATTTATTTAATTCAATATAGGTAATATCTTTCTAATGTTCTTAATCTATATCCTTCAAAAGTTCTTTGTTCTATTTTAAATGATTAGTATTATTCATTTGTATGAGATAGTGCAAAACTGGTTTTAGACAGTAGTTAGGAGAAAAATATAATGAAAACCTGATAAAAGGTTTTAGTGTAGCATTAAAAGCATCATTGATTCTTTATAACCAATCATTACTTAAATGTTTTGGTTATTTTTTTTTAATTCATTTAGAAATATTTGACTGTGTAGTTGAACAATTTTATATTTATTAGTCACACCCAAGATAAATCATTATTTAAATTTGAATATGACTTATAGAATTAATCTACATGTATAAAGCTAATATACTTTTAATATAACAAACAGTTACTTAATTTTTGCTAGTTATATTGTTGTACCTTACATTACACAAAAAGATCAATAATTTTTCTCGAGTTTATGGTAAAGGTAGGTATTGTAAAGATACATTGCAGGTAATTGAATTTTATCTAGCATCTCAGTATTATTAATAAGTTCCAATCACTTTATAATATAGATTGAAGTAAGTAGGTTATATCCTTTTTGTTTGATCAGTTATATTACTGATAGCTTTTTCCTTTATTGTCTCATTTTGAGTCTTCTCATTACATCTCTTCTCCACCATAACCTTGTGTTCCCTTGGCTGTTACACTTTTTTATGTAAGTTTATTTATTCAACAATCAATAAAGGATGAGTTGTGGCTATGTTGGTTTTATAAGTCTACTTATGTTTGATACATTTAAATAAGAATTCATATAAATGTAACCATCATGTCATACGAAACATTTTCTATTACTGTTACAAAGCACAATTAAGAAATTTAAAATTATTCAAAACTTATTGGTCTAATAGTATTTGTCAAAAAGTAATTGTTTTAATTAAAATTTAAATTTTTCTAGTTGACTTTCCTTGATATTACTGGGCAGTTTATTATTCAAGAGCGTTTGAGTATTATGCTCCTTTGTGCAAGTGAAGTTCATATTCTTGCTATATGAAAAGTTCCTCTTTGCCTATTAAGGTATTCATGTACATCTTCCATCAAGTATTCAGTAGAGGTGTGCTTAGTTCAATACAGAATGCAACAATACACTAATCTTGTTGAATCAATGGAAAAATACTTGCAATTCCTACTAATGAAACCAAGAATTTTAAGCCTTTATTGAAATAGAGTTTATGGGCTCACAGAAAGTAAGCTTATCAAAAATAACAGCCAAATCCTGAATAGAAGAAAAATAATTCAGTGGTTGATTACTATTAGTATAGCTTGTTCCAATTCTACTGACTTTATGAGAAAAACTTATAAAACAAGCACCAATTTTGTAGACAGTCTAAGTATTCTTGTAGCAAGGCTTGATCTTTTAAGCTATCTATATATAACATTCCAAGATTTCAAGTCATCTGCCAACATTAGACATTTGCTATTCAGAAAACAGGAAGTCATGTTGTTAACGAAGATGTTAAAAAGAAGTGGAGAAGTATCGCCTCCTTGAGGAACTCCATGTATGTTATTGAGATACTGTTAGACAGATGACAACTTACCTTGACTCTTTGACTTCTCCCAGATGTAGTTTTTAATCCATTCAACAAACCTAACATAAAAGGCTACATTAATTAATTTGCCCAAAAGTATTTGGTGATCTACATGATCAAATGCTTTGGAAAAATCTGTTTATATTGTATCTACTTGTTTACAGTCTTCCATATGAGATAATATATCAGATTGATAGCAAACCAAGTTTGTTTTAGTGGATTTTTTGCTATGAAAACCATGTTGTGATTGAGATGTTAAGCCTTTACAAAATCAAGAAAGTTGCTTTGCTATAAGACATTTGAAGAGCTTAGGGATTACAGATTGTATATAAATGCTACGAATTTTTAATATTGTCTTTCTGACCATTTTTAAATATAGGAACAACATAACTTTCTTTCTATGAAAAAGAAAATATAGAGGTTTTAAGACATCTATTAAACAATATAACAAATGGCATTACAAGGGTACACACATTTTTTTAATAAAAAATTAGGCACTCTATCTGGACCAGCCGTAAGCTTATTGGGCAGCTCATTTATGCCATTAAAAATATCAGTCATGGTAATCTTGGAAGGACGAATATTTGTACTAAAGTGTCTAGTTAATGGATGTATTGGTACTTAAAGGTTGTTGTTATTTGATGAATACACAGTTTGGAAGAATAATAATATAATAGAACATGAATAAATTAGCTATGTCTTGGCTATTTGTTGCAGATTGGACTTGATAAAATAAGGAGTTGGTAGGTTATGACTAGATTGCTTATCATTGATGTACTTTTAAAATGATTTTGAATCATTTCTTAGACCAGTATCTATACCTTTAATATAGTTGCTGAAGCTAATTTCAGACAGTTGTTTACATTCAGCTCTTAGGTGGGAAAATCTTGAAGAAATCAATGTGTTTTTCTTATAATGAAGGTTGAACTCCCAATTGTAATGTTTTTTTTACAAAAGTTTGTATATGACCTCAAAAAGACTAGGAAAGGAACCAATGTCTCGTCAATTGTCATGTGATCCACTGGTGAATAATTTTTCAAACAGTTTTTCATAAATATGTATGTCCAAAATTTGTCTAATAGAGGCCAGTTTGTCCTCTAGCTTTCTTTGCGAATAGTCATCTTTGTCATATTTCTTTAAAAGTTGTATGACTAAGTTTTTTCTGGTCTTTCAAGATACAGCATTCCAAAAAAGCTAATAATCCTTTGCTTGTTTCTTTTGCATCCCTCTTCGTGGTATAATTTTCTTGGGTACTTCTGATGAAAACATTTGTATAATTTAGTATTTCTTATATCATCTCTTGCATAAAAAATGCAAAAAATGAATGAAAAAGACTCCTCTCTGAGGAAAAATTTTTACAATATTTTTTAGTAGCAGTTTCACAGCATATGTGTTTCTTACTGGCTGTACTGGCTGATATTGTTGAGGGGAGTAATGACTAAGTGCTGAAGTTTTTAGAGTTATATGCTAGTAAGAGATTGTTGTGGGATTCTTCACATAAAGATTGCAAAAAGGCACAAAGTACCTGTGTGGATAAAGATCAGCACAAATTTGGAAAATAACCTCAATAGAACAACTGAGGTTTAAAAAAAAGTCTCTAAAAAAGGGGCCATGGTGGAAGACAATACTTCATAAATATTGCAATGAAGGTTAAACAAAATAAACACTTCCTAACTCTTACTTGTGTTTTTTGCTTACCTTAATTTGGTCCTTTAAAACGATATTAATTACTTTAAAAACTTCTGGCACTATCAGCAAAATTGCTAGTTTTTTTATCATGGGCTCAATTTTCTGAAACAAAAATTCAAAATCAATGCGTGACATTCTGCAAAAGTTGAAAAATCCTGCGGATTCCTCACAAGTCAGTCCATTGAAAATGTTTGTCATGTTTCCTCAAACAAATTGTTTGAAGCCAGTTTCAGATTATTATCCAAATAAAAGACTTTTTCGACATCAACGTTTTTTTTTCTTCCTCATTTGTTTTTAAATTGTTCAGAGAATTTTGTAAACTTAAAACACAGACAGCTGTGGTGAACACTGTGGTAGCTGTATGTAAACAGTCATTTGCCTTAAATGCTGCTGTGGGATTATTTCGGGCAGGACAGTGGGCAACGCGAGTAGCAGCAGCAATGGCTGCATGTAAACTGGATAGAAGACATTATGGCGGGAGGGTAAATACTCACTCAATCGCCGTCGGCTAATTGCCTGTTTAAAAATGTCACACATTTGAACTCGCTTGGCGTACTTTTTACGCTACAGCTACCAGTTAAGGGTTAAAATCTAAATTCAAGGTGTTTTGGTGTTGGTTTTTTAATTTGCACTATTATTACATAACAAATTTACCCGAGTTCATTCTATTTTTATTGTATAATTGTCTGTAGTAAAATTATGTATTGGTTTAGAAGTAGTGCCATGTTGTGATGCATTTATTAGTTTAAGCAGTTCATTTTATTTAGCTGTAGTTTTAAAAGGATTTTTGCAGCTTTTTACTTAGATTAGCACTTCAAATGACAAATCACCTCTTTTAATAGGGAATTATTTTATAGCAAAATATAATATTCAGTAGAATATATAAATGTATTCCTTATATTTAATAAATCTTCATATTTTGACTCATTGAGCAGATTACTTATTTTTGAATTTAAATGTTTTGAAAGCGTTACATGGGAATGCATTTATATTGGTAACATTTAATGTTGGTTTGGAAGTATACACGATCCATTTTCAGGAGGCTTCTATACAATTAACAAAAATGAATGACATGGATATAACCATGGAAGATTCTCTCGACGGTGGTCCACCGTCAGTTGGTTCAGGGGAAATACCTGCTGTTATTTCAAATACCCCTGTTTCCACCCCTGTCTCAACTCCTGTTCCTACTAGCAAAAAGGTATGTTGATTTAGGATTATCAATACTCGGATCGCAGAAATTGGTAACTATCAAACGCAATACTGTGTGATTGAATGAGTGATTGATGGAACATACTAATATAACTATTCATTATTTTGTTAATTTATTAGGTGTATACGATTTTTCCTACTAAATTCGTTTCACGTCATCGATCAGCTGTTCAAATTTATGTTGGCAGTAGTGATAGTCTGCTTACTTAAGTATGGTCTACAATTAAAACAACTTATTTTGATTATGGTCTTTATTAATATTATTTACGTTTACATACATGTGACAAAATTCAGATATGGTAAGGTCCGAGAAATTCCGTATTTTCGCCCGGAGTTACCGGAATTCTCCGACCTGAGAAACAATCCGAAGCTTGACAATCATTCAGTGGCGCACCTGTGAGCTATTAGTTACTGCTAAGTCTTTGTGTTATCTATTCAGCCATACCCACTGTTTCATTGCCACGATTAATTTAACGAATTCCGCTAAAATGGATAATTTAAAGTCTGCAACATTCACAATTCACGATTGGCGTTTCCCGTACAACAATCAACAAAGTTACAATATAATATATAAAAATATATATTAATATTGTTAAATATACACATATCTTCAAGTTATTAACTGAACAAAACTATAAGGACACATTTTTGTCATTGATTGCGTGCAACGGAATTAGAAGGAAAAAAGTTTCTTACACTTGGTTGCAGAAAATCAAAACAGATCAGGTTGACATAGGTTTTGAAAATACGAATCTTTGTTTTACTGAATTTAAGGCATTGTGAACTGCATGAACTCAAACTTGATCTATTTTGATCTTATATGCACCTTGGTAATAACTGTTGATGTTAATATTTTCACTGTTTTTATATGGATATATATTAGTCACACGTTTTTATGTAATCCTCACACATGTTTCATTGTTAAAATATTTACTGAATACTGCGGAAAAATTCCATGAGTGTATTTCTTCCACATAATCAAGAGTTTTCAGAAAACATTTAATATGGATAAGGTTAATATGCCAACTTTTATGATCTAGAGTAAAAAACATTGTTTGTTAAGTTTTGACTCCAATAGTCATCTCGATATTATTTTTCTAACAAATTCTTTTACTACAGAAAACAAACAAGAACAAAGTTGTTACTGGCTACATATTGTACTCCAGAGAAGTACGAAAACAGGTCGTTCAGAATAATCCGGAGTCCACTTTTGGGGACATCAGTCGTATTGTAGGTAGTGAATGGAAGTCTCTACCTACTAGTGAGAAACAGCAATGGGAAGAAAAGGCATCCAAATTAAATGAAGAAACCAAGGCATTGTCGGTGTTAGAACAAGATCAATGTGGAAGCCCAGCTGTCGCTCAGGTTCCACCTCCACCACCAGTTGATCAAGTGAGTCATTAAATTTTTACGAGAAGGTGTTAGATATGTTTAGAATTAGAGAGTTGTTTGAAATAATCTTTTGGGGTGCGATATTTACATACGTTTCCATCCGTTACGATTTCTCATCCATTTGGTTTCCGATATTTTAACTCGTTTTAGAGTTAATTTCAGTTTGTAATAATTTTCATATTTTCAAGGTTTTCGAATGTATGTGGGACAACTGTGACTACCAGTTTGAAGAGGTATCCGATCTGATTGAACATTGCGTCAAAGATAAAGAATCGCAAGGGCACGTGCAAGCATTTTATCATGAAAACAATTTGACAGAATTCAATTGCTATTGGCGCAACTGCGCCAGGTCTAAGAAGAACGTTCCGCCTTTTCCTAATATTACCAGATTGATTAGGCATGTACGTGACATGCACATCAACAAAGGCAATGGAAGAAGCGTTCCTCCAGAAAATCGCAGCAAGTAAGTATTATTTGAGTCGATATATTAATTTAGATGTTAAGTACAATCGGTGATTTTGTTAAGGCGACATTTTAATATAGAGATGGACATAAATCCGATGATGTATTATAATATTCTTAAAATGTTGTTTCATGAGTAGGAAGCATTTTATAAGGCAATAAAATAGGATGGAAAACTACAAAACATTTTGAGAAAAGTATAAAACAAGGAGCAGAAGCACGAATAAAAAGTGAATCAAATAATATATAAGATGAAATTATACCACTTGTTCTATCAAAAAAGTAAAATAAAAACAAATAAATAAAAATGACGAAGAGAATAAGCTATGAACTATATAGTAGGTATATATATTAAACCAAATATATCACCAGTGATAAAGGCAAACTAAATACGGTAAACAAATAGGAACATATCAAAAATTTAAACATAAGGATAAAAGAAAAAAGTTTCAATGGTATGCAGAAGAGGTAGAGAAAACATTCAAAGCACATACATCAGGAGGAAAAAAAAAGTTTTGATGAAATTAAAAAATTAAAAATTAATTAAGTTTTGATTATTTGAGGCAAAACAGCAAAAAAAAAACATTTGAAACGCATCTGGATGATGAAAAAAAAAACGTTTTGATGAAATTAAACAATTGCAAGATTAAAAATTAATTAAGTTTTCATTATTTGATGAACAGGAGCAAGAAAAAATTACTTTTGCCAGGAACAGTTCTTATTTACCAGAATATAATGTTTTGATTGTTTTTCTTATCTCTAAGAGTGTAAAGATAGATAATTTAAAAAAGTAAATGAACGTTCTGGTTTCATGCTAATGAAATCATCATTTACATCATTCAGGATATGATTATATGGGTTATTAATAATTTTATTGCGTTCATCAATTATATAGGAACTTTGTCGGAAATAGAGTGATGCCAGTTTTGACACCAGCTGTTTCAACTGCTGCAGAAATTTTAGCCGGTTCGTCAAAATTTTACTTCACGAGTGGCATGTGCTTGATATTTTTTCATAGAGCGATCATTTTATACTTGGATGAGTTTTAAATTGATTAGGTATTAGCTGACTATAACTCTTTCATTTAACAAAAAAATATTTGTTTTGTGTTATTTGATTACTTTATACAGTAGATGAATTGGATCTTTGCACATTGTTATCATTCGTATTACAGCAATTAAACTAAAATATGTGAGCCAAACTTAAGTCGGTTGTAAGATTTAGAAAATAGCTAATTAGTTATCAGAAATAAAAGTGGATAATTGCATATAAGCAAATAAATACAGTATTGTGCGAATTAATGTGAACAAACAGAATCAATTTGTAAATATGATTTATTTAGGCCAAAGGTAAATTTAGCTACACTTACATGAGATTTTTTCATTAATTAGTATTTAATATGTCTCCCTTTTATTTTTATGACTTCCTGGAGTCTTCTAGGCATGGAATCCACAAGTTTTTTGCAATTATTTGTGATTGCTTCATCTCCTAAACCACACCTTAATGACTGCTTCCACCATTTTTGTTTTTGTCGTACAAATTTTTGCAGTTTAGCGTTACATATTGCCCAAACATTTTCAATAGGATTAAGGTTAGGTGAATTCCCAGGCCAATCAAGAAGGGTAATATTATATCCTTGAAGTATTCATCATAATATTCGATACATGGCATGGAGCTGAATCTTGTTGAAAAATTGCAGTCCCTTCGGCCTGTACTTTGTCAAGCTCTATAGCTAAGCGTTGCCATAGCATGGCTTTGTACTTTTCACTGTTCATCATACCTTCAGTAGGAATATAGAGTGCCAGTTCCTGAGTATGAAAAACAGCCCCAGAACATTTTTTGGTGGATGTTTGGTTAGAACTGTTTGGTAATAGGCTAGAGAAAGTGACTCATTGCTGCCTTTCGTACAAATTTGATCGCTGCACTGCCTGGAAGTGGTCTCGTCAGAAAATAACACTTTTCTCCAATCTTCTGCACTCCAATGAGCGTATTTTTTGCCCAATTTAGTCGTTTTTTCATCATAGGCGCTGTCAGAAGTTGTTTCTTCTGCGTTCTCACGGCTCTTCTCCCTCCTTCTAAGAGACGTAAGTTTGCTATTCGCGCAAAAGAAAGGCTTCATCTCGAGGAGTAGTCTTCCGTTTTCTTCCACATTTTCCTTTCCGCTGCACTTCAACTGACCCTGTTTCCTTTTTTTGTTTAATTATTTTGTTTACTGCAACCAAACTTAACTTACACAACACTCCTTTGCAATGTCCCTCTGAGTCATTGGTGTATGATCACAAAGTGTTATGATCCTTTCTCTTTTCCTAGGAATGATATCCATATTAAAAAGTTAAACCTGATTGCACTTTTTATTTTACACGATGGCATATATTATACATACTAACTTTGTTGGTATATTTCAGAAAACCTTATCTTGAGCTTGTTACGATGTCATTTGTATATAAGTGGTGTCGTTAAGATTCGAGGGGTATCTACCATAAACAAAGAGACCAAAACAAAGGACTATTTGTTTATGGTTATACCGGCTACCTGCTTTTGTTAGTAATCATTTATATGTACATACATACATTTATACAGATAAAAATTACTTCGAAGATCATTCAATCATTTGTTCTAATTCGAAATATTTATTTAACACAAGTTGTTTTGCTTGAGAATTTAAAGGTTTACCAGACATAATATAAAAATAAAGATTTTTACTCAGATTTAAATAACTAAATGTCATTTTAGAGGTTAGAATACATTATTTCTCGTCATTAGCTAATAAATAAATACTTACCCTAATAAATCGAACACAAAGGTAACAATTAGTCGTTATAACAACTGTTATAACAATTTAGTTTATAACGATTTAGTTTCTGTGAATAGGTCAGAGATATAATATAAAAAATAATTGGTGAATAATGTCATACTTGTGCGAAGATCCAACGAATTGATGAGGCAAGAAAAAGAGTGGAATATGATTATGAAAAACAAAATATCAACAATAATAGTGAACATTTCTGAAACAACATCAATAGTTAAAAGGAAGCCACTGAATTGGTCTATAGAAGTCACTGTAATTTATTGTGTGGCTGTTATACACTACTGGCTATGTAATCATTGATGTTACTCTTTAATCATTTGAGACTAGCTGCTCCCAATGTTTTGTAGTTCATATTTTTCATATGTTCATTTTATCCCTAAAGTGATAATCTGTCATTCATTATATAATAATCTGAGACTGTCTCTATACAATAAATTTCAATACACTATTATAGCTTCAAATTGTTTAAATGAATGAGTTATAGTTAGAAATTTGCAAAAGTAGTGTAATGCCAATGAGTATCATATTGATGTTGTGGTAGGAACTTCAAGCCTTCCAGTAAGCCTCCAGCTGTTAGTCGTCCGACTCCCTCTGCTACTCCCACTGCTCGTGAGTTTTCTTTTATTTAATTTTATGTTTGTAGGTATTTTAGCTTTTACTACCAACGCTAAGTTCTTCAACGAGTAGATTTTTATACTTTTTAGAATGCTACATTTATAAGAAATGTAATAGTGTGTGTTATTTGGCCACCTGAAGAATGTAGAAAGGTGAAGAATTTCGCAAATTTAAATACATTGCAAGGTTACGAAAAATTGCCTTCTAATTGATTTTTGATTGGCAGGAAAAAGCATTAATTAAATAACAAATAAGAGCTAAACGCGAATGATCTATTAATTTGATGCTTTGCGTACTCAAAATTATAGAATCCGACCTCAGATAGTTCGTCCGTTAAGGAAGAATGAATGGTTCTCGGCTGTTTGTTTATTTTATTCAGTCTGAACCTTTCTGTCAAATAAATGGTATGATCATTGACAATTGACAGGTCTACATTGTTTCAATGGTATTGTGGAAACATGTTGGGTGTTTCTGAACAAATAAACATCCATTCTACATTATTTTTCAAGTTTATACGTTTTGGCTGGAATTATTTTCGTCGTGCCGTTTTATTTATGACAAAGGCAATACGACTGGCCAAGACTGGTAAGTGAAAAGTAAAAGACAACCAATAAAAAAATGAAAGAAAATAATGGCAACGGAATAAAAAAGAAAAAGAACATAATAGATTAACAAAATTAACAAAGGAATTATCCCCAAGGGGTTAGGGGAGGATAGTGTTCCTGAATAAAAAGGGGCAAAACCTATTTATCGAAAAACATCGTCATCTGTTTTATGGTGGTCAAAAACTGGATTTTTGTATTATCGAATACAAGACACAGACTAGGATCCTCAGAGAAACCTTGTATTGAAATATGTAGTATTCTAGAACGTAAAAACGTTATTCAATATCGAGAATTAAATTTATATAGTCTTAGCCTTGGTACTAAATATCCTCAATATTATACATTCAGATTTTTATTCACTAGTGCATGACAAATGGATTTGGCTAGAATGGATTTCAGTTGTACATATAGTATTTTAGTAATTTGAATCCCAATGTAGCTACTTGGTCGTAGTTTATTAATTTAGATTGGTTGATATTATTATACGAGGGAAGTCACAGAAGTACATGGTCTTACTAGATGATGGTTGTTGTTGACAAATTCTATTGCCAGAGAAATCAATCTGATTGACAATACTGCAATAAAGAAAAGAAATGGGAAAATATACAGATACTTTATACAGATAAGGCAGCCAGGATATTCATTTTATTCAAGCTTACCTGTCATTGAGTTTTAATTTTAGAGCATCAATAGTGATTGATGTAGTGGATGATGAAGTATGAGTTGACTTAATGAAAATTACGCTGGTCAATCAAATGGGGTACATGAGTCATAAATGATGTAAATTTGGCAAAAAAAAAAGAATTGAAAGGCTCAATTTAAAGTATGCTTTATATAAATATATGCAATATTTTTGACAATATAACAATTTTGGATTTCTACACAAATATTCAGACATAGTGTATTCCTGCCTGAATATCAACTATCTCTCACTTGAAATGAATAACATACTTAATGACTTTTTTCTGTTTTTATTCTGATGAACTCGCCTGCCTGTGTTACATCAGTCTTATGAGTTCTATTGAGCCTGTTGGATGCTTGTACACATTCCATAAGTCCTCGGAACTTCGGTAGATTTGCTATGTATAAGCTTTCCGCCACTACCCGATAAATCTTTTATATGGTGTATCGAGAGCCTTGTATCAAGGCGATATCAAGTCTTCTTATAGCAACAGTTCAGTTGAAACTGCGTTACTCTGCTGAAGGTTCGCCTGTAGGACACTGGTTGAGTTTATGGACTACCTAAGCTCAGACGTCACAATGGGCCCAAGCATTTCTAATTTGTGTGTATTTGTCCCACAAGAAGTTTGAAATATTGGTTTTTTTAATTGTTTGAAGACTTTGAAGAACTTTTGGTTATGAACATTCATTCTGTGCGATTGGTATTATTTTTTGTTCGTGAATTTGTGCGGTAAGAATATCAAAGTATTAAGATATTTACTATGAATATTCATATTTTAAAGATTATGATTATTGATTATTTTTCAATATTTTTGAAGATATTGTTACTTGTTTATTCATAAAATATTCATTAATTATATATAATTGAGTATTTTTTTACTTAATTTAAAATTAGTAATAAATTAATTTTTTACTTAAGTGCTAATAAACGAATTTTGAGTCAATAAAAAACTAAATACATTCGTTTTCTCGTAGTTTAAATAGTTAATAGTAGTTTTGTTGTCATTACTGAAAAATTCAGTAAATACTGGATATCTTCAACACATGTTTACTAGTCATTATATGGCTAGGTGTAAAAAATAATCTTAAAAACTATTAAAACAGTCAAAAAACATTTTTTTAACACTCATTATGGCAATTTGTTAGAAAGGTTTCCACAGCATGTTATATTACAACTTACAACTATTACAACTTCATAGATAAATTCAATGATTTATTGATTTATTTTGAAATAACCCTGATAAAAACAAAATACCTTGAAATACAGTAAAAAAATAGATACAAGTTTGAATCAAACCATAACATAACCTCAAAATATGAACATTCATAGTAAATATCTTAATCTTTTGATATTCTTACCTCAAAAATTCACGAACAACAAATAATAACAATCGCACAGAATGAATGTTGATAACCAAAAGTCTTTATTTATTCTTCAAATTAAAAAAACCAATATTTTGAACTTCTTATGGGACAAATACACACAAATTAGAAATGTTTGGAAAGGTTTTTAAAACCCCCGTCAATTGTGACGTCAGAGCTTAGGTAGTCCCTTGAGACCCATTAGGGACACATACAGAATCCACAACAGGGGGTCGTCTCTACTCAGTTTCCTTTTATTTGTAGACCCAGAACAGTCTGCTGTACCATCTCGTTTTTCTTTTGTCTCCGTGTGCATTTTTATTCTAACCGTGTGCCAAGGCTATAATCGCTCAGAGTTTACCAGCTCTCTGAGAATCACCTAGGTAACTCTGTTTAGAGCTCCCCGCACAGTTTCAAACCGGCACTCAATTGCCATTTCCTTTTAATCTCAATTAAACCTATATATGCAGTCTGTTTAAGCTTCTGGACCCTAACGAATCCTTAGATATGTTTTTTTTTGGACGCCTGGTAAAGTTTTTGCTTATATCTGGATCTTCATATTCCATTTTTATTGTTATATGCAAAGATCTCTTTGTAGACAGTTTCCCTCAAAAACTTTTTTTTTGTTTTCTACCTTCAGTCATCTCCAGACGATATTACTTATCTAAATTATGATTCTGTAGATATTAGTCTTCAATTTGCGGTGTAGAGAATATACGAGTCTGATGGAAATAGACTTTGTTGCCCTTTATTATTCTTTTTCGAATTTCTGGTTCCTCTGTTCCCCCTATTCCAGTTATTTGAACCTTTTTATTGCTTCAATATTGGCCAATATTAAAGTTGGTTTCCAGGTTCCATCTTTCTTGCCTGTGTTAGTTTTCTCTCCCCTCAAATTGTAATATTTTGTTTGTTCTGCTGACTATAAATTTGTCTATAAAGAAGATATGATGAGATAACGCTGACAATTTGTAGGATTTAGGTAGTTTACAACCAGGTATGAAGACTATGAAGTGAATACATCACTTGACTTTTAAAACCAGATTGCGAGGTTGAAGCATAAAGGTATTTTTCTATGTTAGACCAGGTCCTTCTAGGATCATCCTCGTATATTGTACAAAGTTATTAGTTTTCATGAAATTTACTAATGTGTATTCTCTATTTGCAAACAGCGGCTAGTAATACTTTCAACACAACTTCCGGAAGTGTTTCTTCATCCGTCACAGGTAACAAAATTTCTTGCATATATCAAAATGTATTTGATTTGGTCTACATTTATTTTTAAAATTCCTTCTAGCCACAAACGAGGTTTTAATATAAGGTGGCACTTGGCACGTAGCAAGTAGCAGCGTCTAGCATGTTACATACAATATAACCAATGCAAACGAATTATTAGATCGAATGACGTCACTGTCATTTTAGTGTGCGTTGAATAATTCGTTTTCATTGGTTACATTTTAAGTAACATGCTAACATAAGATTTATTTAATAATATGTGGTGTATAGGTGGGGCAAATGCTTAACATTATTATTGTGCCTTTAATAGGCACTTTAAGGACAAATATTTGTTGATTTGCATAATTTATTTTGATAAGTTGCTTAAATTAATATACTCACGAACAAAATTATCAAATATCAATCAATCCAAATCGAATATCAATCAATCCAACGATGTAACCTTCCTTATTGCTGTCTTGAAGAAAAAGACACAACGTTATGAAGGACTCTTCAAATTACAACAAACATTCTCTTACAATTTATTAATTAAGCATTGACTTCGAAGTAGTGAGAAATAAAGTTATCTGCAAGCAATACAGCAAATTGTATCCACAAAGGGCAGAACAATGGTTAGTTTTGAAAAAAAAAGTTTTTTTACTAGTGGATTTGCCACCAAAATTATTGGCAGTATATTGTTTAAGAAGCATGCTGGAACAAGATGGATACCAGTATCTCTGCATAGTGACCAATGAATGAGATAAGCTGAAGGTGGATAGAATAATTGAAATGATATCTTGTAGTAAAAAGTTTGTTGAGCCGAAAAGATCTTTCCAAATGCCCTTAAAAATATTGAAGAAGGAGAAATATATTCAAAATCAATGGAGAAGACGTAAACAACTTAGGATATGATGACAGATGCAATAAACATAATAAGAGAAGGAAATACTTTAGGACTGAAAATAAACACGAATAAAACAAAAGAGATGGCTGTTGCAGGTACACCAAACGCATAATGTTCGTATTTATATCAAACAGATAGAACCCTTACAAGTATCTCAGTATCTTGTTTGCTGGATTACAAGCCATCTTGACCAGGAAGTCAAGATAGTTTAGAGTTTATATATAAATATGAGCTCGTACACAGTATGCTAGATTCGCTTTTTGCAGAATGAAAACATTCCCAATAAACTCTATGTATCATTGGATATCTGATACAGATTTGTAAAGAAATTCATTTATTCCGTATTGTTATACGAACTGTAAAAGCATGGACTCTTTGAACTACAAGTATGAGCCAGACAGAAGATGTGGATTTTTCGAAGGATGTTGATCTCTTGGACGCAGCAACAATGAGATGCTGAGAAGGATGGAGACTGAGGGAGAACTCCTAATCATTGTAAAAAAAAACAGAAAATGAGTTATATTGGACATATTTAAACAGACAAGAAAAATACAACTTCCTATGACTCATAATGAAACTGATAGTGGAAGGAAAAGAGGTCCAGGAAGAAGAAAATGGTGCTGAGAATTAGGATAGGCATAGGAAGCCATTCATTATTAAGAACAGCTCAAGATAGAGGGTGTTTGCTGTAATTATCGCCAACGTTCAGTAATGGAGAAAGTACCTTAGGATAAATTCTATCTGTATATCTATATTTATCTATAAAAATATATGTACACTACCGCTGATATAAAAAACAAACTCCAACAGAAAATATATGATAACTTTGATAAGAGAGGCAAAACAAACTTACTATGAGGAAAAATGTAAAGAGATAGAAGATATTTAGAACAAATATGACCCATTCAACCTTCATAAAAAGGTTAAAGAAATGGCAGGGCTGCAAAAAAGAAACCACAACACAACTCTTTTAGATAAAAATGGAAATACTATGATCACGACTGACGAAAAGCTAAAACGATATAAAGAATATACGGTAGAGCTCTTCGACGACGAAAGAGGAAACCTACAAGACATATCTTTTGAGGACAGAGAAACAAGTATAGAAGTTACAAAGGAAGAAATATTGTAAGCACTAAAGAACACCAGAAATGGAAAAAGCCTGGGGCCAGATCAACTGCCTATTGATATCCTTAAAATAAATGAGTACATGGATGTCCTCTTACAGCTCTTTAATGAAATTTATCAGTCGGGTGACATACCCAATGAATGGTTGACCTCAACATTTATTTGTCTCACAAAAAAGAAAAGTGTAGAGAATGCACTGATCACCGTACCATAGCCTGATGTCCCACACACTCAAAATGTTTTTAAAGATCATCCATAAACGCATATACCAAATACTTGATATGAATATTGAAGAAACCCAATTTCGATTCTAGAGGCGTAGGTACCCCTGAAGCTCTCTTTGCATTCAACGTACTAATCCAGAGATGCTTGGATGTGAACCAAGATATGTACTACTGTTTATTACGCATGTTATGCGTAATAAAAGATACAACATACTTCAATTAATTATACAAGGGAAAATCCAGGACAAGAGAACTATAGGAAAGAGAAGAATCTCATGGTTGTGTAACTTGAGGGAAAGGTATGAATGCATATCAATCGAACTATTCAGAACGGCAGCATCTAAGATCAGAATAACCATGATGATTGCAAACTTTCGTCGCGGAGATGGCACGTAAAGAAGAAGACTCTACCGCTAGGAATGTAGATGAAAACAATGATATAAAAATAACCGTTCTTTATATATAAGCAAACATGTATTTTTTCTTTACCTTTGTATTTACCTTTATTAGTAACTAGTAATTTTTTTCCAAACTAGCTTTCCATGCCTCAATATCTTCAGTTTTGTCTCCAAATGCCCAAAAGCCACAGGAACCCATGTTTATAGCTGTTCCTCCACGTCCACAACGCGTACTACATTCCGAAGCATATATAAAGTAAGTAAATATTGAACTTTTTTTTGTAAATTACCTGTATTGTAGAATGTTTTAAGCTTTAGTCAGTCCGGAGTGATACGTTTGTGAAATATATCTAAAGTTACAAATATAAAATGAGTACAGTCTGTGGTCAAAATAAACATTTCTGTGGACAGTTTCTTTTTCAATAAAATAATACGTAACATATTTCATTCTAGTGATACTTTTTTGAATAAGGCATTCATTGGGTACAAGTTAATTTATAATGTGAATTGCAGCAGTCATCCAACTCTTTTGTTCTTTATACATATTCAGTGAAAACTGACGTCGCCCTACGTTTAAAAATAATTTCTTTCTGCCACATCATTCAGTTCATTGAGTAATAACAGATTTACAAAATCCACTTTTCAAAAAGTTTTTCTAGGATTTCTGTAATTTTCTCTTCCGATGGCATAGTTCTGGTATTATATTATGTTATATTATACGCAGTGCTTTGTTAGTTGGTGCCCTCGGTGCTAAAAATTGCCGGATGTGTAGTGGCGATGTATTAAAACAGTTTTAGATTTGGACAGGTTTTCTTTGATTATGTGTTCAAGGAAAACCAGAAGATCGTCTGGAGCATATTTATCATCTACTAGGAGCAAAATCTACTGAGTGAGAGAGAGAGTGTGTGTGTATGTGTGAGAGAGAGATAGAGAGAGAGAGAGATTCACTGTATTACAGAATTTTTCAAATAAATTACCTATTCCATTGAATTTTTTTAACTGGTTGTTAATATTATTACAGTCTAATAAAATTGGTAATTTTCAGATATATTGAAGGTCTTCAAGCAGAAAACAAGCACATAACTCCTTGGGAAAAAACTCTGCAAGCTGCACAAGAAAATACTCCCGAACCCGACATGGAAAAATTGAAGAACGTTACTGCGTGGTTGGGACGCAAGGCAGACCAACACGATAACGTAGTCGCAGCTTTGTGGACTCTTCGCAATCAATTGTTGAAAGATACTTTAAGTTTACATAAGACTTTGTAATTATTACCGTTAAGTTAATTTATTGATGACTTATACATTTTTTCTTTGTGTGAAAAAATAAGGTTTTACTTTATTGTTAATTATTCAGTGTGTATTATTTTTCAATTTTATATAGAACGAA
Source organism: Diabrotica balteata (assembly GCA_918026665.1). Taxonomy (NCBI): domain Eukaryota; kingdom Metazoa; phylum Arthropoda; class Insecta; order Coleoptera; family Chrysomelidae; genus Diabrotica; species Diabrotica balteata. The sequence continues at coordinate 120,707,523 of OU898283.1, forward strand.
ATATATGAACTGTAAATGCTGTTTTATTTTTATTGGTTTATTTAGTGCCTTTAACAGAGAGAAATCAACCAAAATTGCTGTTAATATGGTTACTAAAATTGACGATCTATTGGATTATCAACCTCGTTTTTTAAGGTAAAATTCGTTATACAGGCAAGGTGTCCCTGATAATGTTGGACTCGAGTATTATGCCTTTGGGTATACAGGTATATATTTAATAGTAATAGTGAAAATAATAAAATTAATAAAAGCTCCCAAATCTATTTTTATACAATTCTATAGAATATATAAAAGAAATAAAATTCCTAGGGATGCAACTGGACTGAGATAAGTATTTTTACAGCAGAACTATTTGCCATAATTAAGGCCCCAACCTTTATTCTAGAACAAAAACTTCTCAAATCTCTTATAATATCTGGTTCACTTAGTTGTCTGACATCAATCTCTCAAATTTATCCCTCTCATCCAACATTACAGCAGATTAAGTGAATTTTATACTGTATATATCAAAACAATTTGGAAGTAGAGTTCCTCTGGGTACCGTCACACGTTGAAATAGGTGGCAACGAAAAGGCAGCACGAGATAAGTCATCAAATGGACGAAGAAGTATTGGCAAACTAGGTGATAAACAGTCTTTGAGACAAAAACAGTGAGAAATGCCCATTTTTAGCATTTTCAGTTTTTTTAGAGAGATTTTTAATTGGAGAGAAATGACGGAAGAAATAAACCTTGAAATTAGTTACACAATAAATAAACAAGTTAAAAAATAATATTTTATTGGAACTTTTAATCAATACTCAGAGTTTTGAATGATCCTTGCATACCAAAGTATTGAGAATGAGAATTATCACTGCCAGCTGGTCTTTTGGATTCATCCACTTTCCAATACTCTTCATTTGTAAAATATTCTCGTTCATCTAACATCTTTGTTCGCCATATCTTCTTCAGGTTTTCACACGAACCAATTGTACCACCATATTCCTCTGGAAGCAAGTCTCTTGGTAGAAAGTCGTAGAGAGTTTCAGAATTTGGAAGATGGACGTGAAGCTGTAATAATTTCAAAGCTATAATAAACATTGAGAGAAGTAACAAGTAGTGTCGACAAAAAGAACTGTCTTAACAAATAAAAAAAAAGTTAGATAGGATATGCTTCCTTAGTACTACATAAATTTACATATGAAAAAGATACCATTTCCACAAAATAGGTTTGCCAACACAAATGATTACGAAATGAAAGTAAAAAAGTACTCGGGAAGCTAAAATTATTGTTTGAGTATCCGCATGGCTTTCCAGACATAATTATATTACATAAAATGGTTAGAAATCAGATCAATTTTAAACAGAATAAAAACAAAAAGCTAGACAAAAATAAATGAAGAAACATATTCATGCAAAATTAAGAAAAAAGAATGAACATAATATATTTGAATAAAAGTTTTTATTACCATTTTTACCACTTCACTCTTCAAAACAGGTTTCATGAAAAACATGATTTTGTCAAAAAATGAGGACGCATTGACGAAATGTATTTGCTTCAATCTTATTGGAAGTGCTTCCTAAAAAAATAAGGTTTAATTACAACATGATTGTACATTTATGTAATCAGTAAATAGTATTTAAGGGCTTGATAGTTCAGCGGGCACGAGACATACTGCACTCTAAACATTTTTCGAACGGTATTGGACTTAAAATTATTATTCTCCGAAAGTTTCCGGGGTTAGTACAATTAAACCTAGAGGTAAAATGAATGCTATTAGAGGAATTAATATTAAACTCTATAGTCTTCCGGATTAAACCGCGGGGATTATGATTGCGCCGAGCTTTCGATGTCTTCTTTAGGGCCTCCGATGTCTCAGTCTACCGAGCCTGCAGACTATCGCACTGATCACTAACCTCAAGTGACCCTCTCAAGATGTGTTTGGTTTTTTCATTCTGCAAGTCATTCTTCATTATCCTACGATTTTACGTGTCTTGGGTTGCAAAATTGCTTATTATATATTAATTTTTTAAAATATTTTATAATATATATGTACATAAGTTAAATAAGGAAGAAAATGCCTTCATATGGCACAATTGGAAAGAATTAACGTGAATTAATCATAGTGGAGACATTCTTACTATATTTGCTAAAGACCCCAACTTGTCAATGTATAAGTATTATGTACATTATTGTGTGGAAACATACCTGAGAATATACTGCTTGTTTCCTCATAATCGGGAAGACAAATTTCGTAAAATGCTTGATAGTAAAGTTTTTCAGGTCAAATACAGGAATTTCGCCTTCTGCTAAACTACTTTCTTGAATCATCCTTACATCAGAAATCATGGTAAAAGTTTTTGCAGCATTTATAAAATTAAAGTTGTCGGCATCGCTCGTGTTTAAGCGATATACCAGTATCTGGTACTTGTCTTTGGTCAATATGGGTAATGGCAGGAGGTCCCTACAACAAAAAACATTCATTTTAGTGAATCTGGTAGATACATAATAAATCCTAGTAATTACCATCAGTATTGTGTTGCATAAGAGATCAAGAGGCAGACCACAGATGAGGTGGAAAGATGACATCAGGAAACAAGGAGGTCCCACATCGCAGAGAACAGAGAAGATAGGGAAAGATGGAGAGAACTGGGGGAGACCTATATCCAACAATGGAAAGATAGAGAATAGGTTAAAAAAAACTACTTAATGTTGGAATGGGTATTTCTTCAGAATACAGTGCTGGCTTCTTGTTGAACCTAGATCAGGATATATCTATTTTTGTTCATTGTTCTGATTGACGCCTTTAATATTTACAATACAAAGGTAAAAATCATCGTGACGATTTTTTTTGACCAAGATTTATCCTGTTCTTCCAAATGAACTTCATAATAGGGCAGATAGTGTCTTTTCACAAGATGGAAAACAGGTTTCCTATAATTAAAACAAAGCATATAGGCTGGGTGAATTAAGAAAACTAAATGTACTGTTAAATGTACTTTAAACAATTTTTACCATCAATCTGAATATCTAATATTGTACTGGACATTTAAGCCTCATCAAATGTTTCTAGTCCTGGAAAACCCACAGATGGCATAAAACCTCTAAGAGCAAAATTGTGGACATTACCATTAGGAAACAATGATGACCGTCATTTTCTACTTCGGAACTCTTTGTTTCTAAAGAACCTTTTTAACACTTAAAGTTCAAAGGTATACATAAATTTTACTCACATAACTTGCCAAGCCTTATCTATATCTGGATGAGCAGGATCTCTATCTGAAAATAACTCTGGTATTTGAAGTCTCATCGAATAAAACAGATCAATTAATTTTTTCGCAACTTCAATACTTCCATTGCAGCAGTAAATGAAACGTTTAAGTAAAACATCATCTAAAACAAAAAAAATTATGATTTATGTATTGTCATACATTATTCAACAATCTGAATCAATATGAACAGTACACAGCTATTTCTAGCAGCAATCAAGAAACTATTTGCTTTGGAGACTATCGAGTTGGTGTATGTGCATTGATAAAAATGTACAATGAGGTATTATTGCATTTTACATTACAGTAATTACAAAAGGTAGATAGTTTTTTAAGCTTTAAAGATGAAAATAGTAATAACTAGGTAAAAATAAATAGTAAGTGTGTAGAAGATACTGAAAAATCTAATTTTTTTTAAATATTTGCAAATGTAGGCTTAGTACTGCTTGCTATCTAAGCTATAAGAATATAAAATTAGGCTACAATGTCCTAAAGCTGATATATAAAAGAGAAAAATAAATAACTATATAATATTGAAGTAAATAACTATCTGTCTTGGGGAAAACCTTCTGAAACGTTCGGGTTTTTATAAGGGGTGCAGAATGGGAGTATAAACTTGCGGACTTACGAGTATGAAATGTGGAAAGTCTGTTTTCACTGTTCTTTTTCGTCTATGACATATTTTTGTGGAGGAGCTGGGTGAATGTTCTTTACATATACTAATCCGTTTATGTCCTAATCACGATGTACCTCGTAAATATATCTTCTTATATGATTAGAATCAGCACCTATTCTCCTTGAAGACACGTTTTTGGCTGTCGAGCGTCAGAGTTACAACATAGCTCTTTGGACGTCTCGGTCCACTCGTTGCTGTCTGGTTTCTTCTTTTCTTTGCTCAGCGATATCTTAACGGCAGTTCTGGTGGTGTTTGTCCGGTAGCATCATTTTGTGTTGTTGTTCGCAAACTGAATATGACGTCCGCTACGTAAGTATTCTATAGAGGATCCTCGCTGGATGATACTCTTGCTTGGAAGCCTTTTTCCAGTTGTTTAACTCTGCATTCTATTGTGTTCGCTCTTTGGTGATAGATGTGACTCTTTTCTCCTTCAATATTGTGTTTCCGGAGAAATCTTTCCCAAGCATCTTTACATATAATTATCCATTATCGTTTAAAACTGTTCTAAGACGTTCCCGATTATCGCATACTTGTTATTGAGGGAACTTGATGGATCTTCACTGCTGCCGTACATTTATATTCCACCGAGTTGCTTAAACAGCCAGTGGCTAGAAAGATTTATCCATTCTTCGTACTTGCTTCTTCATTCTTGCCATTGAGCATGGTCATCAACACCAACGGATGCTGAATCAGTAGTGGTTTCAATGCAAGATGGTCGTAGTCAATATTGTGCCGCCAAAGTGCTAGGTACAAGTCGTAATGCTGTTATAGCCATTAAGCGGTTCAATCAAAACGAAAACTACACTAAAAGGTCAAGATCAGGCCGTAGAAGAGCAACATCCACATGCGATGATCGATTTTTGGTTCTTCATGTTTAAGAAATAGACATCTACTTTCAATTGGCGTGAACGAAGTCTCCAATTTATTATCCAGAAGACAACCCTATGTCTTCAGCTATGCGTGGATCACTACAGAGCTCGACTAGCTTTTACAAGGTAACACGAAAATTGGAATTACGCAAATTGGAGTAATGTTTTGTTCTCAGATGAGTCAAGGTTTTGTTTAAGGCCACCAGATGGTCACGAAAGAATCTGAAGACAAAGAGAACGATTTGCCCAATGCGATATTGTTATTACGCGAATTAGTTCTTGTGGATGTAGGCGAGCGGTTTACCCCTATAAGCAGAGCATCAACCTACTAAAATTCTTTTTCATTTCTAATGCACCAAACCTTTTTTATTCGATTCTATATATTTTTCCAAGATGAAATGTATTTTTTTTAAAATTTTTACAATTGGGCCGGCAATTGTTTTTAACAAATAACTTATACAAAAAAGCAATTTCACCGAATTGTTTCGGAATCAATTTTTTTAGCTGTATCTCATCAAAATAAACACTTTTTTCTCTTGATAATTTTTCGAAAAATGTTTCCTTTTCGAGTTATTTACATTTTTTTGTTGAAAAAATGCCTTAATTAGTGATTTTTGGGATTTTTTTTCTAAAAAACTACTAAATGGATTCCAATTTTACAAATAGCTTTATAATCTTTAAACCGTCGAGTATAAGTTGGAATATTTTGACAAGGATAAATGGTTTCTATCTCGCTAAAAACGTGGACCCAAATATTTCGAATATGCCTTTCGAGAGTATCCCGCTAAGCGTGTACAACGGTTGAGGTGCTGTAGGTGCTCGAATCTTTTCGACTTTTTTAATAATGTAATATATATATATATATATATATATATATATATATATATATATATATATATATATAATATATATATATATATATATATATATATGAAAAATATCTGATGATTGATTAAATGAAATTTTAATTTTATTTAATACTACGTGGGTAAGTAAAATGTCGTGGACCTGACGTCATTATTTAGTGACGTCGATCTACGGATGAAACAACGAAATCAGGCATTGCTAAAAACATTGAGTTCTCTTCGGTGCGTTATCTTAGCGAGACAGAGACGAACTAGTTTTTTGCGTTAGTGAAATAGCTTTAATATTTTTGTATTTTTGGGATCAATCGTTTTTAATATTTTATAGTGAGATACTATTTATGTTCAGTGCGTTTCAAGTCGTTTTTAACATTTTACAGTGAGATCCTAAAAATGTAAGTTAAATTATGTTTATTTTAAAATAATTTATATGTTTTGTAAACTTATGACAAATTAATGAATTAAAAAAAATCACTTTTAAAAGTGTGTAAAATCTGATAACTTTATTGTTTATTTTAATATTTTTTGCAAAAGATTGATATGTATTGTAAAAGCTTGTCATAAATTAATAAATTAAAATGAAAAGTGTTTTAAAAGTGTGTAAAGCATTTAGTTTCTAGAATGTATAAAGCCAAAGGATCTTAGCTAGAAATTAAATGCTTTACAAACTTTTAAAGTACTTTTCTTTTCAATTCATTTTTTTTAATGTTTTTCTTAAACTTAACCAATATTTAACATTTTATCTATTATCTAAAACCTACCGGTTTTACAGGGAAAGTAACAATAGAAAAGTGGTCCATAGATAAGGGAGGCAAATTATTTTTAACGTTTATTCATTTATGAAACGGGAAAAAGATTTGGGATATTGCACAACTCCTTTACCCTAATAGTGCGAGTGGCTCAAGCAACTGGTACCTCAGAAAGTACGGTAAAAAGGATAACTAAGGAAGGTAAAAACAAACCAGCAACTTCACAATTTGTATCACCCAGAACAAGTATTTGCAAGCCCAGCCCCAAGTCATCAGTCAATCCATTTGAGGAACACGTCATAAGAAATACCATTTACACGTTTGCTACCATCTATAAAAGAAGACCTACCATGAAAACTGTTTACGAATCTGTTAGAAACGAAGGAATTGTAACTGGTAAACTATCTTCTTTCAGAAAAATTGTGAAAAAATTAGGATTTAGGTGGAGAAAAGTGGAAGACAATAGAAAAATTTTAATTGAAAAAACTGACATAAGAGCCAAATAAACAGAATTTCTAAGAAAACTGAAAAAATACAAATCTGAAAGTAAGATATTTATTTATTTACATTATAACTAATTTTAAAGTAATTCACAATTTTTTTTAGATAGAAATATTGTATATAGTGACGAAACTTATATACATAGTTCCCACACAGTTCCAAAAGGTTGGGATGATGGACGAAACAAGTACATAACATCTCCGGTATCTAAAGGGCAACGACTGATCATCTTACATTGTGGTGGTAAAAATGGATTTGTCGAAAATGCCGCTTTCATTTTCAAATCCGGACAAAAAACTGGTGATTATCATGATGACATGAATCACCAGAATTATATGAAGTGGTTGAAAGACAAACTTCTTCCCAATTTACCTTCCAAGTCAGTTTTAGTAATAGACAACGCCTCATATCATAATGTGACTCTGGAAAAATCTTATACATCGCTTCGAAAAAAAATAAAAAAATGGTTGACAAAAAGAAATATATTTTTCGATGAAAGCGAAACAAAACAAGCTCTACAGTAAGATACTCATTGCTAAACCTAAAAACCCAGTATATGCTGTAGACCAATTATTAGCACAGCACGGCCACTCGGTTTTACGTTTACCACCATATCATCCGGAACTTAACCCAATTGAAAAGATATGGGCCATTTTAAAAAATGAAGTTGCAGCAAGAAACACTACTTTTAAATTAGCAGATGTTTTAGAACTAGCAAAAATTAGGCTAAATGAAATCACGCCAGAAATATGGGCAAATACTTGCAGGCATGTTGATAAAGTAGAGAAGAGTACTTCAGCCGAGAATACATTCTGGATGAAGCGCATGAGATCATTATAAATTTAGATGATGATAGCGAATCATCTGAAACAGAACTCTCTGATAGCGACGACGACGACGGCTACAACAATGACCTATGAATACAAACTTATCAAGGTGGCAAGCTCGGTATTCCGTCCCTCCATGTATATTTTTTAGTTCTTTTAACATTTTATTAATTATTTCATTTCTTATTTAGTTTTAATTAACGTGTATGTGTGTGTGTCTTATCGTGCGTAACCTAACACTCCGTCTCCATGTAGATGCCGCATTAATATTCTTAAATACTTAGAGACTATTCCGGTTGCACAGTCAAATTGAGTATATAATATCAGTACCATCTAGAGAGTGTCATATAACCCCATAAAAGTAAATAGTTTATCACCCTCCATCCAAGTGCAAGAACGAAATTCCAGTTTTCAGTACAGCGCGCTGAAGAAAGAAGAAGAGAGATATAACCTTCATTATTGAAGGTAGTGTACATTTAATTTAAATACGCAGACAATTTAATTACACAGATTTTGGATCATTCTCAATAAAAAAGGTTAATTGTAATTTTTCTCTAAAGTTGATCGTTTTCAACTTAAACAATTTAAAACTGAAAACAAAAACGAAAAATCATGATTTTTGAGGCTCTAAAACACAATTATTTTTGAATTCACCAAACCTTGTTTTATCAGTTCCTGATACTTTAGTTTGGGCTTATTTGATTTTAAAACATTGTTTTTAGTTGTTTGAGGCCCTTATCCCAATGTAAAAATGAATTTATACAAAACTATTCAATAAATTAGGACCACTTTTTGTATGGGCGACATCTTGAACATTATTCTGCAGTTTTTATGAAAGTGATTATGCAAAAAATTTCATGTGGCAAAAAATCTCATGCGAATATTTTTCCCAAGGAATTTGTTGTTTTCGTCTCGTATATAAACATATTTTGCTGAATTTAAATCCAAAATCCTATTATTTTTCTATCATACATTTATTTGTTATTTATTTATTTGTTCTCTAGATTTTTTTCAATTCTTAAAAGGTTTATTTACAAGCCAAATTAGTGCAATGTAAATATTTTACATGTTTACACAGCAATTCTTATCGGCTGTGAAGATGGGAAGTCGTAAATTTTTATAGCTAAAATAAAAATGCGATGACTAACTGGAATGTTTAAGATTAAAGAAACATAATATGTCATGTTTATTGGAAATACTCGACATTATTAGCACGTGCAAATCCTACCCTGTCGCCCAATTTCTTATGAAATTAAAATGGTGCATGTTTTTAGGATCCATTTATTTTTTCGGGCATGCGTATTTACGAGGTCCACGAGATTCTGAAACATCTTTACTTACTAAATATTCTACATTTCACTACAAATTTCTTAGATAATTCTAAATTAGCGTCAACGATATTTGCTCCGTGCGTGACTATGGTAAGGGTACATTGAAAATACATGTAAGGGTGTGCAAATACATGTAACGTAATTTTTTTTATTGAGTTAATGAGTCGACAACTAATGGTCATTGGCATGGTACAGTCAGGTATATAGTGTAGTGTGTGTATGCATCTAATGAAAAATTACCACCTTCGAAACCAGCATTATTACAACATTACTTAAGAGCAAAGTGGCAAATAAATGAATGGATTCAAGCAAAAAACAATATTATTTCATCTCTTGATCCATTAACCCATGGTTGGACAATGGAAAATAATTGTTTCGATTTTAATTATTTTGAAGCGAAACTAGTTTAGAAATTTTACAAAAGTATTTCTGCTCATGTACCGGAAAATGTTCTACGAAAAATTGTAATTGTATTTCCTATAATTTAGAATGCTGCGCAGTATGTACATGTAGGCAGAGAATTGTAAAAATGTTAAAGACGACTTTATTGAAGACAATGAAATCAGCTTATTAGATGGAAATCCTGTTGCTGTTGACGAAAATTTTCAAATTATTGACAATGAAAACGATGTATAAATAATATTATATTTTTATTTTATTATATTTTTCAATGAAAATTGATTATATATTGCTTAATGTATTTCACTGTAATAAAACATTCAATAATAGAGTCACCACGTATATTAAAAGAAAAATTACATTATTATAGCATTGTAAAAAATTAATTTTAATTGTTTTAATTATAATATGTCTATATAAAAATAATTATAAATATCTTTTTTTTTTAATAAATTGTACGTAATATTTGTATTAAATTAATTTTTTAAATCTAAACAAATATTTCTACGCGCCGCACGCCTGTATCGCCGCAACCGCTGTACACACTAAAGGTCGATTCAGACACATCAGTCCCGTCATAGTCTCGGCGCCGAACCGGTCCTATTTGGTCACAGAACTATCAACTATCTGACAGCTGGGAAACTGTTTGTCAACTGATGAGTGTGAATGCCGGCAACATATAAGCATTTTTCAGATAAAAAAGCTTGCACGTCATTCAAGATTTACGTCTTCAGAAACCCACAGCGTTGCCAAAACATCAGAATAGTTAGTAAGTGAGGAATTTTAAAAATGTCAACTATTTGTCAAACTAATGTACTATTAACAGTAAATACACTTAGTTTTAAGACTACTGCAACACATTAAAATACATAAGAAACCATTTTAATACAAAATTATATACTTATTCTAAATTTTAAACTTACCTCTTTTAGGGCTTTAATAACAAAAACGTCCCGCCTTTATTTCTAGTTCAAAATAATCTATCTTATATGAAAGCTTACTACAGACTTTTATTTATTTTGGCATATCACAATCACAATACACAACAATAAATAGTTTTTAAAGCTAAATCTAAATTTAAAATGCATTTATAAATACAATGTATTATTATATATTATATTATGATCAAATTGTGTAAGACGTCAAAACATAAACAACATTTCTACTCTAAAAAAGCGGCAACACTTAATACACTTTTACCATTCGCTGAACTGTCAATATTATTTGATATATTTCCGTATCAGTTGCGTACAATTGTCTAATATATTTAATTAAAAATATTATTTTGTGGAATATTAGACTTCAAGAAATATTTTATAAAATTTATATTATTAATAATAATAAATGTTTTTGGTTATTTAATCAATATAATTCTAAAATTTCCAATATAATGATGATTATATTTTTCTGATTATTATACCATGTTGGCGCCTATGAAAGATCGAGCAGTTCCGTATGGGTTTCGTAATATTAGCTGTGTTAGGAAAATTTGAACTATAAGGTTGATGTTCTGGAAATTTTAAATACAAGTGACGTCACTTTGTATAAATCGTTACGTGCAAGTGTTTTTACTTTGAAAAATGGTATATTTGTATTAAAGAATATTTTGTATGACGGATTGTTCGGTTCGGCGCAATCACTGTGACGAGACGTGACTGATGTGTCTGAATCGACCTTTAGCGGTAGACTGCTCGAAAGGCATATTCGAAATATTTGGGTCCACGTTTTTAGCAAGATAGAAACAAATTATCCTTATCAAAATATTCTAACTTGTACTCGACGGTTTAAAGATTATAAAGCTATTTGTAGAATTGCAATTCATTTAGTAGTTTTTTAGAAAAAAAATCCCAAAAATCACTAATTAAGGCATTTTTTTCAACAATAACTCGAAAAGGAAGCATTTTTCGAAAAATTATCAAGAGAGAAAAAGTGTTTATTTTAATGAGATACACCTAAAAAATTGATTCCGAAGCAATTAGGTGAAATTGCTTTTGTGTATAAGTTATTTGTTAATAACAATTGCCGGCCCACTTGTAAAAATTAAAAAAAAAAATACATTTCATCTTGGAAAAATATATAGAATCGAATAAAAAAGGTTTGGTGCATTAGAAATGCAAAAAAAAAATAGTAGATATATTCTGTTTCCAAGCGTCTTTTGAGGGGTAAACCGCTCGCCTAATGGAGGTTCTATCGCAGAAGCAAGGTACATAACAACCATTAGAGATGAGAATGTGGTAGATTTTGGGTTTTCACAATTCATGGATATAATTTTATTTTTATTTGCGATAACCCGCGTTCCCACCATTCTAGAATCATCAATGATTTCTTAAACATGTTAATTGACTGTATGAATTGGCTATAGTTTCCAGCCCCGACCTCAATCCACTCTAACATCTATGGAAACACATTGTAAAACACCTTTTCTAACTTGGCTGCACCGTACTGAGGACGACCAATAGTCAGAGATACGTATATATGGTTGCCTTCCATCGATATACCTTTTTTTGGTTTTCTGTGTTGCGAGACATGCTACATATTACATTTTACTTTGATTATCCACTCGCCTTATCCTTTTTCATATATATATATATATATATATATTATATATATATATATATATATATATAATATATATATATATAATTAACTAATTCAATATATGGGTACAAAGTTTCATTTTAACAAATCACTTATGACCACACATGCAAGGTTACTTTAAAAATAAATATTTTTAGCAATTACGTTTGTAATAGGACTACAAACAACTTAATGAAACGGTTTTAATGTATTGTGGCCTGATATAAGCAGTTATTCGATTGACAAAGAAGCAATATTTGAATATAATTGGTTTGTTGGAATATAATATTATTATTGGGATATATTATTCAGGGTAAATTAGAAAAATATTCTGATTCAATAAGGAAGTCGTTCCCAATAAATTCAATTACATTAATGTACATCGAATTCAAGGTTCCTCTCAATAAATAAGACGGTTCATAATAATATTTATAACCTAATTATAATCAAAGATTACGCTTCGCAAAATAGAAAGAAATAGACTACCTAATAGGAAAACTACTGACGTCAGTTACTACTCTAGAATAACTAATAAGACATATTCTTTTGTTATTTCTAAAAATAATATTTGTATTTGTACTAACAAATTTATATTTAGTATATAGGGTTTGATAAAAATAGCGAAATAATAAGATTGTACTAACAGGGCTAAAAGTTGATACAACTAATGAAAATGATTTAAAAAGTACAATGGGCAATTTTTTAGAACACAACCTATCCACACAACAGTGGCGGCTCGTGAGTCTCGAAAGAGGTGAAGCAAATACTGTCTGACCTAACCTGACTTAACCCAACCTAACCTAATCTCACATAACCTTACGTAAGCTATTTTAATGTAACTATTAATTCGTACTCCACTTTCCACTGTTTTATTTCTGTTTTTAACTTTACCAACTCCCCATTCAATCACGATACCTCCTCAAAAAAAGTAAGTAGAGAAAGATCCTTTTTGAAACAGTTGTTCTTCTTCTTCATGTACCATGTCCTTTCAGAACGTTGGTTACCATCATAGCTATTTTAATTTTATTCACTGCCACCCTAAATAGCATGCTTGTATCTACACCATACCAATCCCGCATAAGTTCTTCAACCATGAGGTTCTTCTTCGTCCTGGACTGCGTTGGCCTGCTATTTTTCCTTGCATGATATTTTGTAGCAAGCTATATTTGGGACCTCTCATTTCATGTCCGAAATATTCCAGCTTTCTCTGCTTGATGCTTTTTATGATCTCAGTAGTCTTGCTGAGACGTTCTAGTAATGTGGAGTTACGAATCTTCTCCACCCAGGAAACTTTTAAAATTCTTCTATAGCACCACATTTCGAAAGCCTCAAGGCGATTTAGATCGATTTTATTCACAGTCCAGGACTCGACAGCATAAAGTAAGACCGAGAACACGTAGCAGCGAAGTAGGCGGATCCTTAATGCCAATTTTAGGTCTCTCTTACATAACACCTTGGACATCCTTCTAAAAGCAGCTCTAGCCTGCTCTATTCTGGATCTAATTTCGCCGTGATTTTCTGCATTACAATTTAATTGCTGTCCAAGGTAGACGATTTTATCAACTTGCTCAAGTTTGGAATTATTTACATATATAGACGGTTTTATATTCTGTTGTTTACTTATTACGAGTATTTTGGTTTTCCTTATGTTAAGATCCAGACCTGCCTCCCTACAACTCTCAACGACACTATCAAGTAGTGTTTGCAGATCTTCTTGACTAGAAGCTAGGAGTACTGTATCGTCCGCATATCGCAAATTATTGATGACTTCGCCGTTCACAAGTATTCCTTCTTGTTTTTCAGAAAGTGCTTTTCTGAAAATTCTTTCGGGGTAAACGTTAAAAAGCAGGGGTGACAAGAGGCATCCCTGCCGTACTCCTCTTTTAATATTGAGAGCAATAATGAAACAATTGTTGCAGGATATAATTAAGTCGAAAGTCACAATACATACTTTAGTAAAACAGGCTTGACTTATCAAAAGATTACTTCTTAAATAGCTTAAATACGAGGATGTTCAGAAATTTTGCAGTCAAAAGAACACTGGCCAGAGTCCGAGACAGATTTTACTGGATCAAATGTCGCCGAGTTGTAGAAGATTTGTGCAAGAAATCCAATTTATGTAACGGAAAAAAATGAGAACTCAAAGTTAATGTTATAAATTAAAATATTCAAATTTGAAACTTTATTTACAAAAAAAAACTGTTTATAAAAATTGGTGGAGAATGGGGATTGGAGATGGGGGGATGAAGTTATAGGCTTACTATAAAAAATATCTTGTGTGTTTTGAGATACTCAATATGAAATACCAGCGTTCTACGATTTGTATATACCTAAAATTCAACCAATTTACAATCCAACTTATGTAAGATATACTATCTTACATAACTGACTGTTGATGCATTAATATATTGTTACTTAGATACTCTCGAAACTTCAAAAATATTAATAATATTCATATTCTAATTAAAATTTTATTTATGTGAATAAATATTTAAAAAAGTAGATTAGTGTTACATTCTATCGTTGAAATAATTGGTTTGTGGTAGTTTAAATAATAGAAAATGCGATTCTATTTTATTAATTTATCTTCTTATGGACATAGACAATACATACATTTCATGCGTTAGGATGAATTATTCATCGCACATATCTTTTTTATATGGTTGTTGACTTATTTATAAGTCGATATAAGTCGAATTTTGAAAGTCGAGGTCCAATTTGATTATTTTATAAATGTATCTTATATATACAGGGTGTTTAAAAAAGGTATGTCATAAATTAAATCACTGAAACTTACTATAACTGCCTGTACACGTCGGATCATGCTGTCTATGAGGTTGCGAATATCATCTTGCTGGATGTTTTGCCATTCCTCTTCTAGAGCCAAGCGAAGTTCGTTAATTGAGGCTGGTGCCACTTCGCGGTTTATAATATTTCTACCAAGTATATCCCAAACGTACTCTCGTGGGTTCAGATCTGGCGAACACGCTAGCCAGTTCATTTTTCACAATTTCCTCAATATACCGGTGTGCAGTCAAGGAACCCTCAATAAATATTCAGTGAGCGCCCCTCGGGATATTCCTGCCTATACCATCCCCGAACCTCCTCCATGGCTAACGCAGGGACTGAAAGCGCACATCCGCAAATCTCTCAGTTCGACGCCGTACTCGTTCTCTCCCATCTGCTGAGTGAAGACAGTACCTCGACTCATTCGTAAAAAGAACATTACTTCATTGTCCTAAATTCTAATGTAAATGTTTCCTGAAAAATTGTAGTCTAGTCATTCTGTGCCGTGGAAATAATTTGGGCCCAGTTGATGGTCTGCAACTTTGCAAACCAAATTCATGTAATCTTCGACGAACTGTAAATACACTTACATTATTGTCTCGAACCTCTTGAAGCTGATTTCTTGTTTGCACCGTTGTTAAATAACTATCTCGCAAAACATTGACTCGTATAAAACGATCATCTAAAGCAATAGTTTTGCGCATCCTGCCACTTCCCGCTTTACGCTTGTTTGGTCCAGTTCGTATAACACGTTTTACTACCCTTTAGATGGTAGAGCGATGAGTGTGTAGTACTCTAGACACATATTCATAATTTCGCTTATCTTCAACCAGAGCAACGGCTTTCGCACAATCTTCGACACTAAGAACCATGATCAATCATAGGTAAACAACATTTAAGTATCAACATTACATACTGATAACAGTCACCAAAGCCACCTCGTCGTATTACAAAATTAATCCAAAATAATCATAATTAAAGAAGTCCTAAATTGTGGGTGGCAAATTCATTTGCCAATAAAAAATGAACCAAGGTATATTTTGACATGAAACAAAAAACACAATACTAGGATACATGGTTGCAATTGAAAAATAATATTTTACGAAAATTGGCAAACGGAAATATTTAACCCCTTTCACTTAACAACGGTTCAAGAGTTATTGGTGGAAGATTATCCTAAAAGGATTGGATTTTGCGATTGGTTGTTAATGGAAAACACTCGGAATGTTAATTTTATTAGAAATATTTTCTTTACCGACGAGGCTACCTTCAGTAGAAACGGAATAACAAACCATCATAACGAGCACATTTGGGCCGACGAAAATCCTCACGCCAAAAAACGACTCATCACCAAAGGACTTTCAAAGTTAATGTTTGGGCAGGAATTGTGGATAACAATCTAATAGGCGCAGTATTTCTTCCCAACAATTTAAATGGTGATCATTATTTGTAGTTCTTGGCAAACAATTTACAAGAGTATTTGGAAGAAGTGAATATTGCAATAAGGTAAAATATGTGGTTTCTACAAGATGGCGCTCCACCGCATTACAGTAATGAGGTCCGGGAATACCTTTGCAGGCAGTATCCTGGTCGGTGGATTTTAAGGGGTCGTGACGCATCTATTTCTTGGCCACCCAGAAGTACAGGTCTTAACCACATGGACTTTTACTTTTAGGGGTTTATGAAAGAGAAAGTAAATATAACTATAACAATAGAGGACGAACAACAATTGAGAGTTAGAATAATTGAAGCTGCAAATTATTTTCGTCAGAAAAATATTATTATTCAGCGCATTCGGTTTTCCTTATTAAAACGATACCGAATGTGTATTGAAGAAAATGGGTCATTTTGAACATTTATTGTAATATCTTATTTATAGAGGTTATAGACATTTTTTGTACTTGTTAATTCATTAAAGCCATTTATTTAGTTGCGCGTAATTTTTTGAAGGTTAATCACCGTAACTCAATAATAGTAACATTGTTTACCGGGTAGGAAAAGCTTAACATTCCTGGACGACTGTGAAGATTGCAACACAGAGTCCAGGAATGTGGCTTTTCCTACGAGGTAAACATACTATTTTTCCGCAAATCGGTTAAAATTCGACAGATATTGATTGGTTTAAAAAAAAAACGCGATAATTTTATTCCCAAATAAATGGTGCTTTGAAATTCCTAATAAAATTACTTGGGTTGCTATGGAAACGTATTGCGGTTGAATTGTCAAACTTGACGCTTATAAATTTAATTGCTGGTGTTCTCGAAAGTAAAATGATAAGTGATGATGAAATTTCCATTCCTGGGACTCCTCCAGAGCTGGTTGAGGCAGTGAATACTGCTTCATTAGAATTATTGCCAAAGAAATCAAGAGAAAAGTACGAAAATGCATACAGACGTTTTATGGATTATCGCATGAGTAAAAATACGAATTCTTTCTCAGAAAATGTTGTAATGGCATACTTCCTAGACCTTTGTTTAAAGATGAAATCTTCAACATTATGAGCCAATTATTCAATGCTGAAGTCAACCCTTGCACTTAAACACAGTGTAGATATATCTACATACTCAAAACTTCGTTCTTTATTGAAACGGCAAGCTCAAGGTTATAGGGCACAGAAATCTAAGATTTTAACGAAGGAAGAAATTGAAAAATTTATCCAGGAAGCTCCAGATAAAGAAAATTTAATGATTAAGGTAATTTACAAGGTTTTAATTTCTATTTAGATTATAGCTTTATTTATTTTTTAGGTGGCTGTAATATTTGGTATTTCTGGGGCCTGTAGAATGGATGAGTTAGTCCGAAGGACTGTACACGATATAGAAGACTTAGAATCTAAGCTTTTAATCAGCATACCTGATTCGAAAACCAACAAACCAAGATCATTTGTAATTACTCAGATCTACTTGAATGTTTATCGAAAGTATGTTTCGTTAAGACCAGAAAATATGAACAGTGACCGATTTTTCTTTAAATATCAAAGCGGAAAGGGTTGTAGACAAGTGGTAGGAATTCATCAATTTAGAAAAATGCCCAAAATAATTGCTACTTATTTAAACTTGTTTTCAAAATATAAATTAAGCAATGTGTTTTCTATCATTTATGTAGAACACTAACAACTGTACGGAAATATCATTTCCTTACAGTAAGGAAATGACATTTCCTTACAGTAAGGAAGTCCTGACTTTTTCTTTAAGAAATTTTGACAGGAATGTCAAAATTTCCTGGCGATTTGCGGAAAAAATTATTTTTTAACTTCAAAGGGCTGTAACCTTTTTTATGTACACTTTTGTACTTAGGTAAGTTGGATTCAATCAATTTATTTTTCCCCCGGGATGCGGGATTTCATTTATGACATACCTTTTTGAAACACCCTGTACAATAACAAATATTGTTTGTATTATTTTGTTTTTTTTTTCTATAGAGATAGAAGATATTATAATAAATAGTACTTACTATTTTTATGCGGTAGATGTGGTTGTTGCTTTATCCAATCTCTCAACATATCCACTTTTTCTGATACACCGTTTTCCATGTTTCCGCTTTCGTTTCACTTACGCTTTTCGTTAACTTACTGTTACACAATTACTGCAGTTATTATCAAGTAGGTATTTTTATTATATTAAACACGAGCACGCAATCATTCACCACAGCATAGTGCACTACTGTGTACGAAATTAACCCAACGTTGGTTCTAAAATCATGATTATATGTATATATTCTTTAATTATTTCGATATTTCAATATAAACCAGTCGAGTAAACTTTCAACAGGTATTCTTAATTCTGGTCAAGGTTCTCGAGGTTGCTTCATAAGAGGAGTTAATATCCCCGGCTTTGTATTGTAGTTATACTATCTAAACAAGATTTCTTCGCGATTTTTTATTTTTGAATATTAAATATGTATTTCTTTTTATTTTTAGAACATTTTAAAAGAATAATAGTTTTGTTTGTTAATAATTTGGTTTTTGTATGTTAATAAACTTTTAAATCTTCAAGATTGTTTTTAATTTTATAGAAGAAAGTTATTATGTAATAATAATTATATACTAAACTAATTATATACCCACTGTACTTGATACACACAATATTATTAGAGAAATCGTGAATCTTGAGAAATTTTTAATTTTATTTTGCAATTTTACTTGTTTTTTCTTATTTAACACTGTAACTGCCAGATCCGGAAAGCAAGCTTCGCTGAAATCTAGGTATATAGTCGGGGATTATGGAATACAATTTTTATTTATCCAATTATTTCGAAAAGTATTAAAATAAATATAAATAAAAAAATAGTAAAGGCGTGGCCAAAAGGTTTATTATACCAAATTATTGTAACAAACTTACAAAAATACATACATAAAAATATATTTTGTGTTATACAATTATAAAACTGCATTACAAATGGATACCAAATCCGTCAACGCAACTCAAGCAGTAGCATTATTGAGAGAAGGCGTGAGCCAGGGGGGCCGTGGCAAATCGACTAAATTTAAGCCAATCCGCTGTGTCCCGAGTGTTTCGTCGGTACCAAGATACTGCTGATTATATCCGTCGAAAAGAAGGAGGCCGTAAACGCATAATAACAAAGAGAGATGATCGATTTCTTGTATCAAAATCCCTGAGAAATCGACATTTGAGTGGTGCTAAACTTAAAGAAGAGCTTAGTGAGGTCAGAGGTGTGGTGACCTGCGTTTGGGACAGTCAGAAGGAGACTAAAGGCAGCCAATCTGACACCAAAAAGGACAGCTATGGGTCCCAAGCTAAGTGTAGCCTAAAGGTCTAAGGTCTAAGACGATTAGAATTTGCTCGCGAACATCTGGATTGGGACGACTATCAATGGAGTCAGGTATTATTCTCCGATGAAAGTAGGATCTGCCTACATGACAACGACAAGAGGCGTCGAGTCTATGGAAGGCCAGCAGAGCGATTTGCTCAATTTTACTTACGAGAAATTGTGTCATGAAGGCGGTTCTTGTATGTTTTGAGCAGGCAGTTCTATGGATGGGAAAACCGAGTCGATTTTCGTGCCTGGTGGAGGACGTGGAGGAGATTTAACGGCAGATCATAACATCAGAGACATTTTGGAAGAACATGTGGTTTCATACGCGGGATTTATTGGTGATGCCTTTATTTTAATGTACGATAATGCACGATGCCATATCGCACTAGTCACAACCACCTATCTATCTGAGATCGGTATACCTACAATAAATTGGCCTGCGTTAAGCCCGGACATAAATCCAATAGAGCATGTTTGGGATGAGCTTAAGCGAAGGGACTGGGTCAGAAATCATGTACCAAAGAGCATAATAGAATTGAGAGCTGCGCTTAATGATGAATGGGAAGCAATGCCTCAAGAATTTATTAGAAAAGTCATCTGATCCATGCGATAATTGATTGGAAAGTGTAATTAGGAGTAGGTATGGGTGGTAATATCGAATACTGAATAATTAGGAAATTCATGTTATAATTGATGATTTCTCTGTTCATAAACGTCTTTCTTGCGTTAGTTCCAATGATGAATATTTAGGAAACGCTGTATTGAAAGTTATTGTTTGCACATTACATTTTAGTATTTTCATACTTCTTATACATTGAAACAGAAGGTGTAATCTCAAATATCGCTTTTTGAGTCGATTATTTTGGACTAGTGTAGGTATTATATTATATTTTGTCACCCTATGACTGTGTCGTTTTACATGACACATGTTTGTAAAATGACATAGGTTAAGGTTTTTTAAAAACTACTTTTTCACAAGTTTTTTACAGAGACGAGATGTTTTCTTTTAAGTATATGAATAAAACGTATTTAAAGGACTGTGTTACATTTTTTCAGTTCAATATTTGGAATGGTATCTGCAAAAAAAAGTCGCAAATAAAAAGTATGTCATTTTAGGACACCTTCCCCTACTTAGTGTTATTTATACCAAAGTTTTAAAAGTACCTACTGCTTTATATATTTGACTTTCTACTATTATATTATTTATTTATGCATTTGACATTGGATACATCTAGAATGAACCTGATAAATTAAGAAGTTATCAATCTCCTTTGCCTTTTATCCAGCCAATTTGGATAATACGCAAAGTATCCATAAAGTAAGTCACAGTATATTGCTTTAAAAAGAATTCTTTTTGCAATTCCAATATACTGTGACTAAGTTTACCCAATTTTTCCGACAGGCTCCTTGCTCCTTGCCGCTGTTTGTGTCAGGTGCATCGAGATCGAGCAAAAAGGTGTCTTTTTGCTCGATGTTCAGGCTTTGGTTCAGGCATGTAGGTGATCTGTGTTCAGGCATATTTCTGGGTTCAGGCAATCGATGTCAGTTAGAAACTAGATGTCACTATTTAAAGGTTAACTGTTAACTGTCAATTATTTTGGCAGTATCTAAATTATCTTGTTTATTGCTATATCTGCTGAATGTCCAACATAAACAAAACATTTATTTACTTTTCTTATCTTTGCCTATTATTGTGAATTATTAATATTTTAAATCATAATAGTGTAAAGTGTATTTTAAATACAGGTTATCTTCATTCACGTAAGTACAATATTACTTTATATTATTTCAGAAATGAGGATTTGTGATTTCATTACTGGCAAAATAAATGTTTTTACAAAGTAGTTATGCAAATATTATGTTCCAGTATATTACTCTATTTTATTTGTTTTTATAACCTTTGTGCTCTCCCTATTGATCAATGACAATTTAATTTGTTATTTCCTTACAATTTCTCATTCCTTTATATTCCCATGTTTACAAGTATTTACTGTACGACTGGTTTTCCTTTTTCTGGATGCCTGTCTTCTATTTGGTTTTCACTTAATTGATTTTTGCTAGATACTACGTTTCGGCTATATACTTTATTATTCAAGTTTCTAATAAATAGATTCTCAGCATCTACAATATAAGCTTCAAGTTTACTTTCCTTTACATTTCATCAATAACCATGCAACACATTAATAATTCCAAATAAGTGTTATAATGGTTGTGCCTGACAATAGAAGACTATAACATTAAAAGCGTGAAAATTTTTAAATATCTAGGTTCACTAGTTATCACAGATAACAATGTCAGTGAAGAAGTTAAGAGAAGAATACATATTGCTAATAAAACATATAATGGACTAATGAAACATCTAAGATCTAACAACATCACAAGAAAAACAAAATGCAAAATATACAAAACCCTGATACAACCGGTCCTTGTATATGGATCAGAGACATGGACACTGTCGAAAAGCGATGAGAATCTATTAGGTATGTTTGAATGAAAAATCCTTAGACACATATATCAGGGGGTGAAAAAAATGACATATGCCGCAGAAGACATCCATAAATATCGGACATCTGCGCTGGATGGGCCATGTTGAACAGATATTGGAGACTGAAACACCAAAACATATAATGAGGCAAACACCAGTAGGGAGAAGATCAAAGGGAAGACCCAAACTTAGGAACAAACCTACATGGAACAAGTGGAACAAGATCTGAAAACACTTAAGATTACCAACTGGAAAAACAGTGCAAGGAACAAAACAGAATGAAGGAAAATCCTAGAACAAGCCAGGACCCATAAAGGGTTGTTGAGGTACTGATGACGATGATGACGAAAACTCATTTGGATTATTAAAAATTCATTCTTTCTCTGGGTACTAATGTTTTTTTAATTACAGGGTACATCTCAATGATTATCCTTTTCTTGTATTATCTTTAATTCATATATGTTACAATACACCATAGGTGTGTGCCACCCCTGCTAGGAAATTGTACTCACCCAACACACACCAACAGATATCTAAATTATATATCAAATTACAACATCGGTATTAAAAAGGGAATAATTAAATCCTTATATGATAACACTAAAATTTCTTGTTCCCACGTGTTGTTAGAGGAAAAAGATTTGTTAATATCTGTCTTTGATTATCCCTTGTCGTTTATAAATAATAGTCCATTATTTCACAGTAAAATATTTTAAAACCTCAGTATTCTAAAGAACAGCACCGATTAACATGACATTTGAAATGCACATAGGAAACATGTCAAAGAAAAAAGTTTTATAGTGCCGATGTGCGCTTCAGGGGTGAGTTCACCCCTTCTCCGGGGTGAAAATATTTATCATTTACATAACTCCCAAAATCAATAGAGAAAATCGGTATTAAAAAGGGAATCATTAAATCCTTATACGATACGAGCCAAAATTTCTTGTTCCTACTTGTTGTTAGACGAAAAAGATTTGTTAAAAAGTGATGTGTTAAACACATGTAGTCCAGTAATTAATACCAAAGCTATTGAGAGTATGCAGTCCAGTAATTAGACCGAAGGTACTTTATCGTTTAACTAAAACACACCACAAAGTCCGAATTGAATTCCTGAAACACTATTTTGTTACTTCTTTTTAGCAAATGAGCAAATGAAAATTCAAGTTTCGTCTAAAAATACAACTTGCATCGGACTATCAGACGTTTTATTGTTTTTGTATTTTCTTAAAAAATGCCACCGTTTTGAAACAACATTAGAGTTCACACAATACTTCAATTATTTGTCTTTTTATATCGGAAACCTGAATGTTTAAGCACTCTCCACAAAGTTGTTAAACTAATATCACACAGTTCCTTGTCTTTTATTTTTTGTAACACAGCACTAACTGTTACACTTTACACATATTATATATAAAATATTTTTAATTGCAAGTTTAATTGATTGGTGCAAATCTAAAGTTTTTGAATGTCGACGATTTCTCTTGCTTACTTTATTTATTTTATCCTCACTCATCTTATTAATTCTTCGGAATGTCCTCTCTGAGATACCGCAAGCATCGCATGTGCGTTGTTGAACTTCCATAACAGATGCCAATGGACCCATATTATTTTTTTCCAAATTGAAATAACTTTCGACTTTTAGAACTAAACGCCGTTCTTCTGGACGTTCTTCTTTCTATTCGACTGTATTTTATTTTCTTCCAAATTACTCATTTTGCTTTAAAGTACCGCTTCACTACACTACTATAAAAAATAGGTACTTATATACAACTACTACACCCTAAAAAGGACGAGGGTTGTCCAACAGACGAAACAATCGAACACAAATGATTTAAGAGCCAATGCTAAACAAACATAAACACTGCATTGATTGTGATTGCAAAAACCGTTCGCATGTTTTAAATAAGATTTTGTTATGTTAAATTATTAAATAACACCAATACAACCCACGACCATCAATTAATTTTTAACGATAAACAGACGAGAAATATGATGGCGTTTGAATTTGAGCTACTTTGTCGATGACAGTGTCGTTAACAGAAAGATATTTTTAAACAGTATAAATCATTTTTCAATGATTGTGTGGATTTAAGAAATACATTACTAAACAAATTTTTAAAATGTGTATAAAGGAGATTACAATTATTAATATGTCACATGGTATTTACTCCTTATTTTTCAAATAATATGTTCTTGTAAAGGCATAACTTTGATTATTGGTTAAACCTACATTATACGATACGTCAGAAGAAATGAAAAAAAAATTAACATGTAATAAATTCACTGTTTAAATAAATATTCCGTACTCATACTATTGCAATAAAATATTAAAACCAATAAACAATAACTTGTTGAGCAGTGCTGATTGAAATAATAGAGCAGTAAAATGTTATTCATAAAGGTAGTGTACAATATATCGCCGCTTATCTGGTCCGCTAGTAATAAAGTTACCAGCATTTAATTGCAAAGCAGTCTTCTTAGGTGAAAAATATTATAATTGTCAAGGTATATTATGTATTCTCTAATTTTGTTTTGATTATTTTTAAAGTCTTATCTAATGATACATTTGTAAATATACTATTTATCTTACTAAAACTTACTCTAAAATATTATTTGGCTGAAATTCAATATTTGATAATTTATTTAAACAATGGTATACATTCTTTATATACTATTACTATTTGTATTTTATACTATAAGTACTATAATACACTGCGCTCCAAAATTAACGCATAATTTTAAAATTCTTATTTTGAGTTGTAATGAAAAAAATTTTGTTTGTTCTTTTCTGCTTTATGGTTGTTTTAGAACATCTTAAATAAAACTATTCTTTTTTTTACAAAAAAATGTATTGAAATTAACAATATAACATCCTAACATAAATCATAACATCTAAACGAACTGATCTAAACAAACTAACATCATAAATTAATGAAGAAAAAGTTTTTAAAGTTGAAGAAAATATTACTACCGTGTACTAGTATCGAGTATTGCCTCCTCTGGCATTTATTACTGCTTGACAACGATCTCTCATACTGAGAATAATCGTTCTGATTTCTTCTTGATCAAGTTGATCCCAAATTTCAACCAACCGCAAAAACAGTTCATCTAATGTGTTTGGTGCATTAGGTAGTTGTCGTAGTCGTCTGCCTATGATGTCCCAAACATGTTCTATTGGGTTAAGGTCAGGACTTCTCGCAGGCCAATCCATGGCAGGAATTCCAACCTCCTGACAATACTGCTGCACAATTCATGCCGTGTGTGGCCTGGCATTATCTTGCATAAGCATGAAATTATCCCCAATAAATGGTACAAATGGCACGACATGCTCTTCTAAAATGTCTGTTATATACCTCTGCGATGTAAGCCGACCGTGATTTATTTTAACTAATTCCGTACGAGCCTCTAAATTAATCTCACCCCATACCATTACCGAGCCGCCGCCATACTGTACAGTCCCTACGGTGTTACACTGTGCGTAGCGTTCCCCAGGCCTTCTATACACTCGGTTTCTCCTTATTATTGTTCTGAAGCTATTTTCTTGTGGCATTGTAAATTAATTACTATTTATAACTGGGAATAAGCCACATTAAAGATAAAAATACATTTATTGACGTTTCAATTTCCAATTCGGAAATCGTTCTCAAAATACAAATAGTAAATTAAACAAATTTTGTTTTTTGTTACATAGTGAAAAAATTCTTCTGATAATTTAATTTTATCTGACTCATTTATATTGACAATTCAGACATACATTATGCATTTTAAAGTAGACGACTTTAAAATGATATTGCCAATATTGTTGAGTTGCGCTCCTGGGACGACTTTACTTATAAGATAGTTCATTCGATTACATGAAATCAACTTTAACTTGAGAATATCCGTCAGAAAAAATCATAGCATGTAATTTGTCTTTAAAAAGACAAACACATGACATGATGACAGTAAAATTCTCCTGTTAGTGATTCCATAGTAAATTATGAGGGAAAAACCAGGAAAAAAACCTCATAATACTATCCCGACATTGTAAGTATTTGTTCGTGAATTTAGTTTACCTTCAACAAACATCAAAATTCTGATTTTATGTTACGTTATTTAAAAAACATACATGATGTATCCTCTATATGTTACTAACTTACTAATACTGGTATTTTCTTATTAATAACTTCCTCTTTCAATATTGGTAACCAGATCCTACTACATTCTGCCGAGGAATTGGCGACACAATTGGCCTCATTTAGCATAATTAGAGCCGCTTCTTTGATTTTTCTTTTTTTACCATCCGTTTCTTTTAGGACTATATTTGAATTATTCCATTGAACTCTATGTTCATTATCCCATGCGTGTTTACATATTTGAGATCTATCAAATTCTCTATTTTTAATATAAGATTGATGTTCACTTATTCTAACATTTAATGGCCTTGATGATTCACCTAAATAAAACTGATCGCATTCACAAGGTATTTTATAAATGCAATTCTTTGTCCTTTCTTGTTCATTGTTAGGTTTGGTTTTGGACAAAATAGATCTCAACGTGTTTGTTGTTTTGAATGTTGTTGAAATGTTGAATTTATTTCCTATCCTTTTAAGTTTTTCTGATAATCCTTTTATGTACGGTATTGTTATTTTCCTCATACTATTCCTTGTGTATGCTGTAGGATCTCGTTCTAAGTTGTTCTGTTCTATTCGATCGATTGTTGAAAATTCCTTATTTATAAACGATAAAGGATAATCATTTTTTAATAAAACAGATGTTAACAAATGTTTCTCCTCCAAGAACGAATTTTCGTTAGAACAAGTAATTTTGGCTCTATCGTATAAGGATTTAATTATTCCCTTTTTTACATTAATATTGTGATTTGATTTGAAATTTAAATATCTATTGGTGTGTGTTGGTTTTCTATACACCTGAGTCTCATATCCAGTATCGTTCTTAGAGATCAAAACATCCAGGAAAGGTAGCGTGTTATTATATTCCTTTTCCATGGTAAATGTTATTGTCTCTTCTTTATCGTTTATATCGTTTAGGAATGTGTCCAACAACTCTGATCCATGAGGCCATATTGAGAATACATCATCTACATACCTCCACCATACTGTGGGTTTGAAATTTTGTTTAGAAATGATATTTGTTTCAAAATCTTCCATAAATATATCGGCTAAGAATGGAGATAAACTAGAGCCCATTGCTAGACCAAAATTTTGTTTATAGAATTCATTATTTAGTTGAAAATATGTATTATCAGTACATAATGTTAATAACTCCATTATAGCCGATATGTTTAGTCTTGTTCTAGTTGCCAATGAATCATCACTCTCTAATTTTGTCTTGACTATACTTAAAGTCTTATTTAATGGCACATTCGTAAATAAACTATTTATGTCAAAACTTACCAAAGTATTATTTGAATTAAATTCAATATTTGATAATTTATTTAAAAAATGTTGTGTATTTTTTATGAATGTGTCATTTTGATTTGTATAAGGTTTTAAAATATTTAATAAAAATTTTGATAGTTCACTACAAGGAGAATTTATGGTACTACAAATGGGTCTAAGTGGTATATTCGTTTTATGAATTTTCGGTACTCCATAAAAATGAGGAGTCTTACTGTAATGAGGTGTAATTAATCCTCTCTGATAACTTGTTAAAACATCTTTAAACTTGAATAAAGTTCTATATATTTTGTTTTCCAAAGGCTTTGTTGGATCTTTTGTTAATTTTGTATAAGGTCCGTTTATTAATAGATCTTTAATTTTATTTTCGTATTGAATTTTATCCATTATTACAGTTGCATTCCCCTTGTCTGCTGGTAGGATAATTATGGAGTCGTCATTTTTTAAAGTTCTTATAGCCTTTAGTTCCTCTTTGCTTATGTTTTGTTCAATTTTAGTAGATTTCTCCAATTCAAGTTTACATAACACTCTGTATTCTTCCTTTTCATGGGTTGGTAAGCATTGAGATATTTTCTCCACTGAGCTTATTATGTCTAATTTTGGAACGGATGGCTGAGTAATAGCAAAGTTTAGACCCTTTGACAGTATTATATTACTTCTCCTGTCATCAGAAAAAAGACAGTACCTGGATTCATCGGTGAACAATATTCTTCCCCAATCTTCATTATTCCAATCAACATGTTCACGAGCAAAATTCAATCTTTGCCTTCTATGGTCTCTGATCAATAATGGGCCAATTGGTGCCCTTCCAGGGTGTAGGTCGTTTTCGGCAAGTCTTCTTCTAATTGTATTTTGGCTGATTCTAAAGTTATAACGATCCAAAAATTCATTTTGTAGAGAAGTACTGGAAACAAACCTTTGTCTCAGTGTACGAAGTGTCAAAAACCGGTCTTGATTAGGAGTTGTAACCCTTTTACGGCCTTGACCGGGTCTTCTCGAGTTACTTCCAGTAACAGAAAAACGTGTTAACACTCTTGAAATTGTTGACTGGGTGACGTTAAAACGTTCAGCGAGTTCTACTTGAGTGTATCCTTCTTCGCGAAGAGTAACGATTCTAAAACAGTCACTTTCTGACAAATTTCGATTTTCTTGCTGCGGGTGGTTCATTTCAAAGAAAAAACACTTAATAAACTTGAAAAACCCCTTTAAACGTTCAGCACAACGAAATCCAACCCAACTAAATTCGAAGTAAAATGAAGCACAATTAGCATGTTTTTAATTTTTTGCAAAAAAATGATAAAAACATCAGCGTTTTTTACCGTTCTTTCGATAAATTTTACAATATACCGGGGGTAACGATAATATATTAGTACAAAAATCGAAACATTAAAATTATTTAATTTACCAGGGTTTTTAAAATTATGCGTTAATTTTGGGTTGCAGTGTATTTGTATTTTAAGTAATACGTTTTTGTCTTTTTAAATTTTAAAGAGTAAATATTTTGCCGCGCACTCCCAAATCTCAAAAATATCTTAAAAGAAAACGTTGGTACACCACTGATTTGGTTGTAGTGACTTGGCTAAGATCCAAAGCATGTGTTACGCTTAAAAATAACTCTTGTACACTTGTGAGTAGTTTCTTTCTTGTTTATTAGTTTTTATATCAGAAATACAGCGATGGAGGAATACTATCAGGGAAGTTCTCGAAGCAGGGGTTCTTCTTCAGTGAGCGATAATGACCCAAGAGCGAAAATCAAAGATTGTTGTCGAAAAGTCGTTGCCTTCATGTGTACTCAAGTCGGATTGGGAGCGTTAGTTTTCGGTTACACCTTAGTGGGAGCTGTTAGTTTCATGACCCTTGAACAGAAAGGGGTAAATATAGAACCTGTACAAATCAACGAAAAGAGAGAGGAATATCTGGTAAAGCTGTACGAAGTTGCACTCAAACACAACATATTCGACGTGGACAGCTTTTTTTCTGATTCCAATGCAGTATTAAGGAGCTATCAGGAAAAAGTTGTCGAGATTTTTAAGTATGGATATAGCGAGAGGTCGGTGAACGATATGTGGACGTTTTCGGCAGCTTTAATGTATTCTCTAAGTGTTATAACAATGATCGGTTATGGAAATTTAGTGCCTAGAACTTCTTACGGAAAAATAGCGACTGTTGTTTATGCGCTTTTTGGTATACCACTTTATGTTTTGTTCTTTCTGAATGTTGGAGATGCTCTAGCTGGCAGTTTCAGGTAAGTTACTTAACGAAAGATTTTAGTTTTATTAGGGCATACAGTGAACATCAAAAATAATATTAATTTTGAATATTTGCATGCTTACACGTAGCTTTAGTCTTTATAAATGAAACAGTGAGACTTTTTGCCTTAATTTTTCATATTTATTCAGTGACACTTGCGTACATAGAAATCCCACTTTAAACTTTTCGACTTGAACTATCTTTTTTTCAGAAACTATTACCTGGATCGAAAAAGGGATATACTATAATTTAATATGCTTTAATATGAATATACATTTATGAAAATTTATTTCGACTTCTTATGTTGTAAAATTAATGCATCAAGCAAATTAACTTTTTTTATTGCCAACACAAAAAGGGTGTTTGACAATTAAAAATTAAACATTTAATGTTCTAATAATGCGTATGACCTACTCTTGCATTAATAACTATGATTAGGCATAGCTCTAGTCAAGTCCTATTAGATATACTATAGTCGCTATTGTTTCTTGGGGGATGTTAAGCCACTCTTCTTCTACTGTGACGATAAGTTCTGGGATAGAGTTTGGGGTATGAAGCCTAGCTCGAATTCTTTGTTTTAGCTCATCCCATAAATGTTCTCTTGGATTGAGGTCTGGACTGCACGGTGGTCATTCCATGACCCGAAAACCGACTTCAGTAATAAAATCTTGCACGATTCTTGCATTGTCCCGCATAAAAATAAATTCGTTTAAATTGTAGTCAACGTAAGGTACCACATGCATTACGGTTACCCCTACGAATAGAGGTGTGCTTATTAGTTCTTTTAGACGAACTAGTTCAAGAGAACTATTTCAAAAAAATGAACTAGTTCAGTGAATTAGTTCGCGAAAGAACTATTTGTAGGACCGAAATCGAAATCCAACCCTAACATAACTGGTTGCCAGATGTCGGCCGCCCGTTTTCTTCGGTCGGTTCAGTCTCAGTCAGTCTTTCACTAGTTCACTACCGTAGACTAGTTCACTAGTTCTACAAGTAGTTCGGAACTATTTCTTTCGATCGTATGTTTAGGTTTAAATGGTTTAAATTATTATATGATTCACAAGGAATCTACGTTCCTGTAGTTGGCTGTATACCATGTATTAAAAATTTAATTAAAAATCCTTTGTAATAGGTATATTTTATGCCCAAACGGGCTAAGTTAAAAAGACAAAACGTTTTCGGAAACCATGTTCCATCATCAGTGTCTAGGAGTACATGAATGTAGCCACCAAGATTAAATATGTGGGTAAAAACCCGATAACAGATGTTTAATTACATTTAGTTTTAAAATAATGTTATAATGATTTAGGATTATAGAGTTATCGATGGATTAGGTAACATGGCGACATATGACTCCACGTTGAAGTTGCTAGTCCTGAGACGGTATGTCTTCGAGGACAGAGTTGCACTCATACAGTCGTACAGTCATACAGTCCTGATTTCTAAGCACTCGAAGGATATTAGCCAAATGTTATTGTATGTTGGCAAAGGAGCTTACCTTTAAAACATTATAGATATATAGGTAGATAGATAGACAGATGGATAGATAGATAGTTTATTATAATAATTATACGGGAGAGGGGGCACATGTCAACATTTTTTTCTACAGCTCTCCACGCTTCTAATGAAAACATAAACAATATTTTATTCTTCTGTAGCCTACTGGTATATATTTTGTAAGTATTTGAATGTTTTTCCAACTATACATTATAAATTATTTTTTTTTCAAACCAATACTGAAAGGTACCCCCATGGGGCACTTTTGAACATTGCATAGGGTACTTTTGAACAATGTTAGCACACATTACATAAATCAACAAAACTTTATAAAATAGTAAAAAAAATAATGACATTAATTTATCGAAATGAAATTGGCTTTGGTTAAACCCAAATAAAATTAAAGATTGGGTTCTTTCGGTGCCCTTCGTATTGGAGGAAGATGGCAGTTGCTGAACTACATCGACTATTTATATTGTGAAAATATCCTTAATTTCAGGAAAATAGAATTTTGATCCTTTCTTTCTCATAAATGACACGTGTAATTCACTATGCGCTTTTTCGTTAATTTTTGCAACGTGGTGGACAACAGTTTTTTTTTACAAAATTATCAATGTAGTCATCTACAGACAGGTCTTCGAAACACATTAAAAACACATTCATTATCATATCAATTATCGGAATAGCAATCATGAACTGAAAATTAATCATTGTCGCTAGATGTTTCAATTTATTTTACTTATCTATTTTCTGTTGCTCTAAGCTAAGACCTCGTTTTTCTGGTATTTCAGTAATAATTTTAGACCTGCCTCGCTTTTTATTGCGTCATTTTCTACTTCTAGCTGGTGCCTTCGGAAATGGTTGAACAGCCTCAACAGGAAATAATGGAGAGGCGGAAGTTGCAATAACAGTTATAGGTTAAGGAGTTCTAAAAGTACAAGAATAAGTTGATGGTTGCTGTTCAAACGGTGTGTTTGAGGCTTCTATGGATTGTTCTACATTAGGCCTGTCTGTGACGTTTGCTGCATCATAGTCTTCATTCTAGAACGGATTTCTCTTAAATTGATATATTATAGTTTTTTATCTCTTCTGAATTTCCTAAGGCGGCCAAATTCTGGTACAAGTTTGTTGTTTTCTTAGTCGAATTGTGAAAATCTACATGCTCATTTTAGCGGTTAAGATTTTGTTTTATTTGCTTATAATTATTTCTTTTTTGATGTTCACATAAGTCCTTTAGAAATAGTAAAGTTAACAAACCCTGTTGAACATTATCTTTTCTATTTAACTAACCTGTAATTTTTAACTTTTAGATGGATATACAGAAAAATGTACAAATGCTCAACTCAGCCTGAAGACGCGGATGAGATTCCCAAAAGGATTATAGTGCCTTCTAGCGCTTGCATTTGGGTGATGATTATATACGTGTTAGCTGGTGCTGCGATTTTCAGTGCCTGGGAGGGTTGGGGTTTTCTCGATAGCATTTACTTTTGCGTTACGAGTTTGTGCAAGATTGGAATGGGCGATTTTGTGCCTGGAACTGGGACTGTTTACAACGAAGCAGAAGGACATTCCAAGTTAGTTCTGAGTTATATCTACATATTTTTCGGTTTAGGACTTGTAGCTATGTGTTATAACCTAATGAGGGAAGAAATCAGAGAGAAAGTTAAGAATATCAGAGAAGATTTTGCGCAGTGTGTAGAAGATACTAGACTTAGGATTATTGAGTGCTGTAAAAAAATTCGGGGTGAACAAGAGGAGTACTACTGAGTTCTAAAACAGTGCGGTGGTGAACAAAAGTATTATTAGGTGTACTATTAAAGATAAAACTTTTATATATTTTTATAAACGTCAGAAATAATAAATACCAATTTCATTAATATTTAAGTGCATTTGATCTACCCGCAATCAAGTTTTTTTCAGTACATACTCTCAAGGCTTTTGAGGTAATTTCTTTGTGCTTTTTAACTAATTACCTATATTATTACGCAAATTAAAATTTGCGGAAGTGATAAATGACGCTTTTACAATTATCTATACTATAAATTAACTATATTAGTCCATTAAAATCTTACATTTTTTATGCC
Source organism: Diabrotica balteata (assembly GCA_918026665.1). NCBI lineage: Eukaryota > Metazoa > Arthropoda > Insecta > Coleoptera > Chrysomelidae > Diabrotica > Diabrotica balteata. The sequence goes on from OU898283.1 coordinate 120,740,840, forward strand.
TTAGTCTTCATTTTATTTTTTTGAAATGTTGGGGGGTAAGTATAAGCTTAAGTTTAAGTTTGTGGGGTTGCCACCCTTGTCCCTGGCCAAAACCTAAAACGTTGCTGTTCTCCTAAACTAGCAACAATACAAAAAAATTTATCAGACATTTGTAGCAAATTGAAGTGTTTTAAAACTTTTTTTCTATTCCTGTCCTGTTTTTTACTTTTGTTTTTGAGCCTTGAAAATCGTAATTTTGCGTTTTTGTCAGTTTTAAATTATTTGTAACTCGGATGCGATCAAGTTTACAAAAAACTACAAGAGACTTATTTTATTTAGAATGAACCATAAAATAAAAAAAAATTGTACGCGCCAAAAAAAATCAATTGTTAGAGGAGAAAGCACAAATATGGGCTACCATTTTGTTTATTGCTGATATTTTGACTATTTTTTTATCAAAAAAGTTCAAATTACATAATTGGCATGTAGAATTATTTTGCTCTTTTGTGCTAGTCCGCTTTTCTGTCTAGTAAGATATTTTTTTCTGTAATGTCATAAAAACACCACGGTGTCATTTAAGTAAGAAACGGAAAGGCGATATAAATATGGGCTACTAATAAAAATATTTTTATTTTATAATTTTGTATGTACAATATTCACATACATATTCGTCTCTTTCTGCACCAGAACAATCTATATGTAACCACTAGGATGAACAGCTGATATCGATCAAGGAGTTGCCCATTCATATTCGTTCTTGGGAAGATTTACATGAGTGGTATAAAATTCACTCGAGTACTCATACACGCAATTAAAGTGATCCTCTCTCAGCCGAAGTCAGCGATGCTCTTTTATCTCTTTCCTTTACGCTCCATTATTGCTGCAATTTTATTTTGCACAATGATTAGGCCTGTTTCATCTACGTTGTAAACCTGATTACTGGAAAAATTGTATTTATCATAATCTTTTTTCAGATGATCAAAAATATTCGAACATTCTCTATGTTAAAGCTAGCTGCCCGTCCAAAAGACGTTCCAGCTGGTCTCCTTAAAGCCAATGTATTTTTATGACGCGCCAAGAACAAATCTAGCCAACTTCTACCAGCTTTTTTAACTGCATAAGGGAATGATTTAAACCATTTGATTCAGTCAGATTAAATGCCCGCGTTAAACCATAGAATTTCGCTTCCATTTGAAGGATATAGTCCACCAAACATTTTTCTAAATCTGGGCCAAGAATAGTTCGTCATCCCAGTTTCTTAAGTATTGCTCATTTTTGCTAACTTTTGTATATGAAATATTTTTCAGAACTAACCCGAGCTTTTCGCCTTGTCTATGATCGATTACGCAGCGACACTCATCCATGTTTTATTACACGTACACTGTAATAGGTATTAACGAATAAGTAACCAAAGCAAATAATGGTATAGTTGGCACGTAATTTCGTGAGAAAATTTACAGAGACCAAAGCAAGTAAAATACTAGTAAAATGGCAACGCTGTTAGAGTTACCACTACTTTATTGTAGTACATAGTAGTAGAAAGTAGCGTAGATATCTAATTTTAAATTAAATAAAAGTTTTTACTTTTATTTAATTTTATTTACCAAAAAGTTTCATTTTCTATAAAGTTTAAATAAAAAATATCGGTGTTTTTAACTTCTGTGATATATCTTGGGAATGATAACACTAATCGACTCGACTGAACAGAACTTATTGTAAAATAATAATATCTATATAAAACATTGTTAATAATAGTAGAGGAGAAGGTGGGAATACGGCCCCCTAATTTGTTTTTCGACTAGAGATTATAAACAATCAACATTTTTAAATTTTAATTTTCATCCACATAACTATTAGTTTAATACTAATACAATATTATTGAAAAAAATAAAAAAAATCAAGATCTAATATATAAAAAAATTATTCTTGTCAGTATCTAGAAAACTGTAAAAAACAAAAACGTCACTCTAATATGGCCCCCCAGGGGGCCATATTAAATGAATACAAAAATCTATCGGCAGAAATCGCAAACATAATGTTCAGTTTCGGCACCGGCACATTCATTGTGTGCCCACAAAAGACAGCTCTGACACTGTATCCAAGTCTCCCCTCTGCTATTACTTGAATAAGACTCCTCGCAAAAGATGCACATGGCGTCGTCGTTATCAGGAATTGAACCCTGTGAACTTAGTTCGGAATCTGTATCCTCTTCAATATTGGAAAGATCACTTTCTTCGGTGTCAGAATCTTCGACGGTAATACGTTTCCGAACTTCCCCTTGGGCTTTTTTGCAAATTCGACCTCGTCCTCGTCCCTTTCCGCGTCCACAACTCTGTTTACGGTCTTCAGTTTTCTTAAGAGATTGTTCTAATTCATATTTATAAGGCGATGATGTAATTACAGTGGCTTTTGTTGATTTTCTTCCTCGATTTGAGGTTTTTATTTTAGGCTTGGGTATTGGTGATATTTGATGGGGTAGTATAAGCGAAGGGTTTACAGCTGATGATGTTCCTGGTTTTGAATAGAAGACAGAAGATTTTATAGTTAACAGTCTTCCATGCTCGTTAGATGATTTGGGTTGAAGAGATACTAAATCTGATGTTGACGTGCTTGGAGCACATGACTTCAGTTGAATGGAGGATTCAGGAACAGTGCATGAAGTGGGTTGGAGCGACGATTCTACAGTTGATGTAGCAGTTTCGACAGACGACTTAGTTGGGTTCATCATCGAAGACGTTGTATTCGATGATATATTTTCCTCTTCCATTTGAAGCGATTGTGACTCTGCTAGAAAATCAGCATCCTTAAAAATTTGAGGATTGAAGGGATATATTCCAGTCGCTTTAAAACCATTTACTGCGATCTCAGCTGTTGCACATTTTAAGTAAGCTTTACCCAATAACTCAGCAATATCATGAGGCTTAAGCATTCTGTCAGAATGTAACAGAAATTTTCTTATTTCCTCACTATAATGAGATTTAAGTGCACCCATAAATGTTTTGTCAAGCGGTTGCAGCTTGTGCGTAGTATGAGGAGGCAAGCTAATAATGGTGACATGCTTTTCACGAGCAACTTCTAGAATATCAACATTACGAGTGTGGCTGTAATGTCCATCAAGTATAAGAAGGACCGGAGAATCCTCTGTTGGATTGGTCTTTGATACAAAATGATTGAACCATTCAGAAAATAAATTGGTTTGTATCCAACCGGAAGGGTGTACTTTTCCGATTGCTCCTGGCGGAGCCCCTTTCATTAATACATCTGTAAAATTTTTTCTTGGAAAAATTAACATTGGTGCGATGAAAGTCCCTCCTGCGCTCATTGCGCACACCAACGTCACTAAAGATCCGCGTTCTGCTGCAGTTAACGCCCCTATTTGCCTTTTACCTTTTCGTCCTATTACTTGCGGTACTTTTGATTGCACGATTGTGAGTCCAGTTTCATCTACGTTATAGACACGGTCGGGAGAATAATTTTTTCTTGCATATTCAACTTCTAACAGATGAAAAAACTCCTTAACAGCAGGGCGATTGAATCCTTGCACTCGAGCGTAAGATGTTCCCATTGGTTTTCTGAGAGATAATTGCTTTTTATGTCTATTTAAGAAATGGTCGAGCCATGCTCTACCTGCTCTTTCATTTTGAAATGCATTCTGGATGTTATTTCTGACTGCTAATTGATAAGCCATTCGCCTAACATCCAAGCGTGTAAGTCCATAAAAGGTGCGCTCCATTTGCAAAAGATAATCAACTAATTGTTTCTCCAGAGATAAAGGTAAAATAGTTTTTCTACCTAACGGTTTTCGTACTAACATATCCAATGATAACTCAGGATCATGAACTAGCCTTCTTAACGTAGTTCTTGGTACAGCAAATGTTTTGACTGCTTTCTTAAAACCCATATGCTTATTACGAACAGCCTCTATTGCCTTTTTCATGTCGTTAGGACTCCACAATTTCCTCTTTTTTTTCTCAGATTTAGGAGAAAGGTTAGTACGAGGCATCTGGAAATAATAAAATGCAAACATGTAATATGGCCCCCTCAATGTGTATTTAATATGAACCCGGGTCCATAATGCATACACATTCAGGGGGCCATATTAAATAAATAGTTACATTATAAACAAAATATCAAAAACAAGTTATATCTATTGCAAAATGTTCATAGCTACCTTTAAAAGTCGATATGCAACGGTTTTTCTACACACTAATCAGAGAAAGATAATGTTTATAACTGGTTTCTTGGAAAAAACAACATAAACACAAGAGCAGCAAAAAGTTTTGTTAAGCACGTGAATGAAGCGAGCTGTTTAAGTCGACTAAAGGCTAAGCGCGGTAGTTCTCGGGTCCTGACAAGTTTCGTTAGATAAAGATAGATGTAGTATCAAGTGTAAATCAACATTCGCATTGGCGGAAGTAACAAATTCACTCGGGGGCCGATTTACCAGCATGGGCCATATTCCCACCTTCTCCTCTAGTTATTCAGCGAGAATGACAGTGACAGTTTCAGTTGACATACTCCCCTAAAACATTAATAATTTTTGTTCTATCAAGAAGTGTGTTTATACCCTGTTTTCAAAGATATATAAGCAAAATGAGAATATCTACAATTAAAATAGAAATAAAGGTTTAAACTAACACCTAATAAGTACTTACTATCTACTCAGAATCACTGTTATCACTAGTATCACTCGTATCATCTAAACTTATAGGTAATTTGGTTAATGCTGGTAAATATTTAACATAGTCATTTTCCACTCCGATCACATGTTTTATTTTTATTACATTTTTCCAGTTGGTTGCTGTAATTTTTGTGACTTCTCTTCTAATTAACTGGAGAACAGTAGACAAAAAATTTTGGACCAACGTTTCTTCTCATTATATTTCCTTTAAGTTGAGCCCATATTAACTCTATTGGGTTCAATGTACAATAATAAGGAGGAAGTCTAAACACAGTATGCCCGTTATTACGAGCACAGTTGTCAACAACATATTCCTTTTCGTACTGTGTACTATGAACAACCTCCAACAATTGCTTTTTAATATAACATGTCTCAAAATACAAATCTTCCGTGAATAAAAATTCCTGAATTTTTAATTTATTCCAACTATTATTTGAAGTTTTTTTCATTAATCTTGAATGATATGATGCGTTGTCCATGATAATCACACTATCTTTAAGTAATTTCGGAAGAAGACATTTTTCAAACCATGATTCAAAAATTGAACTTTCCATAACGTCATGATAATCCAGAGACGCGTTTTTAATTTGTTTTGTAGATATTAATAATGTATCGTCGACCCATCCATTTTCTCCACCGCAGTGTAAAATTATAATCCTCTTTCTTTTATTGGGCGGTACTGAGTTGAAACACTTTGTTATTATTTGTCCAACTTTTTTTGTCACAGTGTCATGAGTATCATACCATGTCTCATCTAAATAAACAATATTTCGTTTCATTTTTCGATACTCAGTTATCTGTCTGATATAATTGTTTCTTAAAGAAATTATTCTGGTACTTTCCATTAATGTCTGTCTCTTGTCTATAGTTTTGTACTTAAAATTATTGGCTTTAAGAAATAATCGAAGTGTTGTTGCTGAACACGAGAGAATGCACTTTCGAACTAATTCACTTCGAAGGCTTTCAATAGTTGGAAAAATATTAGCCGCATACATTTGGTATATTGTTCTAGTTATAGATTCAATTAAGTGCGGTTCTATTTTTCTGAATTTGCCACAATCCTTTCTCTTCTGTCTAGAAGAAGGTGTTTCTCCTATAATTTTGTAGCAGGTTGCTTTGGGCACTCTGGTTAAAAACATGTTTCTGCAATTGCCTCTGATTTAGACAATTCAGCACACAGTCCTTCATAAACATTTTTTAGCATACGTTTGGCATCATCAGAAAGGTATTGAAAATGTCACTTACGTTTTACTACACGCCTTTGTAAATCTTCCAATCGATTAGAGGGTTCCATAGTCTCTTCAGCTACATAATTATTATCGCACCACGGACGCAATATTTTAAAATTATCAAACGTATAAAAACATAATCACACGTAAAAACGTATCAAAAAAAGTAAAAAACGTAAAATATAAAATGTTTTCCGTATAAAGAACACTGAAAAAAGTCACTACCAAACTAACTTGCGGTTCACTATTTGAAATTTGAATTTAACTGAACGCTGTAGCAGTTATGATTTTACTAAAAATATTCTTGTCTCCCAAAAATCTGTTGGTCATATCCGCAATTTAAAAATAAAATATTATAAAAATTTGCCTACGTAAGTTTTCCCCGTCCAGTGTCGAAACCTGATCCCTTATTTTATGACTCCGTAAGCTCAGTCAAATACTGATATAATCTTACCCCATGGACGTATACGTCCATGTCTTACCCCAAGTATGAATAAGTCTACCAACAAAAGATAATGCATTATGATTTGTCATAACAGCGATATCCGATGTTTTCATTGGCCGTTAGTCCACGTGGACTTATCATAAGTTCGATGGAAACATAATTGGTTGATTGTTCATATCTGGTTCATATATTAACTTTGTATTATTATACGTCTAAGTCATTGATAATTTTACAGACTCCTGGTAGAGTACCTTTTTGTTGAATGATTTTATTACAGATACATATATTTTTGCACAGTCTCACGGAAATACGAGGCTACTATAGCAAGCCTACTAATATCCACAGCGCGCCCACTACCTCGCGTTTTCAAAATTTTCAGACACGAGCCGGTCCAGACCGATAGCCTACGGACCATCACGCGTATTAGAAACAAAAGTGGTAACAACGGAACGTGCAACCGAGTCGCATAAACTCGCCAATATTTTGGTGCGTCTAGTTGGCTATTTATTGAATTACTATAACACATATTTGTATTTAAAAAATTTATTCTATATATATAAAAAAATAAAAATCTTGTGTGTTCCTGTTTTTGCTTCGTTTTTTAAATATATTGTTGACAAAAAAAACTTTAAAGGTGACATTCCGATAGGAAATTTAATTTTGAACAAATTTTCTGTACATTTATATGTACGAAAACTGCATAGAATTCACACAAATGCGTCCTAGTCCAAAACGGACAAATTCACCCCTTTCTCAAAATGCACCCCTTTAAATTTTAGCAATTTTTTCATATTTGACCATACGAAACAATAAAACTCCTTTAACGTTGTAGTTCTGACGTACATAATCAACAGTCTAAGTATATTACTTTATCTTGCAGGTACTGCATCAAGTTTTTAATCTATGACCAGCAAAAAACTACCAGATATTGTACGATTAACTAATATTTCCGGGTACGAACAAAGATGCAACGATATAGTGTATTGCAGACCTCAAAATGTTATAGAAAACCCAAATCTCTGTGTATTCTTCGGCGGAGATGTTCAGGTAATGACTTTATCATATTCAAAATTTATGTATATGGTCATAAAACAGTAAATTTATCTTTTACTTATAATCGACTGCATAACTCAGTGGATTTAATAGTTCAGGATCATGCTGCCGATCAGGTTGTTGGTTTAGCCCCCTGCCTCGAGAAAGACATTTAGGTACACAGTGCTGAAGCTGCTTCACAACCAGAATGAATTCAATTGATGACGAATAATGCAATGGCAAAGGATAAACGAAAACAGAAACCAGGAAACAATATTTATTGAAATGAGAAACCATAGAATAACCATGTAAGAGGACTTACCATCGGTTAATTTCGGTCATAAATTTCTAACCTTCAAATGTCTCATTTGTATACATTTTAAAATAATTTATTAAATTATAATAAATTATAATGTTGTATGTAGAATAGTATACATACCGTGGAGTAATTTGTTCCAGCCTTGCTTCTGTAGCTTACCTCGCTGTTTCGTACCATTGAAAGCCACCTATATAGTCACCTTAACATGCTTCGCTGAGCATTAGATTTATTATTTTAAGAAACCTAACGTAAACAGTTGCCGAATGATCAGTCTGTTAAGAGCTAACGCGCACTACAGCGGCTCGGGCCACGACCACTGGTCGGACCTTGGCGGCATCGATTTTGACCTACAATGCCAGCAACAAGCTGCTTTTACGTTGGCCGCACCTCTGGTCAGGTTTTCTACATTAATTTTTCTTTTCAGTTACGAAATGGATGTCACGGAGGTAGCTCTTGCTTTGTATATGTATAATGGCTGGCAATACAACTTTTTTCAGTCTTACTTGTAACCGTAAATAGTATTATTTTGTAGGACTTCACAGAAAACATGCTCAGTCACAGAGATAATAAAAATTACGTCCAGTGGAATTTGGAAAATACAGCTAAAATCTTACAGCACAGATTTCTTACCAGCCATATTGTTGTAATACGCCCAGCCAGGTAAGATATATTTTGGATTAAGCAAAATATTATTGCTCCTAACTATTAAATACTCCGATGTGGGAAGTTATATTAAATTGATCAGCTTATCATGGTAATTTTTTTCAATAAAACCCAATTTCATTGACCCAGTATCAGATATATATATATATATATATATATATATATAATATATATATATATATAAAGTGTAACCATAGTAACCAATTGGTAAAACTATCCTGCCCTATGTAAAGGCTACCACCATGGACGTATAAACATAGATGGACACAGCAATAAGATACCTTTAACACACAATGTTTTGAAGCTTAGATAGAATGTGATGCTTCCGCAATGAGTATAAGCGTGCTTGAATTTTTACTCTCGGGTAATTATTCAGATTTTAAAAATTGGAAGTAGTAATAATGTATAAAAACACGTTCAAAGAATTAAAAAAAAAACCAGAGTTTAACTATTAACAAATCACGTCTTTATAGAAAAATTAAAATACAATTATATTTGCTTTAAAATTAATACAATTAAATATAGTTGAATTCAAGTTAATTTTTTAATAGTATCAAAATAATGCTACAATAAAAAATCTTTATGTTTTCTCCTTAATTTGCTACCCAAATAGTTCGATCGTCAATATTATTTGGAAACCTACATAGAAAAATAAATGAATTTTATTCATTTCACTAATTTATTTGTATCCATGAGAAATATTAAATTAAAAAGGTACTAAACAGATCTTTTTTAATCAGATGATGTCTACTTACAATTTATAAATGTCTACTAATTTCATGATCTTATTCAATACATTAATGAACATGAATAAACCCAATGGTACGCCTTTTAAAATGTAAACAAACACGCTTCCTCATTTCCTCATCTTAAATAATGTAAATTGTATGTACTTACAAATGAAATGAGAGATCGGGATGTAAATATTTCGTTTATTTTATTTCACTTTTCACAAATATCACTCAAAATACAGCCAAAATATCGAAAAATAACTTTTTCCTCATTTACTATAAAATGTAAACAAACATGGAACAGCATTTGAAGTTTGACGTAGATCCATAAGACAGAGAAATGTAAACAACCGTTGCCATTTATAAATAGTTTTCAGTGCTTCTACATATAAAATAATTGATTGATATCTATTATAGGCTATTATTAAATAATAATGCACACTATGTGCACACTTGATATTTTGATTCATCATCATCATCATCATGGCTTATTCACTCCTGGCGGAGTGTTTGCCGCCCTTTTGGGCTCTCTGATTCATTTATTGCGGAGAATCAGTCCGCTGTTGTTTTTTTTTATTGTTATAGCAGCGTGTGTGACTTGGCCCTGTCTACAATTTTCCTCCATTCTTTCCGATCCTTACAGCGCTCCTTCCAATTGTAGATTCTCAGCTTCTTTATGTCTCCTAAGACTTGATCTCTCCATCTTGTTTTGGGTCTCCCCTTTGGTCTCTTTGTTGTTGGTCTCCATCCAGTTATTCGCTTTAGCGTAGAGTTGGGTTAGCTCTTTCTGTGTGCCCCAGCCACCTGAGCCTTTGCATCTTAACGAACTTGATTATGTCTTCACCCTCGATGACTTCTTTAATTTCTTCATTGGTTAATCTTCTAAATTCGCCTACACTTATCCTCACCGGCCCCATTATTCGTCGAATTATCTTTCTCTCTAAGATTTCTAACCTCATTTCATCTTTTTGTGTTAGGCACATCGTCTCTGCACCATAGGTGATCACTGGCCTGATTGCAGTCTTGTAAATTTTTAATTTGGTTTTCTTACTAATGTGTTTTTCTTTCAAGAATTTTTGGTAGTTCCAGTAGGTTTTATTACCCAGTAGGATGCGTTCATTTATTTCATCTGTTCTATCATTTCTGTCATTTACCATCACTCCCAGGTATTTGAAACGGTGTACTCTTTCAAATGTATATGCACCAAGCTTAATTTCTTTCTCTATATTCGTATTCTCTCTTGAACACTTGAGGTATTTCGTTTTGCTTTGGTTTATTACTAGCCCTCTCTTCTTTGCTTCTTTATCTAGTATTAATATTATGTTCTGCATGGTTTTTAAATCTCTAGTAACCAGTGCAATATCGTCTGCATACGCAATCAGTTGGGCTGAAGATTCGATAATCGTTCCCATAATTTTGGCTGCTCTTACTGCGCCCTCTATGGCAATGTTAAATAATGTTGTTGACAGGGAGTCTCCCTGTCTGACACCTACCTCCATTTGTACTTCATCTGACGGGCCTTCCTTTGTTAAGATTCGTGCATTGGATTCCTTCATCGTCATTTTCGTGAGACTTATTAATTTTTCTTGGATGCCTAATTGATTCATATCCTTAATTAGCTCCTCCCTTATTACACTGTCAAAAGCTTGCTTGTAGTCAATAAACAGTATATGTAGATCTATTCCGTGCTCGTAACTTTTTTCGACTATTTGCGTTACAATGTGTATTGCATCTATTGTTGACTTACCTTCTCTGAATCCATGTTGGTATTCACCTATTTTTGTTCTAGTTTCTTTTTCTATTCTTTGTCTGATCAAATTAGTTAATATTTTGTACATTGTATTTAATAACGTGATTCCCCTGTAGTTAGTGCATTTCGTCTTGTCGCCTTTTTTAGGGATTGGTGTTATCAGACCACAATTCCAGTCGTTCGGCATGCTTTCTTCTTCCCATATTCGTTCTATTAGGTTGTGGATTCTGTGGGCTAGTTCCTCTCCCCCATTCTTAAAGAACTCATTTATAATATCGTCTGGTCCTGCTGCTTTCCTTGTCTTTAATCTGTTTATAGTCGCCAATATTTCGCTGTATGAGGGAGGCTCTGATTGTTCTCCATTTCTATTTTCTGTTTGTTCTTCATTTTCTGCGTTTTCAGCATCGTCTTTCTTTTTAAACAGTTCTCTATAGTGTGTTTCCCATTCTATTTTTCCAATATTTGCTGGTATCTCTTTTTTTCTCTGTGATTTTATGTATTTGTATAGTCTTGCATTGTCATTACTATTGGCTTCGAGTTCCTGCAGTAATTCTTCGATCCATTTCTTCTTTTTTCTTTTGCAGCATTTGTCTGACTCTTTCTTCTTCTCTTTATAGTGTAGGAGATCTTCTTGTTTCCCTGTGGCCACCCACCTGTGTCTTGCTTTGTCCTTGTCTTTACTAGCTTGCTCGCATTCTTCATCGTACCAATCCTTTCTTTTATTGTTTTCCATTAGTCCTATCGTCTCCTCTGCTGTTGTTAAGATACTATCTTTTATGTCTTTCCATGTTTTATCTATGTTCGATGGTTTTAGGACTAGTAGTTTTTCTTCCAATTTAGTGCAGAATTTTCTGTTTGCATTATCTGTATTTAGTTTCGACCGATTCCACCTCTTTCTTTTCTTTCTGTCGTTTTTATCTTTAAGTATCTTCAATTTCATGTCGCCTATCACCAAAATGTGATCCGAATCAGCATTGGCTCCCCTGTAAGACCTTACATTCTGAAAAATTGTTCTCCATTTTTTTGAGATTAGGATGTGGTCTATTTGGTTTCCATCTGTTGTTCCAGGTATAAGCCACGTTACTTTGTGCTCTTTTTTGTGCTTGAATTGAGTGCTAATAATAAAAGTATTGGTTGCTGCTGCTAGATTACATATTCTCCTGCCATTGTTATTCGTATTTTGATGGATTGTTTCTTTTCCTGCGATTTCTCTGTTCGTGTCTTCTTTCCCTATCTTTGCGTTGAAGTCTCCTAATAGGATTAGTATGTCGTTCTTTGGTATTTCTTCGTACAATTCTTCAAGTTTATCATAGAATTCATTCTTTTCTTCTTCAGGAGCATTCTCAGTAGGGGCATATATGTTAACAAATGTTAAATTTGCTTGTTTATTTTTCATTCTAATATTCTGATATTTTGATTACAATTAAATATATTAATATTCGCTGTGAGCCGATGAGTAGAGGGGATTTGACAGTTTTCACCAACGCTGTTAGTGGCAGTTTTGTGCATTTAACTTGTAAACATTCAAATAATGGCGAATATGGATTTTTCAAAAAGAAAAAGATATAGCAGCTGTTGTATTGATACATGTAAAAATACTGGGTATAAGTGATTGTAAATTTTATTCATTTCCTGTTGCCAAGCATAAAATATGTAGTTCAAAGAGAAAAATGGATTATTGCTATCAATAAGATTTTTGGTGTAGCTGGTTAAAATGGGATATCATGTGATATAGATTTAAAACCAGTATAATGTTTAATATCCATTTTGATAAAATTAAAATAGATTGATATCTAAGCACTAAGGCCTAAGCACACAAAAAATAACAGCAAAAACAGAATGAAAATGCAAAATGAAAACAAGAATTACAACGTTACAAGCATGATACTATGACTAACAGTCCCGTAGCACAAAATCGGTCGTGTTCACGCATGCCGTCATTGGAGAGTAGAATTTGAATTCTTGTTAAAGTTAAATGGGAGTTGTATGCATTCTGTGATGAAATTACTAGACGAAGATAAGTTAAGAGGTTTAATAATTACAATAATCGTACACATAAGGATATCTCCAAACTATTTATTAAAGATTATTTATTGATACACACAAAAAACTGACATTTCGAACGTGCAACTCTCCAATGACGTCACGACTTATGCGTTATCTTATCTGCTTAGTCATAGTATCATGGTTACGAGAGGTAAAGGTAACCTTTAACCATTAAATATTTTCACATAAAGTTCTTCTTTTTCTCCATGGCCTCTTACGTAAGTAGTCATCCAGTCGCAGGAACTTATATCTTAAATATTAAAATTATAATGAATAAAATAAAAAGGCGTAATTACTTTTACTAATAATTCTGTATATTCGTTCAGTAATCAGTTTACAATAATATTTTAGTTCATAACTTTGTATTTTTAGATAAATATCTATTTTTCTCGTTTTGTCATATTTCACTTACACCGATTTTACAAGAAAAGTACAAGTTTCAAACCGCGAGATAGCGCTACCGGCGAAGCTCACAGCGAATAACCAATAAATTATTATTTTGGTTTGATAGCACCTGTAGAGTATAAAATACGGAGTAATATTTTCAGCGACTCACGAATAAGAAATTTTAAAACAAAACGTGACAACACTTGAAGGTGCTCAGAATGTGACCTATTCAAATAATTTTGACTTCACAATTTTATGTAAATAACTGAGTCCATCTGTGTTTATACGTCCATGGCTACCACAGATAAAATCAGTAGTTCTAAGGAAAAATAAAATAGAAACAATATTTAACACCAACAAAACAGTCTTCTCTCTATTCGAATTACCGAATTCTCTTCTCCTAAAATAGGCCTCTCCTAATTCTCGCCATTCATCTCTGTTGTTTGTAAGACGTTTCCAAATTGGTCCTGCAGTTCTTTTGATATCGTCGCTCCACCGCATCTGTGGTCTTCCTCGTGGTCTTTTGGCTTCATATGGCCGCCAATTCCCAATTTATTTATTCCATCGTCCATCCTTAAGACGTTTATTATGTCTAGCCCATTTCCATTTCAGTTTAGCTACTTGTTCGACCGCATTTTTTACTTTTGTTCTATTACGAATATCTTCATTGGCTTTATGGTCAGCATCTGTCGTTCCATAGCTCTCTGAGTTTTTCTGATCTTCTCCATGTTAATTTAGTGAATGTCTAGATTTGAGCTCCATATGTAAGTACAGGTAGGATACAGAAATACTTTGGTTCACAGTCTTTGAGGTATATTTTTATTTTTAAGTACGTATGAGAGTCTTCCGAATGCTGCCCATCCCATTTTTCTGCTTATTTCTGCATCACGTCTGCTTATTTCGGTAGTCTGATTTTCTTTGCTTACCTTGACATTTGACCCAGATATGTACATTCATCTACGTGTTTTATCTCTGTCCCTTGTATGTTTATCATAGGTTTGTCATCTTTGTTTGACATTTGTTTAGTTTTGCTGAAATTCATTTTCAGTCCTTTTTTAGGGATTGTGTGTGTAGCTCCTCAATCATGGTATTCGGTGCATTTCACGTGTCGGCTATTAGTACTACATCATCTGCGTATCTAAGATGGTTCAAGTACCTTCCGTTAATAGGGATTCCCTTATTTTCCCAGTCTATTGACTTAAAGATATCTTCTAGGGCAGCTGTAAATAATTTTGGAGATATTGTGTCTCCTTGTCTTACGCGTCGGTTGATTTTTACTCGTCTTGTTTCGATTTCATTACCCAACGTCACTATCATTTCAGCTTCTTCGTGAATATTATGTATTAATATTCTCTACCTGCAGTATTGTTGACTAATGCTTCTTCTAATGCCAATCTTTGTAAAGGTTTTGTAAAGTTGCGAAAGAAATGAAATTGGTCGATAATTTTTCAGGTATGTGATGTCTCCTTTTTTGTGTATTAGTATTGTTTTAGCAGTATTCCACTGTTCGGTATGTTGCCTTCGAAAAGACATTTATTAAATAGTATTTTTAGATATGTGATGGCTTCTTCTCCGCCTTCCTGATAGGATTCTATCGCTTCCAGGGGCTTTATTCCTTTTTATTTCTTTTACTGCTCTTTCTATTTCTTCGTGGCTTATTTCGGGCATCACTTCTGAGTTGACATTTGTTATCTGCCTTTTTAAGTTCTGCTTTGAGGAGTTAGGAAATCGTTTCTGGAACGATACAGATCGGCGTAGAAATTTTCAATTGAGTTTGCTATATCAGATTTACTTTTTTCTAGTTGCCCTTGTTCATTTTTTATAGTTATTAGGTTTTTCTTTCCTATTTTTGGTTTGGTGCATTTGAGACTTCGGTTTTTCTCTATGACTTGTTCTATACGTGTCTTCTTGATGATTTTTAATGTACTCTTTTATCTGTTTTCTTATTACTCGATTAAGTTCCTTAAATTTTGCAGTGTCTCTTTTGTCTTGTGTCAGATCTTTTCTTTGTTTCAGCATGTTTGATGATTCTACACGTATTTTGGATTTTCGTTTTCTGTTAGCGGTTGCCACTTCTGTATTACTATACAGGCATTATTTGGTAATGGTAACTATATTACCATTTGAAAAAACAAAAATTGCATTGAAAAATCAAGCAGTATACAAGAAAAAATCAAGGAGTATACAAGATATCTTGTGAAGACTGCAACAAATCGTACACCGGACAGACTAAGTGAAGAATACAGGTTAGAGAAGCAGAACATAAACATTCGTCGTCGAAAGAGAAGAATAAATAAAAGTGAACAGAATAAATAGTTGTTCACCTTACCACAGTGTAAAAGACCCGTGTGATCATCTCAGGGAAAGATCAAAAAGCTGGACAAACTAAGATGAACAATTTTTAATTTAATAGTATATTTGTGTAGATATTTGAATCCAAAGATTTGTTTTTAAGGTCAATATTTTTTTTAGAATGGAGTATAAAACATTTAGTTGCTATGAAAACTTCTTACCGTGTTTTGCATGCGGAGTACCAGACCATTGTCCTATGAATTTTAGCTTGAAGCATTTAGAAACGTTGTTGATTAATATATCAAGAAAATTGCAAACGATGACTGATGAAGAACTAAAACATGTAGAAGAAGTTTCTAAGAACGGACTAGTAGGTAATTTTTTATAAATCATGGGAATTAAAAATTGATATCATTTATTGAAAACATAAGTTATATCTGGTAATAACCTAGCTCAGGACTTTTGTAGAAACCAATTCAACTTTTCGTTGGTTAAAATTTACCTGCAGATATCAAATATCTGCAGATTTTAATCATTGTGCATCAATACAAATTTTCAATACATTTCGCATTAGTTTACTCTACTTACCGATAGCGTATCTTACCTGTCTTCAGGTAATATATATTAGACGTATATATATCTAGACCCAGCCAATGGTGTATATAGTATCACAAACATGATTCCATTTGTTGTTGTTTATTGTTTTAATGTGAAAACTGATTATATGAAATTATAATCCTTAATAGGGTTATGTGTCTTAAAGAACTACCCTAAATGATTCAGTATACCTTACTCGCAGTATTCCTTGCTAGTTTATTAACGACTAAATATTGAGGAAGAAAAATTCTAAAATCGAAGAGAATAATTTGAAATTCAATGAGAATAAATCGCTGCCTCCAGTATTCTTTAATTTAATTCTTTAAGTATGTTTGAGCACTGAGAAGAAAATGCATTACCCTTCGCAGACAAGCTACTAATAGAGCGAGGAGTCTAAGACATCGAGACATAGCGAGCCAACTTGCGTCGGCGGTGCAGTCCCTTAAGTCGCGCAAGGCTCCCGGTATAGACGGAATACCGCCAGAGGTGGTTAAATGTCTAGAACGACTAGATATTGCGTGCCTTTTGGGTCACATGAACGCCCTGCTTGAGGAACAGGTGTTTCCGGAGCCATAGAAAATCTCGAGGCTCTTACTCCTACCTAAACGATCTGGAAAGTATTGACCTATTTGTCTTCTTTCGAGCATAAGCAAATTGTACGAGAGAATCGAAGGAAGGGGTGAGAGAGAAGTCTGAGGATTTGTCCCCAAGGCAGTATGGATTTCGTAAGGGTAAGAGTACGTTAAGAGTAAAAGAGGGGATACCGCAACAAGTGGGCCGTTCTACTCCTCTAGCGGCGAGGAACTTTACGGCATATTTGATTATTATTTGTCTGAGGGGGAAATCATCGCTGAGAGAGGCGTGATTGTAGAAGTTACGGCTGTGGTACCTTGGCCAGGTACTATGGAACCTGGGTCACAGATTGCGAATTTGGAGAAGCGGTTACCCCCTTCGCATTCGCGGTTGATCTAGTGATGCTGGTAGCAGCAAGGGACGGGGAGGAACTGTTGTTCCGGTTATGATATACAAGTGTAATGACCACGGTTTGAGACTGAGGCGATAGTCCTTAAAGGTCCGAGAAATAAAGAGAGTTGTATTTGATTGTGCTGCTGCGCTGGGTAGGGTAATGCCGAATATCGGGGGACCCAAATCCGATAGGTGGAGGGTTTTACACGGAGTTGTGTAGTCTACCATTCTCTGCGCTGCACCAGTATGGAGTGCGACTGTGGAAACACAAGCGTACAAGAGCTCTTGGTACGCGCGAACAGAACTAGTCTGCTGCAGGCAGCAAGTGCTTACAGGACTGTGTCTGCTGCTACCCTGTGGGGATCACCATTTTAACCGATGAATTACAAGAACTTATAGGAGAAAAACATTTTTGCTCATCTAATCAGACCAGACAAAATCAACAAAACTATTATATTGCTGTGAATTTGTTATGACCTACATGTTAGTAAGCTTCTAAGATTTGCATGCTATTGGTACAAAGATATTCGCGTTTCATACGAATATCCAACTCGAGAAAATCGGAAGAATAAGAATCTTACAAATTCTGACCCTTATTGATTATTTTGAGTCAATATACCGATGAAGGCACACACAACTTAAAACAATATTTGGGATTTGGAACTTTCATTATTGGCTTCAGATTAGTTGTTTTTCCTATTAGTATACGATGGCCCAGATATTTAGATTTGTATATTATTGTTTCAATCTACCTTCATTACTGTTTCCAATAATATCCAAATTTTCGTGGAAAATCAAGTAAAATAATTTATTTCCTTTGTTTTAGATTATGTAGATACTCCAAAAACTTCAGACGAAGTTCCACTTAGAACTACAGTAAATTTGAACGATTGTGAGGTTTCACTTCTAGGATTCAGCAAGGGATGCGTTGTTTTAAATCAGTTTCTATATGAGTATAACTATTATAAAAACTTACCAGGCTCCGAAGATATAAAAATATTACCATTAATCAAACAAATGTACTGGTTGGATGGTGGTCATTCAGGTGGAAAAAATACATGGATCACTACCCGCTCACTCCTTGAAACTTTAGCTAGTATGGGTACGTTTTATTTTTATTGCGCTTTATTTTGGTATTTTATATGCGAGACTATAGTGAGGGAGAAGATCTATGCGAAATTTAAAAAACCGACCTACTGGTAATCGGATATTGATACCTTTTGTAACACAGACCTCCCAGAGAGACATTTACAGAGTTATACTAATCTGTATCCAACATTCAAATAAAATTTTCGGAAAAAGTGTTGAATTTCGAATTATTAATTTGCGTACTTAAATGTTTTTACCAATTGATCGAAATACTGATTATTTTTAAAGTAAACTACCTCATAATATAGTATTTAGAAAAATTAACCTTCACCTTTTTCAAAATTAAGACTAACCAATAACCGCTTTGTTTACATTTGTTTATCGGAGATAGTGACAAATAGATCAAGTGAAGTATAAAAAAATATATTAACAAATCATCCGTAAATATCTATCACCGTCCTAATATAATCGAATTAACAAAAACACCAATATATTTTTTTCACTTTATTTGCATTAATACCTAACTTAAAAGATTTAGATGTGAATATGCGCGTACTTCATACTGTGAGTGTTATAAAAATTCACTCTCATCAATTTTTCCCAATCGCGCATAAAGAAGTATAACTTTAAAAATAGTTTTTATTTACTTACATGTCACATGTGATGCCACAAAAAGTTACCCATTGGTTTTTTTACTATTATAAATTAAATGGTATACTATCCACTTCGGAAATTCACATTCATTTATGATCTTCCAGTCAAAGTTAACAATTATTCCAACTCATCGTCATTATTGTTCTCATCATCACTCTCAGCCAAATTAATAATAATTTTCTTCAAGGCTGGGACATTTTTCATGTAATCTTTTTCAATCTTCTTTACATGTTCTATTGCATTTTGCCAGTTTTGAGCACTGATATTTTTGAACTGTTTTTATTAGTTCGACAACACTTTGGGCATCTTTTGGAGATGTGTTATTCCTCCAGACACGGTTTTTTTTAACTGAGCCCATAGCAATTCTTTGGGATTCAACACATAGTAATATGGAGGTAATCTTAAAAAAAATGTCCATTGTTAGTGGCTAATTTATCTACAATATGTTCTTTAGTTACGAGTTTTGTATGAAGAACCTGGATTAGTTGATCTTTTGTGTAATGGCGGCTTTTTCTAATGTTTCAAAAGCCTGTATCATTCTCCAAATATAGGTCTTCGGCTATTAAAAATTTTGAATTTCATCCTTCCTACTCTGTTTGGTTGGAATTTTTTTAATGCATCTGAGTGATATGATGCATTGTCCATAACAATCAGGCTATTTTCTTTTAAGTTTGGGAGTAATGTATTCTCAAACCACGATTCAAAAAGCGTCCCTTCGATGTCTTGGTGGTAGTCTAGAGAACTGTCTTTAATACTTTTGGAACTCAACAATAACGCATCGTTCACCCATACATGTTGTCCTCCACAATGTAATATGCAAATTCGCTTGAATCTAGAATGGGGTACATCTATTTGGCATTTTCTTGTACCGTTTGTCCATGCTTTGTCTATCGTTTCGTGACAATCAAACAAGTCTCTTCCAGATAATAAATTTCTCGACATGCATTATTAGGCATGTATTTTCCATTATGGTTTGTCTCTTATTGACAGTTTTATATTTAAAACCATTTGTGGTCAAAAATCTTTCCAAAGTCTTTGCTGAACAATCATCAACAATATGTTTTTCTTTTTAATTTTGGCATGATATTGTTTAGGTTAGGCATAACTTTAGCTGCATACATATTATATATTGTCTCACTAATAGGTTCCAAGGTTCACATATTCTATAATTATACGCTGATTGGGACGATCCATCATCGATGCTGAAGTTATATAGAGGGTTCAGTATATAAAGTGAACCAAGTCCACTTTATCTACATTTCAGCTACAGATGTTTAAAATTAAAGCTTCATAACAAAATTACCCGTTAACATTTTTAAAATATCTATGTATTTAATTTAAATTTACAAATACTACTTGGAATTAGTTCAGCCACAGAATAATAAACAAACAGAATGCCCACTCTCCTTGGAAAATTAAGTACGCGCATCTCCTTCGCGCAGACGTTCCACCATGTTTTAGAGGGAACCAGTGTTGTTTATGTGGTGTACATAGAAAAATTAACCCGGTTTAATTGACTTACGGCAATCATAAACATACTATACAATTATATTAACATTGTTAAATATAATAACATAAAATAATTAAACATAAATATAAACAATTACATAACCTCACAAATCATATGTCTGTGTTATGTGTTTCCTTCTAAAACATGGCGCTCGTGCTGAAAAACTTCAAAGGCGGCATCTGAGAGTAGACATTCTGATTGTTTATTATTCTGTGGTTCAGTAGTATTCTGACAGAAAATACGATCTGTCAGTAAATACCAGAACTTGCTACTGTCTAGTGACGTATATCCCTCCCGTCAGTTGCACAGAAACGAATATTTTATATTTATAGTGTATATCAAATATGTTCTTAAAAACTAGTTATGTATAATATAAGATTGTTTACTAATATTTTTGTTGCAGATATCCAAGTCTACGTTCATGTTTCTCCATACCAGGTAGCAGATGACCGGAGACCGTGGGTTAAGAACGAGGAAAAGAAGTTCACTGAAACACTTAAAAAAATAGGAGCCAATATCGAGCGAACGCTTCACTTCAGCAACGTACCTTCCAGTCTGCATGTTCACTTTAATATATTAAAAGAATTTTAGGCTTAAAATTTGTAGCTCTCATTTCTTTCTTTTTTTTTTATTAAAAAGTTTCTACCTCATATGAATAAGTAACGATGTTAATAAATTGTAAAATATTTAACTTACTAGTTTTTTTGTTTCCCATAATGATAGTTTCGTACCCGGTCTTGGAATATTGATCTAAGAAAGACCTATTCTTCCTTTCTATTAGCTGTGTTGATTTGGTTATTGTTTATTTATGAGCGTTTATAGGTGCAAAATACGTATAAGTTTTTTCATTTTTTTCTTAAAATAAGTATTATGAAAGTACTCTAAAAGACCTTCAATTTGAGCTGGTATACGTTTAATTTAATTTATTTGTTATTGGAAAAATGACGAATGAAGGTCATAATTAAAAAATATATACCGGGTGGTGAATCGTCAAACGGTCCATAGGAAACTCAATGGGAAATTTTAAATTGTTGAATTGCTGCTTCCCTAATTATTTTAGATCAAACGTCATAAAAAACTATTTGTAGAGGATTAAATTCTAAATTAAAAACAAATGTTAAAACCGTTCTAGGAATCAAATGTACTTCAAAATTTTGCAAAAATATAATAGATTTTTCAGACCACCCCTACAAGTTAGGCCACACGTAATACAAGAATATATTATAACTTGTGTGTTTTATCATATTCATGTCAGATGTTTGACAATTTGAATTGTCAATTTTTTTTATTTTATGATTAAATTATAAACAATGAATTTTACTAAATACTACTACTACTACTGAACAATATTACTTCGTGAACAATAAATTATATTGTTGACAAATCGATCAATATAATGAAATGTATAATACTCAGTTGACGAAAAATCGCATAATGTTGTATTCAGGCAATAGCGCGAACCTTTTCCTGTCACTACCGGATCTTTATTTAACGTAAGATATTCTAATACACTAAAGTTTAATTCCATGTTAAGTTATACAACAATTCAATGAATTCCAATATACTGTTACTGTGATCTTTATTACTAATAATAATATACGATAATTTCTAAACATAAAACTATAACAAATGTTATAATAAAACATGAATAAAACATTTTTATTATTGCTCTTTTCTCCTTAACTGAGTACATTTTTAATAAACTTAATTTTTCTTTTAAATATTAAATCACAAAATTTTGGCCATTTAAATCATAGATAAATATAATATAGTTGATTTACATATTGTCAAGTATTAGACACGTTAATATGACAAAACGCAACACGTAATACACATTCTTTTCACGGCGTCTGGCCTGACTTTTAGGGGTGGCCTGAAAAATGTATTATATTTTAGCAAAATATTGGAATACGTTTAAGTCGTAGAACAATTTTAACAATTGTTTTCCATACATATTTGAGTCATCTACAAATAGTTTCCTATGACTTTTGGTGTAAAATAATTAGGGAAGCAGGAATTCAACAGTTTAGAATTTCTCATTGAGTTTCCTATGGCCCGTTTGACGATTCACCACCCTGTATATATTTATTGCAAAATTGCTTTTTTATTATTTCAAATATATTACATTCAAGCCTATAAAATTACGAATCGAATGAGCCGTAGTAGGCCTAGCTCGCTTACTTTGTTGCTGAGATACTTTAATTAGGTTATCCCACAACTTTCAACTTTGAATGCTCATAGAATTGCCAAAAAAAAATGGTAGAGGGCTAATTCTCCTTTCACTCTCTTCCTAAAGCCGTACATTTTCATATTCCACTGGAAAATAATGAAAAACATGTTTAACCCGTTAAAAACAATTATTTATGAAGTTGTAAAATTGCAGTTATAAACATTGAGAGCTGCAGCGCCCCCTATGTACCCTACAAATTTTTAATTTGCAGATTATTGTAGCTGGCTTCGACACGAAGATTAAAAAAAAAGAGTTTTCTACGACCAATAGGAGCTGAGTTAGTATAATTTATATTATATTTTCAAGTATTTGTATTCTTAAATTAAAATCATTCCTCTCCTCCTATAAGTGCCTTCTCTATTGAGGTTGGCGATCAATATGGCAAATTTCTCTCTGTTCTGGGCTTGATGGATTAAGTCATTTCCTGTTGTGTGAGTCCAATCTCTGATGTTTCGGAGCCAGGACTTCTTCTTTCTTCCTATACCCCTTTTACCCTCGATTTTGCCTTCTAATATTACCTGGAGCTGATCAAATTCCTTGTGGCGCATTATGTGTCCTAGATATGACGTCTTTCTAATTTTGATTGTATTAAGGATTCCCCACACCGACGCGAAACCGTTGCGGAACATTCGCAGGCGGAGCACTATTAAATTCATTATATATAATATATAATGAAAACTTACCATTTTCTCCTAGAAATGACCCTATATTATCCCAGACTTTATCCTTTTTTCTTATATTTTTATAATCTTCGTCACTTAAATCATAAATTATAGGATATTGTTTCACAATTTCAATTAGTTTTTCTGTAACAGCCATTTTAATAATTCACGCGAAACTATAACTTGCTATAAACTGCAGCGGAAAAAAACCGTGCATGCAGCGTTTCATGAAACGTCAACGCTGTTCTGCCGCGACCGTTCCGGTTTCCGTCCGAACTTGTCTGAACACATGCATTAAGTCGCCGTGCCTTACGATTCGCCGCGATTCCGCTGCGAAAGTTTCGCGTCGGTTTGGGGAATCCTTAAAGTTTACCTTTTTTTAAGCGATGGCACAGAAGTAGTGGTGGGGATGACTTTGCGCAACGAGAAAAAAATCGAATCGAAAATTTTTGCAATATCTCTGTAAAAATGAACCGATTTCGATGATTTTTTTTAATCTGGGGTAGCTCGTCGAAATAATATCTGGAATACTTTCATCCTTAAAAACCACCTCCAACCCCCTTCAATTTTTTTTCAATTCTTTTACTTTTACAATACTATTAAACGTAATCTACTATCAAATTATTATTGAGAACATCCCCATGAAACATCCTCATTTCTAAAAAAATTTAATATCTAAAATATAGACTACTATAACTATACTTATATACTATATAACTTTAAGTATATACTATAACCAAGGACAGTAAACACAGATAGGATTGATTTTGTCCTATGCTCTAATGTAAGAAATGCGTTATGTTGAGTGTGACGTAGGCGTGGGGATTGGTGGTTGACATTTCTTATTGTTTTATATAGAATAGTTGTGCCTGCTGCCAATTTTTTTGTTGTACTAGCGATTTAACGGTCTTATAAGACTATTTAATTATTGTTTCTATATCAATTTACTTGTATAAACAAAATGGGTGGTAATAGATGTGCCATATATGGTTGTGACAATAATTTTAATGAGTTACTACGGCTCATTTGCTTCGTAATTTAGGCTCGAATGTCATACATTTGAAATAAATAAAAAAGCAATTCTGCAATAAATATTACGTTTTTTAATTTTGACCTTCATTCGTCATTTTTGCAATAACAAATAAATTCAATTGAAAGTAAACCGGCTCAAATTGAAGGTCTTTTAGAGTACTTTTATAATTTATACAGAAATTACCCATTACAACATTTACTTTAGGCAAAACATGAAAAAAAACTCAAAACATACGTATTTTGCAACTATAAACGCTAATAAATAAACAATAACCAAACATTTTTTGTTGAATGAACTGGGGCATTGCTCCTGAGGCTGCTCTTTATAACCTAGGCTACATTACATAAATTCCTGGATTAGAGAGTACTTTTTCCCCCACAGCCTGGGCTACTACTGATGTTCTAAATTTTAGGATTTTATAATTTTACTGGGTGATCAATTAAAACTCATAAATATTTTAAAGAAATATATTTTTATTATTTTGTATAAAAGGTCATTTATTTCCATTTCAATTTGTCTACATGGCAAATGTGTGTTCCAAAAGATCCCTACAGCTGTCGAGACTTAAAACTAATAAAATCATGTCAATATTCTTCTATGTATATTTATTGTAACTCTAAGAATGGGACAAACATTTCTACGATTATAATAATTGGTTGATATATTTTTTTCCATTTCCGCAACTGATTTTTAGGATGTTTTAATTGCTAACCCATTTGTACATTCAGCTATGACCAGTCAGCTGACAGTATTTGTTGTGAAAATAATGCATACCAGAATTTATAAAATAATGAAGATAAAGCACAACACAAGACAATTAGGGTGAGGTTTAAGCCGGTTGCGCGAATGATGTGCTTTCCCCTCGAGCCACCAGCAATACGATCGGAAGCTCTGCATTCATTCAGTGACGTATCTGGCAAGTTTTAGTTACTATTAAGCAGTAATTAATGTTACCTATATTAATTCAATACGGCAAATGATATTTTCCTTGTACGGAGTGACACAGGAGAGAATACCTATACAAATTCTGGTATGGAAGTCGATAGTATAATAGAGACAAAGAGATAAGTTAAAGAGGACCAGTGGGCAGAAACAAGACAGTGGCGATTGGGTATGGGTAAACATTATAGAACTTTTATAACCAATTGTGATGTTTCATTTTCGCTCTTTATACATTTTAAAGTTATAAATTTTATTGAAGTTCATGTAAAGAAATGGTCTGAAAGACAGGTGAGGAATACATTTCTTACAAATCATTTACTTTAAATAATAGTCTTACAAACACTGAATCTCACAATTAGGAGGTTTAACACAGAATCCGCCGTAGCGACATTGTTAATTAATATTGCAAGGATTTAGAAAACAGTAGTTTTAATTGCCAAAATGTTAAGTTTCGGCCAATCAACTACTATTTTATATCATTAATATCAAAAGTCTATGCAGGGTATTACAATACCGCCAACATTTGGGAACGATAACATTCATAACTACCTCGAGCAAGAAATTATTTTAAAGTTCCAAATATGACCGTTGGGAGGCGCAGTGTATAAAGTAAATAATACAAATGAATTTTTTGGTTAATATGCCAATATTTGCTGTAACTTTAGAGTAATTTAAAATATTTTTACCTAATGCAATTTTCACCTGAATTGTGTAACCAAATATGTTGTGTCGCGTGTGAATTGGAATTAATATGAGACTTGAAATTAGAATTACGCTATTATATTTAATGCCTTTACAATATGGCATCATTTTCTAACCAAGTTAGTAATATATAGCCAGTGGCCGACATTGTTGGAACATTCTTTATAGATAATGCGAGTGAATTGATTTTTTTGTTTTTATGACATAAATTTCCCATCCATGTACTTGTAGGTTTTCAGGGAAGTCGTGCTTTTGAATTCTTATCAACCTCAGCTGGGTTAAATTAAAATAAATAGTATGATACAAGTCTCTCAAAATAGCTCTTTCAGTAAGACGAATTTCGTTTAGTAGGCATACTAATCCCGAGCGTGATTGTGGCGCCATCTACTTCCTCTCATATAGGCAAATTAATGAACCTCTTTGATTATTATGCTTTATATGGAACAAATTAAACATGTGATAATGAACTTTGATACATTAAAATTTTTGAATAAGATGAGGTTCAAGGTACAAACAATTTATGTATGTATTATTATTGATATTTATTTGACAGAAAGGAAACTCAAACAAAAATACAAAATGTCAGTGTGAGGGGGTTTATAAAATGGTTCTCATAAATTAAATTTTCGTTTGAAGACATTGATGTTCATTGCCTTCACTATAGTTCTTTTGGGTGACTTTTCTCCAAATTATAGTTAAATAGGGACATGGCTATTTACTAAACTGTAATATATATATATATATATATATATATATATATATATATATATACCGGGTGGTGAATCGTCAAACGGGCCATAGGAAACTCAATGAGAAATTTTAAATTGTTGAATTGCTGCTTCCCTAATTATTTTAGATCAAAAGTCATAAAAAACTATTTGTAGAGGACTAAAATCTGAATTAAAAACAAATGTTAAAACCGTTCTACGAATCAAATGTACTTCAAAATTTTGAAAAAATGTGATACATTTTTTAGACCACCCCTAAAAGTTAGGCCACACGTAATGCAAGAATATATATTAGGACGTGTGTCTTTTATCATATTAATGTCAGATGTTTGACAATTTGAATTGTCAATTTTTTTATTTTATGATTAAATTATAAACAATGAATTTTACTAAATACTACTACTACTGAACATTATTACTTTGTGAAAAATAAATTATATTTTTACAAATCGATCAATATAATGAAATGTACTCAGTTGACGAAAAATCGCATAATGTTGTACTCAGGCAATAGCGCGAACCTTTTCCTGCCACTACCGGATCTTTATTTAACGTAAGAAATTCTAATTCACTAAAATTTAATTACATGTTAAGTTAAGTTATACAACAATTCAATGAATTCCAATATACTATTACTGTGATCTTTATTCCTAATAATAATATATGATTATTTCTAAACATAAAACTATAACAAATAATAAAACATGAATAAAACATTTTTATTATTGCTTTTTTCTCCTCAACTGAGTACATTTTTTAATCAAATTAATTTTTTTTAAACAATAAATCACAAAATTTTGGTCATTTAAATCATAGATAAATATAATATAATTGATTTAAATATTATCAAATATCAGAAACAATAATATGACAAAACGCAACACGTAATACACATTTTTTCAAAGAAAAATGTATTATATTTTAGCAAAATTTTGGAATACGTTTAAGTCGTAGAATAATTTTAACAGTTGTTTTCGATACATATTTGAGTCCTCTACAAATAGTTTCCCATGACTTTTGGTGTAAAATAATTAGGGAAGCAGGAATTCAACAATTTAGAATTTACCATTGAGTTTCCTATGGCCCGTTTGCCGATTCACCACCCTGTATATATATTTAATTTGTACATAATGTAATGCTTTTACAAGAACCCGTATTGCAGGTAAGATTTTTTTGCATAAATGCTGTATGTGATACTCCCAAGTAAGTAAGTCTTTGGACAAATAAGTCCCAGATATTTAATATATTCCACTTTTTGTAAAGTCTTTGATCCAAGTAGGGTCTATCGTTAATTGCTGCCACTTTTCTCTCCTTGTTATCACCATATAACTTGATTTATCTGCATTAAGGGTAAGTTAATAATGATCTAACCATCACTTCATCATCTAAGTCAAATCCAATATCATTTTTTGCCTCGTTGGAGTTTTGCTTAAGTATACAATGCAGGTATCAACGGAATATATTTGTAGTGTACCTCTAGAATAAATAAGGAACAGCGTTGGACCAAATAATGACCCTTGAGGAACTCCACACTCAATGTTGGACAATTGACTATTCACCCTGTTAACAAAGGTAAGTTGTGTTATTCCTGATAGGTAATCATTAAACCACGTCAATATTCTGCCTCTTATACCCAAAGTTTCCAATGAAAATAATAACATGTGATCAACTATCAAATGCTTTCTTCAAGTGAAGCGATACAAATATACAAGCCTGTATCAAATTTATCAATATATTTGTTATAAGATCAGCTCGTGCTGCTACTCTGTCTAAATCTATATTGGCCTTTATATAAGAAATTTTCATTGTCTAAATGGCTATTATTTATATGTGTCCAGAATATTGGATAAGGCTAGAAGAATTGAAATGGGTCGATAATTACTAGACATTGAGGAGTCACCTCCTTTATGTACAACAATTATATTGACTTTTTCAATATAAACGAATACCATTAAACATGTATCATCATATCGAGTAATTTCACTAACCATGTAAAGATCTTTTACTAAAATATCAACACCACCACCTCGCTTTTCTCTGGTTACATAAGATGACTGACAACCATTGATGTTAAAGAACTTTTCTTCTTTCTGATATAACCATTACTCCGTTATTATCGCAAAATCAGGTACAATTTGGTTACAAGATTTCAATCTCACTAAATTTGTTTCTCATTGAGCGGCTATTCATGTGTTATAAAATTCTTCTAAACTATCAAATGAACGAGCTTGAAGATTCTGATTCATAGCCATTTTGTTTTATAATTTATTATAATCGAATTATTGTTTCCTCACATATTATTCGTATAAGAGGACTTTCATCCATTTTTCTTAAATAGATTTTCCCATTTACAACCCATACATACCTATAACCTTCTTGTTTTTAGTTTTGTAGGCTAGATTAAACAAATATCTGCCATCTTGTGTAAGAGGATCATTGACATATACTTTATTCACCGCATAACCGCTTAAAAACTTGTTGGTTATACTTTTCGCACCATTTTTAAAATAATCTTTTTGAAAATAATTTCTGGAGTGGAAATCAAAACGTTAAAGGCCGTGGCATATTATCATGCACGTTGCGTTTCCAACAGGTAGCGTTAAGTTTCCGAAAAATATAATTTAAATGGTTTTAAATATGCACAATTCGCACTCTCAGGAACGTAAATATCAGATACCTTACGTATCCGTTCAGTATATCCGCGATAGCCAATTCCGACAGGGGGCGCTGAAGATTTCAAAGATGGACGATAACTTCGGGAAAACAAATAATTTTGTCATTTGATCTCTAAGCTATAAAACGTTTAATATAAATCATTTACACGTGTGTTTTGCCAAAGTAAAAGTTGGAGTACATTCTTCAAAGTTTATTTGTTTGTGATTCGATTTTATACATAAGCTAATTGACTCCCAAAACTGAATAAAAATAAAATGAAATGTTTGTTTTTCTACAGTATCTATAATGTCTGTAACAATTAACAATTGTTAATTATTTATATAGTTGATATATCATTCGTATAAAAGTGCTTGTATTGGCTTTACCAGTTGTCAATAAGTCAAGAAATTTATTTATCACAAAATTACCGCAAAGACGTTTAGAACTAGTATAGCTCGAGCAATTAGTTCGTCGGATCCAACAAGGCATAACTTGTGGCGCAAAGTGTTAAGTTGTGCATGAAATCGGTATGTAGCAACCGGATCTGCCACATACAGGGATGGAGGAGGGAGAGAACGATCTACAACTCGTCGGCAAGACCGTTTTGTAGTTCTGACGGCAAGAAGAAACCCAACATTCACGGCTTCCAAAATTAACAGTATCTTCAGGCATGCTACTGGACGAGCGATTTCCAGTCAAACTGTCAGAAGCCGGTTACATGCATCCAATTTAAGGGCTAGACGGCGCGCTACCCATTCACGACTAACTAGGGAGCAGCGTTCATGCAGAATTCGCTGGGCGATGGAACACTATCAGTGGATATTCGAAAATTGGAGGAATTGTCCCTTTACTGACGAGTCCAAATTTCGTTTGTATATGAATGATGGCCGAATATTGGTGTGAAGGGAAAGAGGACAGCGTTACAATGAAAATCTGAGAGTCCCAACCACTCGTTTTGGAGGTGGATCCGTTTGCGTGTGGGGAGGCATATGTTTTGACGGTCGCACGGACTTAGTCGTCTTAATTAATGAGACAATGACTGCTACACGATATCGAGCCAGAGTCATAGTACTAATAGTTGTTCCATTTTTTGGTGCAATAGGCGAACAATTTGTTCTGATTGATGATAATGAATTGTCAACGAGTGTATAGAAGCTCATGACATTACAAGAATGGAGTGGCCACCACGTTCACCTTATATGAATTGCATTGTTCATATTTGGGCCGAAATATCTAGGCAACAAAACAGGCTCCTTCAACCGCCCCAAACCTTAGATCAGTTGGCCAATACATTACGCGCGATTTGGAAACGTATACTGCAGCAGTTTATCAATAATTTAAAAAGAGGTCTTCCAAATAGGCGACACAGAGGTGGACCCACACACTATTAATTTTTCTTCTCGGGGTATTAGAAATTGAGCAGGAATAGACATTTTAGGTTGTTAATTTTACAATTTTGGTTTATTTTCTATTTTTTTTTTCTTAAAGAATTACTTTCTTTCGGTTCATCTGTATGAAAATACGAAGTAAAAATAAATCTTTATTTATATCACTCCATTTTTCTATTTGACCTTTTGAACAAAAAATAAAATACACATTTTCATAATATCCACTTCAACTGTTGAGAAGTGTACATAGGAATTGTTCCCAGTCAAGCTTTCCAGTAGCAGATTAAAAAATTGTTTTAAAGTTGTCCCTTACTGTGAATGCTAATTAATAATGAATTTTATCGAATAACTATCGAATTAATTTAATAACGAAAAGCGAGAACACATCTTTACCATACCAAACTTAAACATTCTATGTATGAAGATGTGAACGCGCAGTCCGATTGCTGGACAGGAAGCGCTACGTACCGGAAACTATACGGGCATGATAATATGCCGCGACCTTAAACAGTAATTAAAAATGTAATTTTCGTATTTCTGCATCTATTTTGGCCTTTCCTGCAATGCTTCTAAGATTTTTCAGTCTTAGTAGTATATGATAGTTGCCTTATACAAAGAAAACAATGTTCTGTTATAAAAAGGTTATATTTCACCTGATATAGCTGTTTGCTATATAAATATATTTTTGTTGAACAAAAAATTAATAGTTCTGGTAAATCAGTATTTATTAATTTTACAGATTTTAAAGATATGTTAATCCAAAGTCTGAGAGGACTTGATTCAAAAATAAAACAATGCAAAGGTGATAATTTTCCAATGTACATACACCATCCAGACCTTTAAGTGCCAGCAATCATGAAAATTTAAACACTACATTAAAAATAAAAAGACATCATTCATGGTGCATTCTGGAAAACAAAGCTATTTTGGGAGAGCTGTATTACAAGGTAACTTCAAATATCTTCTGAAAATTTACACGTTATATTAAAAAAGAAACAAACATCTTCATATTAATTCGGTACAATTAAATTATTTAATAGCGATTCCGCCTATCCCTACTTCTATCTCTATGCTTATGAGACCGCTGAGGACTCCTAGAGTTTCGTCTCACTGGACTTCGGTCTCTATATTTCCTGTCCCGGTCCCGTCCTACATCTCTGTCCCGTCTGTCGAATCTGGTATCTCGATCTATTCTACGGTCGTCGTCCCGTAGAAAGTTTCGGTGGATATCTTCTCGAACTGGACGATCCTGACGAGTCCTATCTCGTTCGTATTTTCGGTCTTCCCTCGCACGTTCTGAAGCTGCTTGGACGGCGTGTGGTGGAAAACGACCCTGTATTAATTCAAAATTAGATTCCTTTCCAAAAACTGTCATGGTTAGAAGTTTAAAACTAAAATGAGTAAAAATGTGTGATATTACAACCAAAGCGACAGTGAGCAAGCAATATGCCCTATCTACAAAAAGTGTGTTTTAGAGGAAGAAAAAATCACTTTATTTGGAAAATATTAAATATAGGTACTAAAAAATATGTAACTAATTTGAAATTAAAGAAATCACATTTAAGTTTATATCATTTAAATACAATATGAACAAAAGGGGTCCTAAGACACTACCTTGAGGTACCCCAATATTTATTTATTTATTTATTTATTTATTTATATACGGCATCCATTTACTTACAATTTTTACAAAGTTACATCTTAAAAACAATATATTATTAAAATAACAATCACAAGTTTTAAAAAGTTACACCTTAACAACAATAAATTATTAAAATAACAAACACCTCAGAATAATACAAACATATAAGAATAATACAGATGTACAACCAACTTATTGTAAGATATTTTTTAGTTGTTTTTTAAACAAACTAATTTTGGAGTCAAAAATATCTATTTGTCTTGGCAAGCTATTAGCACTCCGGACCAATCGTGTAGTTGGTTCATTGATACCATAATTAGTGTGGTGAAATGGCACCGAAAAGATTTCTGATTGTCTGTTGCTTCTACTAGGAACTTTAAGACTAACAAGCGATAAGAGCTGAGGACAATCTATAAAAGCATTGATAACTTTGTGTAAGAAACATAAATCCAACAATGTCCTCCTTGACTCAAGTGTTGGTAAGTTAAGACTATCTCTTACCCACTGATAGTCGTATTCCTCTCTCCTGTATCCACTCTTATAGGCTGCTACCCTCAAAAATTTATTCTGGACTCTTTCAATCTGTTGAATGTAACAGTGGTATGATGGGGACCATACAACTGATCCAAACTCAAGAATGGGCCTAACGAGACCACAATAAAGTCTTTTAAATGTAAATAAAGACAGATCCACAGATGTGCGTTGGATAAATCCCAGCACTTTCATCGCTCGGTTTGTTACTTGGTTAATGTGGCTTGAGAATGACAGTTTGGTGTCTAACCAAATTCCCAAATCTAATACTTCATTTTTCGAGGCTAATGGCAAGTTATTTATGTAGTAAACAAATGTAATTGGATTTCTTTGCCTCGATAATGTCATTTTATGACATTTGTTTATATTGAGTGACATTTTGTTTAAAGTGCACCAATCATAAAACGATTTAAGATCTTCCTGTAATATAACAGCATCATTCCAGGATTGAATTTTTCTAAACAGTTTTACATCGTCAGCAAACATAAGAACACTACAATTTTTGATTTGTTGTACTAAATCAACCAGAAACAAGCAAAACAAAACAGGGCCACAATGGGAGCCTTGTGGCACGCCTGATGGAACTGTTATTTCAATTGAAGTGTCACTTCCCAAGTTAACTGTCTGCGTACGGCCACTAACAAATTCTGTAATCCACTGAAGAAGGGGATCTAAAATACCCAAAGCTCTTAGTTTTTGTAAGAGGACCCCATGGTTTACCCGATCAAATGTCCTAAGACACTACCTTGAGGTACCCCAATATTAACACTAATTGCAGAAGAAGTAATATCATCGTGCTTGTTGCTTTCTATCCAATAAGTAATCTTTAATCCATTCAAGAACATTTCCTCCAATACCATAGCATTCTAATTTAGTGAGAAGTATATTATGATCAATAGCTTCAAAAGCTCTTTTTAGATCAAGGAAAACTACTACTAAACATTTATCATTGTCCAATTCAAACCTGAATTTACAAAGTAAAAATTGCAGTGCAGTTTTGCAAGAATACTTTTTACGAAAATCTGACTATTCATTCGGATTTCATTTTTATCAATATGATTCCTGACTTGATCACATACTAGAGATAGTGGAAACACTCCTGACCACAGCGCAGTAGACGAAATTTGTTTTAGTCCCCACTTCCATATGATACGCATTGAACTATGCAATGTGAAAGGTAGAAAGTTTCAGTTTGGTTAGCATAACTCCACTTACAATAGAACCTTTCTGCCTTTATGTGAATTTTGACTCCGCTTTCGTGCAGCTCCATGGTCAGGAGTGTTTGTATCTATCTCTACCAATTTTAATAATTTCTCAATGGGCGAAAGTATATTTATAGGTCTAAATTCATCTGTCTTTATAGTATTATCCTTTATATATATATATATATTATATATATATATATATATATATATTATATATATATATATATATATATATAACCTTTGTTATTGAAACAACTGTAGTCTTTTTAATAAATCTGGAATTTTTGATGATCTAAGAGAAGTATTTCTAAAATTTAAGACAATGTGACCAAAAGTTACAAAAAAACTGTCTTAATATTTTGGAGTTGGAGTAAAATGCTGCGAGTCTCTCTACTTATGATATTATTATTATTGAAACATGGCTTACACCTAGAATCTTAGATGCTGAATTGGGATTGAGTGATTTGATCATACATGATATGTGTATAGACATGACAGAGACCCTCAAACTAGTTCAAATACTCATGGTGGTGTTCTTATTGCTGTCCATAAGCGCCTTAATTCAATGTTGGTTAGGCCTATCGATTCCTCTGTGGAACATGTTTTTACACAGGTAATGTGTGTGTTTACACAAAAAAGTTAGTCACTGGTACAGTGTACTTTCCTCCACTGTCATCTGGGTCAGTATATGAGGAGCATTCCACCTGTATGTTGAACTTAGCGGAAAGATTCTGTGATTGTGAATTCTGTATTTGTGATGACTACAACCTACCTGAAGCATCCTGGGATAATCTTAGTAATGGTGTTACAGATGAATGTCAACATCACTCTCCAGCGAATATTATTTGTACTTGCTACAATTTTCAAAATATGTCCCAAGTAAATGCTTTGCCTAACCTTAATAATAACATTTTAGATCTAGTTTTCTGTACTCAGAGGGATGCAGTTGTGTCAATTTCAAATGATATTCTATTCAATACTTCACAACATCATTCAGCTTATACTATATTGTTACATGCAACCAATTTAAATTTGTTTCTTAAATATGATGTCTTCTATCATGATTTTAAAAAAATGTAATTATCAAGTTTTAAATGAATATTTAGCTTCAATTCCTTGGAACAAGGTATTAGATGAATCAGATATAAATTGCTGCTTAGAAAATTGTTTACCATACTTTATATGATGCCATCAATATGTTTGTTCCTATCAAACAGTTTAAATCATTAAACTTTCCAGTTTGGCTTTCGCGAGAATTAACTGAGCTTGTCATACAAAAAAAATAGCTTGCAGGAATTTTAAAGCATCAGGCAACTCATATGAGGAATTTTCAGTGTTAAGGGAAAGATGTAAATCATTACAAGCAGTATGTTATAAGAACTATTTAGAGAATATGCAAGCAAATCTTTCAAGTAATCTCCACTCTATTTGGAGGTATGTTAGTACTACATGTGGGTCTAGTGCTTATCCTAATGTAATGTCTAATAAAGGTAAGTATGTAATAGCTCAGAATGGTGATGAAATAGTCAATCTATTTGCCAGTTATTTTTCAGGTACAATAATGATAGTTAGTATAATGTACCTAATTTTAAATTGGACTATAGTGTGGATTCACAGATTCTGAAAATTAGTCTGACTGATGTTTTCAAGGAGATTAGGAGTTTAAAAACTACATATTCTTCAGGGTCTAATGGTAACCTGCAGCACTTATTAAGAACTGTATTTTTCCCTTTTTAAACCTTTACAACAAATTTTCAATTTATTATTGTCATCATCTGTATTTCCACAATATTGGAAAAATAGTTTTCCTACACCTATCTATAAATCTGGCAATTGCGAGTGTGTTAACAATTACAGACGTATAACTATTCAATCAGCAATCCCGAAACTTCTTGATAAATTGGTATCGATAAATCTCACCTGGGCTTACTGAAACATAATTATTGAGGAACAACATGGTTTTTCTAACGGGAAATCAACTGTAACAAACCTTGTCACTTACCACCAATACTTGTTGGGTGTATTTGAGAATAAAATTCAGGTTGACAGCGTTTACACCAATTTCTCAAAGGCCTTTGACCATATTAATCATAATCTATTGGTCCACAAACTTCATGCATCTGGCTTTGGTAAACCCATTGTTAATTGGATTAAAAGTTTTCTGATGGGACGTACACAGCAAGTTCATATTAACAATTATATTTCAAAATAATTTCATTGTTATTCTGGTGTACCACAAGAGTCTCATTGTGGTCCCTTGTTTTTTAACTTGTTCATTAATGATATTGCTAAGGCTATCAAAAACTCACACTTCCTGCTATTTGCTGATGATCTTAAGTTGTTTCGTTGTATACATAATAAATCAGATAGAGATCTCCTGCAAGATGATGTAAATAATATATGTTTATGGTCACAACAAAAGGTTTAAGCTTAAATCCAACTAAATGTTCTTGTAATTCATTTGGTCATATAAATAATCTAATAGGTAATATTGTTCTTGATGATGCACTCTTGGATTCAG
The DNA here is from genome assembly GCA_918026665.1 of Diabrotica balteata. Taxonomy (NCBI): domain Eukaryota; kingdom Metazoa; phylum Arthropoda; class Insecta; order Coleoptera; family Chrysomelidae; genus Diabrotica; species Diabrotica balteata. The sequence goes on from OU898283.1 coordinate 120,777,449, forward strand.
TTACATTGACATTTAAAAGCCATTTTCTTAAAATTAAGGAAATAGGGTTTCGTAATCTTGGTTTTATTTATCGTAACAGTCATGATCTCTCACCTATTGTATTCAAATTATTGTATTGCCCTCTGATACGCTCAGGTCTTTGAATACTGCTCTGTTGTCTGGTTTCCATTTCATCAAGTATACATTGATGGATTGGAGAGAGTTCAGAGGAAGTTTCTAAGATCTTTAGCTTTTAAAGCACATATTAATATACAAAATACTGAAAATTATTTCATAGATTATTCTATATTAATGTCTCAATTTAACGTTGCTACATTGAAGAACTGCAGGTTGAGAGCTGATATGTTATTTTTGTTTGAGAATTCTAAACAACGTTATTAATTGTCGTCTAGATACATAGATCTTGACATACTGTACTCTTTTATATTCCTTTTCATAGGACTGATTATGGTCGTCATTTTCCCTTGTTGAGAATGCTCAGCTCTTGCAATGACCTCCTATTGGATCCTTTCTGTCCAAACATTAATGCTTTCAAAAGGCAACTTAAGAATCTAATTATTAATCTAGATATGTGATACTTACTATGTGATACAGATACTTTTTTAAATTTTTGTGATTTGATATACTGTTTTATGTTTATTGTACATGATCTTTACTTTTTACTATTTGTTGTATTTTATTGTAAATGGTTCTACCATTGAAATAAATAAATAAATATAATTTGTCCATGAGAAACATAATTTTCTACCCATAAACGACTGCTTACCTCTAAATGTTTCTGTATTTTTTGTTGAATTGGAACTGGAATTCTGGGAAATAAAGTTGAAAACCAATCCAGCTTGACCAGCCATTGCCTCAGCATCAACCCCATAGTCATATTTTGGCCACCACCAGCTTTTACATCTAGCTCCTACAACACTCAAAAATTTAAAACATAACTCTGTGCACATATCCTACCAAAATCTATAAAAAATGATAGACTTCACTCTACCTTTAGTTACGCACCTCTTCATCCTCTAAATAATCTTCATACCATTCCAGAAGATTGGCAGGAGGGAAAGTGTAGCGTATATACATAAAACCCAAAGCTCTAATGTAAGGAGAATCACAATGACTTATGAGACCATTTAATTGTTTTCTTGTTAACTTTAAGGTAAATAATTTGTACAAAAGGCAATATGCAGTAGATACTATTCCTCCAGCACCTACTCCTCTCACACCACCACACATACCAGTTTGTCCTGAGGTACGTCTTGAGCCCTTCTCCCATGGTTCTAGATGACTTACTTTGTAATAGATTTCATCCACTACTTCATGGTAAGTTTTTAATTCATACAGATTAACTAAAAATAATTTTACATTATGAAAAAAAAAAGTTGTGTAAATATTTGATCCTAAACATAGCAATATTGAATACCAACTGACCCATATACTAAAACTGAAGAATTTATACATCTTTTATTGTAAATATGGAACTACTACATGGCTAATAATATATTATATACTTAGATACTCAATATATTATAAAGAGATGACATACAAAGGAAAAACAGTGACATACAGGAAAATTAAATACATTCTAAAACTTACCTTTAAAGTAGTGCGAACTCTGGATATTTGTCAGAATTAGGGGATTAAGATTCATTGTCCTTTCATTGCCCCAGAGTGGTAAAACGTTATTTTGTTTAGATGTTTTGGCTGGGGCACTTTCTAAAATAAAAATAACATTAATTTTTATAATGAACATCTTTTGTAAACATTTACTTACCATCGTCACTATTTCCACCTTTTTGATCCATGTTTTCAGATAAAGAAACTTTTTGGGGTTATTTACCTTATAAACTATATTTTTATGAAAAATTATAACATGGATGCTCTTGCGTTTAATAACGCAAAGAAATGTTTGCAAATTAGAGAAAGTCTACCTGTTCTTGTTTCCTAGTGTACTCTGCGATAACCACATGAGTGAAATAGATTTAGCAATACCGATATAATAAACAAAGAAAGAACATATAAAATACCTTTGTTATGTTAACAGCTATTTTTTGCTTCAGATAAATATGGTTAGATGTCGTAATAAAGTAATAGAAGTTATAAACAGTATTTCTATTATAGTTAAAGAGGATACAACCGTTACGTATAATGACTTTATAGCAGTTATTTTAATCTGCGTTTCTAAAATAAAACGTATTTTAGACATACAGAGCTTAATTGCACTCAAAAAATCAGAACACAAAAATGAATTTTGGCGCCATCTCGGAATATTAATTCGATTCATTGATGTTCTCGTTCTCTAATCTGTGACATGTCTGAGTATGACATTCTGTCAATTTATTGTCACTCTTAAGTCCAAAGTTGGTAACAAGCAAATCCAAGGTCAACTCACGTTTTTATTTGTGCACCCTTCCGTTTGGTGGCATTACTAGTCTTGATCCTATGCTTTGTTTGTTGTCACAACTCACAACAAAAAAATTAAACCTGGTGGGAGGGTCCTGTGGTTGTCCACAGTATATTGATTAAAAAGAATTCTTTTTAAATAAATACCATAGATAAATAATATAATGCAATATACTGTAACATCAGTGCAAAAAGCAGGGCAACGGAACAAAAAGATACAATTTTATGATTTTTAATTATGGAATCAAATACATTATAATACATTATATATACTAATACGTGCTAATACATTATACATGAAACAACAATGGGAACATGAAGAACTGAACAAAAAACGTGTTGCAGATGGCAATCAATACCATTATCCAATTCCACAAAGTTACATGAATATGTTTGATAAATGGGTGAATGCTGTTAAGAGCCCTAAATTAGATAATGCTGCAACAGAAACTATTTATAACAATTTTCACGTATGCGCTAGTCATTTTAAAGCGGATATACAAAGTTGGATTTGGTTGGATATAGGGATTGGACAAGAGAACAGCCGTTTAGAATTTGTTTTTACTACGACCAGGTAAGAAGCACAAGAAGTCTAAGAAGTCTTGTATTCAAATAAAACTTGACATTAGAATAACAAAACAATTTATTTAAATACTGACAAGTTTTTGTCACAACATTAAAAACACTAAATTATACTACACTTGGCTTGTATTATTTTTCAACACATTTCTTGTAACATTTTTATAAATAAAGATTTTATTCTATATTTTATTCTTTAATTTTTTTAACCACTTTGAAATTTTAATGTAATGGAAAATAAATGGCCTCAACATGACAGGAAAACTCAAATAGTATACAAAAAATATATACTTATTATCGTATAGAATTTATCTTAGAGTGTACTGAATTTCCCTTACTTTAAAATGAGTACAATACAAAAATATTTTATGTGTCTTTTGAATTTACCGCCATGTATATATAGTTACGCACCCTGGCACAAGGCAATGCGTCAATCTTCGTTTATTTTATTTTTAATATTGGACTGGTAATGCTAGATAGGAGTGTGCTGTGCTTGAGTCTTGTTTACTTTTTTGGCATTTAAATAATATAATTTGCAATCCTTATTTCACAAATGTATCATAGTAACATGATATAAATTTGTAGCGAAATGCCACTAGTTGCAAGAAGAGTATCTCGTAACGTTGTACGTGCAACTCCAATCTCACCTCCAGTCATATCAAGTTTTGCAAATGAACCTTGTGGACAGAGGTATGCTCCACTTGGAGCATCCGTCCCAACCCTTCCTGCCTTAGAACCTCCTGCTTCTCCTAAACATTTTCCCTTTCCGAACACACCGGTAGACAATGAAGTTTTCTTCGAGAGCTTGATGTGTTTTTTTGCTATGGCTTCCACTGGTTTGCAGTTTTTACACTTATACAGATCTGTTTGGTGGCTACCACACTCATATACACATCAAACCATGGTAAGAACATGTTTATGTACCAAATAGTATATAGTAACTTCAGATAAGCCCACTTAATTTAGCTGCTATTTGAAACAGTACTTTTCAAGCAAGGCTGTGAATTGGTAGTAACATACTGTAAGATCAAAATCAAGAAAAATAAGTTATAATAAAAGATATTTTGATAAAATATTTGAAAAAATAAGATGTGATGGTTATGAGATTATGAGAATCATTACACATTGTAAAATACACAAAATACCATCTACTAAAGTTTATTATTTTTAGAATTTCTACTTAATTGACCCATATTTGGTTGCCTTTATTGTTATAACACTATGTAGAAGACTTATTTATATTATTATGCGAGTAGTAGTGAAAAAGGTCATGATTACTACACTACCTGAACAGGAGTTTTTACACACTTTTAGGTAAGCAAGTGCTAAAAAGTATTATAATGTATGAAACACAACTTTTCGGAAAAATATTAATGAAGGATTTAAATAAAGCAGTAAAATATATTGAAATGATATTCTAAACAACATATTACTTAATAACTAATTATCTACAAACACAATTTAAATTAAACTTTTATTGTACACAAATGTGGCCTCTCTTGTCTATTGGACTTTTCTATCTAAATGCAAATTGGATATTCTTCATAATATTATAGATCTGATGTTGGGGTTTAGTCTAATCTAATATTATAGATCTGACTATACATCATTTAAAGAATCATTAGATTCTTTAAAACTTCAAATTTTTAATTTAAATTTAACCTTGACAAAATTAAAGCGTAGTTATCTTTGGTAGATTACCATTAAGAAACCTTCCTTTAAAATGAGTAGTATATGTCTCACATGTTATAGTTCATAGTTAAAATAAAATATTATTGTTTTTAAGTGTTATTCCATTTTTAGATTCTTTTTATTTACCAAAGTTTTTATGATGTTGGGGTTTTGCTTGGTCCTTGTGATGCAGAATCACAAGCTGGAGAAGATTTTGTATTTATGTTATCCGTAAGTACATTTTTATAAATACTAGATCACTACTTAGAGTCAAGAAATTAAATATTTAGTCCAACTTTTAGTCCTCACAACTTTTTACATGGTGCATTTTTGTCTAGAAGCTGCACATAAATAGAGATTGAACCTATTTCGACAAATTACCATTGAAAAAAATGGGAGAAACTTTTTCTTTCATTGAGTTAACAAGCATTAAATAAATAGCTTTTTTCCCTTGCAAAATCAAAAACAAACCTGGCGAGTGTGTGATATTTACGTGTACATGTATTATGCTTGTTAAATAGTAGCTATTTTAAAATTTCAATAACTGCTCGATGCAAGCGAATGTCAACAACACAGATTTTCTACTTTTCCCGCCCTTTTAATGCAACATTAAAATTTAAGGCTTTTAGAAATAAAGAGTCCTCCAAGATGAACCGACGATTTTCGATGCATAGACAAGCTGAATACAGCGTACACAATATAGACGAATGGTTATCAGACATTTTGAATTTATTTAATTTATATCATAATCGATTTTCATCAAGAGAAGGTGTCATATTACTTCTCAGTTATCACTTTTTTGACAATTTGAATCGTGACAAGACACAAAAATCATGTTTCATAATTACAAATTCTCAAATATCCACCCGATAAATAATACTGAATATAATACATATTAAAAACATTAATTTTGCTAAATCCATAATTTTTAAGACCAATTATTTTACGACCAATTTATGTATTTCTTTTAGATTCCTGATTTACTTTGTCTTCTTTGGTCGGAATGTCCATCCGTTTTTTGAAATAGTCAAATGGAGTTCCGCTAATCCTCCTCTGCATGCATGTAGTTCAAGTGCTGTAGAAATACGAAAAGAAGTCGAGAATCTTGTAGGCAATTTTAATGCTAGAATGAAAGACATTCTATTTACGGCTATCTGTAACGCCTACTATGCTGGATTCATTCCTTGTTGTTTTGCTCAGGTAAGGAGAATTCATTATGAAATAGTTTCTGTGAAGTATATTGATATTAAACTAGTCTTTCATAGATGACGCTACTTGATACCGAATTGGTTTCGGTGTTGACATTTGCCATTCACGACATGACGTCTGTCAAAATTTTAGGTTTTAAAAACAATTAGTTTGGTTTTTATAGCCGTCAAAAGCAAGCAAATTTTGTATTTTCGGAGAAAATACCATCATTTGGACATGAAAAAGCTATCCACACGATGGGTGCCGCGTTTGCTGACAATCGATCAAATGCAAAAACGTGTGACCACTTCGGAGATGCTTTTGGCAATGATACGGCGCGATCAGAAGGATTTTTTTCGCCGATTTATCACCGTTGATGAAGCCTGGGTGCATTATTACACACCGGAAACCAAAGAACAGCCGAAACAGTGGCGCAAACGCGGCGAAGGGCCGCCGAAGAAGGAAAAGAGTGCACGTTCCGCCAGCAAAGTGATGGCGACTGTTTTCTGGGATGCGACGGGCATCATCCACATGGACTACTTGGAAAAAGAAAAACAATTCCCCAGATCCCCACCGTATTCCCCAGATCTTGGGGATCCAATCCGCCAGCGATTTTTTCCTGTTTCCAAACCTAAAAAAATGGCTCGGAGGACGCCGTTTCGCAACAAATCGCTGAAACTTCGGCCTATTTTGAAGAGCTCGAGCAAAAGTACTATTCAGATGGGATAAAAAATTGGAACATCGTCTTACTAAGCGTATCGAGCTTAAAGGGGAGAAATAAATCGATTTAATTTCAAAAAACTTGTTTTTTCTATCAAAGACTAGTTTTATATCAAGCCAGTCTCGTATTTTTATATTATTTAATTGTAAATAGAATCACTCTTACAACTATAACAGAAATTTTTATTCACGGTGTTGTCTCGGGATTAAACGGATAATATCAGGAACATGTATGTAATGTATTCCAGAACCGGCTAACAGGATATTTTAACGTACCAACATGGTGCCAATGTTAAGAAGTAAATTAATTCTTGCTAGATACTGGTTAGAAGACAGTACTCGTGTAATAGATGCTCGTGAAGTATCAGTTTCCTTTGCTTCTTGTGGTATTGGTTACACTGGTAAAGACAACGGAAAAGCATGAAGTGAACCTTATAATGGGTGAATTTAATGCCAGAAAGTGTGACAGATGTAGTGGGAGAATATGGTCTGGGGGATAGAAATAATAGAGGTCCATTTCTGCCAGAGGCTGGTCCATTTCTGCCAGCAAAACGAAATGGTATTCTCATAAACATCATTTAAGTTACCACCAAGAAGACTATATAATTTGACATCGCCACAGTACACAAAATATATTATATATAGTTCGAAACCAGATATATTCTTACTCACAAAGACAAAAGTGAAGGAAAACACAGATTTAAGAGAAAAACTCTCTTGGATCCATTTAAATTATGAATACCTAACTAATAAGACCAACAGAGAATAGAGAAAAATTTGCCAAAGTAATTGCCAACATTTATTCATTGAATAGGGAACCATAAGAACAACATTTTTTGGAATGCCTGAGGTGATCTAAGTGCTCTTGTAATATCTGCTATTATAGAAGATATCACGAGACTTTAGATTGCTAGTAAGTAGATAAATGTTGGTCAAAAATTTTGAATCATACCAATAAAAATGAGTTAACATATTTAATATAATTACTCCTAATATATACGTGTATATTTTTATTTTAGTATAAATTTGTTGCAGTCTTCGTTACATTACGATACATGGTGGGCTGCACAGCATATATTTTTTATCTTTACAAGCGGTTTTATCTCTCTCTCAATTCACATTTTCTCACTTCGCTACTGTGATACTCTCCATAGATCAGCGCTACACTTGGGCGTATGGGACAGAATTGAAACTGGAAGAACGATGTTACTTGTAAATAATGTTTGGAAAGAAGATGTTCTGTGGCCATATGGAGCTCTCGTCAGGTACGGGAAAGACGTATGGAGAGCCTTGGGCGACTGCAATTCCAGCGAGCCCGGAAATGTGGGATTTAAAAGGTTTTATGTAAGTATAGCTTATTTACTATCGTCTAGCAGAGTTAAAATTCCTGACTGATGTTTCAGACGTAATTTAGAGTATTTTTGTGTTGCAGTTTTTTTTTTTATTATGACACATTCTTTAGCAATCAAAACACAAATAAAGTTCTATAAGCTAATTTGCTGGATGCGGAGCAAGGGTCTTATATTGGCGTGGTGAGGTCTTCTCCAGTGACAAGACCACTTTAATCGTTTTTCAGGACATCTGACCAGTTCCTTTTGAGTCTCCTATTGGTTTGGTGTTCTAGCAGAGGTTGGAGTAAGGGGTTACTATGTGATTCCAGTGCTTCATGGTGCTTCGTGCTGTATTTAGTGATTTCATCCTGTACGAACGGGATTCTTAGGTCTTCATGAAGTGTTAGGTTTGACACATACTAAGGTGCATCAGCTATCGTTCGGAGTATTTTTGATTGGCATCTTTGAATTATGGCTCTGTTTGACTTGCTCGCACATCCCCAGAGTTTGATTCCATACGTCCAGATAGGTATTATGACGGTTTTGTATACAAGGATTTTGTTTTCAAGGCTCAGTATCGATTTCCTGCCTACTAACCAGTTTAGATCTTTCATTCTTAGGTCAATTTGTTTCCGCTATTAAAGAACATGTTCTTTCCAGATGAGTTATGAGTCAAGATGTATTCCTAGGTGTTTAGTGCTAGAGGACTGGGGAAGTTGGATATTGTTAAGTGAAACTGGGGGGACACGGTTCTCTTCTCAAGGTAAAAGTCACTTGGACTGATTTTGTTTCATTCATTTTAATTCTCTACTTGTAAGACCATTTTTCGATTTCATTCAGTTGTACCTGTAAAATTTTAGATGCTATAATTGGATTTTCGTCTGCTGCAAGGATGACAGCATCATCTGCAAACGTGCCAATGATGGTTTCATTAGTGGAGGGTAGATCTGCTATGTATAGCACATATAATATTGGTCCAAGAACGCTGCCCTGTGGAACACCAGATTTTATAGTAAAATTATTGGAATTAATATTAGTGGGTATTTAGATGTCGTCATACATTTGGTTTTTTCTGTTGGTATTATCATATTGTATTTCTTGGCTGTTGCATTCAAGATGTGTGTTAATCTTTGGAGCTCGTCTTCTGTCTCGGCGATTAATGCTGTGTCGTCTGCATAGCATAATACACTGCGCTCCAAAATTAACGCATAATTTTAAAATTCTTATTTTGAGTTGTAATGAAAAAAATTTTGTTTGTTCTTTTCTGCTTTATGGTTGTTTTAGAACATCTTAAATAAAACTATTCTTTTTTTACAAAAAATGTATTGAAATTAACAATATAACATCCTAACATAAATCATAACATCTAAACGAACTGATCTAAACAAACTAACATCATAAATTAATGAAGAAAAAGTTTTTAAAGTTGAAGAAAATACTACTACCGTGTACTAGTATCGAGTATTGCCTCCTCTGGCATTTATTACTGCTTGACAACGATCTCTCATACTGAGAATAATCGTTCTGATTTCTTCTTGATCAATTTGATCCCAAATTTCAACCAACCGCAAAAAACAGTTCATCTAATGTGTTTGGTGCATTAGGTAGTTGTCGTAGTCGTCTGCCTATGATGTCCCAAACATGTTCTATTGGGTTAAGGTCAGGACTTCTCGCAGGCCAATCCATGGCAGGAATTCCAACCTCCTGACGATACTGCTACACAATTCTTGCCGTGTGTGGCCTGGCATTATCTTGCATAAGCATGAAATTATCCCCAATAAATGGTACAAATGGCACGACATGCTCTTCTAAAATGTCTGTTATATACCTCTGCGATGTAAGCCGACCCAAAGCCCAAAGCCTCTAAATTAATCCCACCCCATACCATTACCGAGTCGCCGCCATACTGTACAGTCCCTACGGTGTTACACTGTACGTAGCGTTCCCCAGGCCTTCTATGCACTCGGTTTCTCCTGTCATCAGAAAAAAGACAGTACCTGGATTCATCGGTGAACAATATTCTTCCCCAATCGTCATTATTCCAATCAACATGTTCACGAGCAAAATTCAATCTTTGCCTTCTATGGTCTCTGGTCAATAATGGGCCAATTGGTGCCCGTCCAAGGTGTAGGTCGTTTTCGACAAGTCTTCTTCTAATTGAATTTGGGTTGATTCTAAAGTTATAACGATCCAAAAATTCATTTTGTAGAGAAGTACTGGAAACAAACCTTTGTCTCAGTGTACGAAGTGTCAAAAACCGGTCTTGATTAGGAGTTGTAACCCTTTTACGGCCTTGACCGGGTCTTCTCGAGTTACTTCCAGTAACAGAAAAACGTGTTAACACTCTTGAAATTGTTGACTGGGTGACGTTAAAACGTTCAGCGAGTTCTACTTGAGTATATCCTTCTTCGCGAAAAGTAACGATTCTAAAACAGTCACTTTCTGACAAATTTCCATTTTCTTGCTGCGGGTGGTTCATTTCAAAGAAAAAACACTTAATAAACTTGAAAAACCCCTTTAAACGTTCAGCACAACGAAATCCAACCCAACTAAATTCGAAATAAAATGAAGCACAATTAGCATGTTTTTAATTTTTTGCAAAAAAATGATAAAAACATCAGCGTTTTTTACCGTTCTTTCGATAAATTTTACAATATACCGGGGGTAACGATAATATATTAGCACAAAAATCGAAACATTAAAATTATTTAATTTACCAGGGTTTTTAAAATTATGCGTTAATTTTGGGGTGCAGTGTATTTGGATTTCTTTGTTCCCCATTCTGTAACCATGACTTTTACGTACTGCTTGCATTATTTCGTCCAATATTATATTAAAGAGAAGTGGGCTTAACGAGTCACCCTGTCTGACTCCGCTTTATACAGGTATACACCGTTAGTTTTGCATGTATCTTTGCCTGTATTCGATTATGGAAGTAGATGTTTTCGATGGTTTGTATGATATTAATTGGCAATTCATATTTGCTAACGACGAAAAGGAAATCGAACCATCCACACCAAAAACATACAAAATAGAGTTATAGGTTTTTTTTTTCTGTAGCAAATTATACTCCAATCTCTTTGTCAACTTTGTCAGCAAAGAAATACATAATCACCTAGCAATGCTGACCATGATTTATAGGTGACGCCACTATTTACTTTAAATAAATCATATATTTAAAATGAAACACTATTAATAATATTTTTTCTTTTCTAGCACGTTTTCAAAAATCCAACAACATTCCTAGGGTTAAAACTCTTCTTTCTGATAATCCTCATTCTGTGTCAACTTATGCTGTTAATACGTAGTACCGTGTGGTATCACATTATATCACTAAGTTTTATATTATTTTTCAATTACTACGTCCTGTATAAATTGTTCAGGGATTATCTAGTCTGCCAGAAGATTTATAAAGAGGAACGAGAGGCACACAAGAAGATAAATTTGAGATGAAGACTTTATTTATGTGATTTTTGTACGCATATGATGTAAATATACGATTTTAGTATCTAATATTGCTTTTATGTACTTGTCTATACAAAAATAAATAACATAATAGTAAGAATGGTTTTTATTTTTATTTATTGCGGATTCAATAGCTAAAAATCCACTAAAGCATTCATATATATTGATTGAAGAATTTAATACATGTGATCTCCTTGCATATGTAAGACACCATATTAAATTTAAATTGGATAGACGTTGGATTCAGTTCGGTGAAACTATCGGCACTAATTTCTATATATTACAAACAACAGTGGCTGCGAACCAATTTTACAAAGTTGTTGCAAGTAGATGTTTAAGCGAGTTCTGGCTCACTTTTCAAGATGGCGGCCAGAACGCAAGCTTACTGTCAATTTGTCTTCTTTTCAGCTGTCGTCATTGGTGTACGTTGAGGCGTATCTTCGTTATTATTGGGGGAATGGGGGGGGGGGCGTTTGGAAGTTTTTTCGTTAATGGCGTATCTTCGTTATTATTGGAGGGAATGGAGGGGTGTCTTTTCGTTAATATTGTGAGGTGCCTCCACCATTAGTCAATGCACATCGTTCTCATTGGACGTCGGCATCAATTCTTCTTCTTTTCGTCTGTCATTCAATGCACATTCGATGCAGGACGTGACATTCGACGCAACACGTGACATTCGACGCAGGACGTGACATTTGACGTGAAAACGGCACGAAATTGCGTTCCTATGTCACCATTGGTCAGGTGTTTACTTGTGGGCGTTCCTATGCCACCATTGGTCGAGGGGCGTGGCCTCGAGACACGAAGGGGGTGTTCCTACGTCACCATTAGCCGAGGGCGTGATCTAGAGACACGAGGACACATAAGCTTACAGTCTGCTGACGTCACAGCCGCCATCTTGAAAATTGATCCAGAACCCGCTTACGTATGCTTGTATTCTGGCCGATATCTTGAAAAGTGAGCCAGAACCCATTTATAACATCTACTGTTGCACTAAGTAGAAATACAGTGTCGACTATCCTAAGATTAAACGTAGATCATGAATGTTTTCCGAAGCATCTACATAAAATCGGTAATCTCACAAGACAAATGTGAGTGTGGAACTAGTAGGTATAGCTGATCTAAATCGCATATTCTTTAACTGCACCTTACATGTCAATACAAGTACGTGGCTGCTTTAAGAATTACTGAAAACAGGTTTAAAGACACCATTAAACTTAAATGTACTATTAAGCGAAGATAACACAAAAAGTTTTAACATTGCTTCTGGTATTTCTGCAAAAAATTAAAGGTGTGAATGAAAAATTTGATCGTTTGAATGGATATTTCCTTTGTATGTGTACCTATTTGTTGCCCACCTATCTAACTTTGGATCTTTTGTTTCTTACAATGAAGTCGCTCTGATAAACCCCTGAGCGTGAAAAGTGTCTTCCCTGAACAATCCTGAATAAATGAATACTAATATTTGTACGTAATTACGTGGCTAAAAGTTCTAAACCAAGGCTAAAATACAAAAAAATACTAGTTATAAACAAAAAACAATGTGCTCAACTTTTAATATATTTATTTTTTTACAATGATTCAAAATATACACAAATTTTTAATGTACATTTAAATATCTCTAGATTTCTTTTTTCCTTTCAAAATGTCTTAATTCCTCTGTATTCCAATAATGATTTTATGTCAGTGCCCAGGACTTGTCTTCCATGCTAACAATAATAGCCTGTTCTATTTTCTCATGAAGCCACACCAACATTTCCTTCTGGCCGGCGATTTTAATTTGGGAAATTTTACCAGTGCTTGAGTCATTCTAAAATATAGAAAACATATATTAAAAACAACATTAACAATATCTGTCATTCGCGCCTGTTATTACCAATAGGATTGTTAACTATTTTTGTGTTTAAAAATACTACGTACACTTATGAATGTAGGTCTCTTCCAATTGCTTCAAATTTTCCCTATATTGCTCCAATCTAATCCACTGTTTGCCTTCTACTGTTCGTATATAATCCATTCTTCGTTCACCTGTTATGTTCACCGTCAGCTTATCTGGCTATGTGATCGGCCCAGCGCCATTTAATTTTTGTATGCGCTGATCTTTTAATTATCACATACAGTTAAACACATTTTTTATGTACAACTATTTTAGTATACAAACGTTTTATTAACACAACTGCTCATAAGTTTTAAAACTTATCTTTTTATCCTTGATCTTTGATCCAATGATTTTATTGCCCATTTATCCTTGATAATTTAGTTATTGTAATCAGGAAAAAATAGAGAATTCATTTTTTAAATTATATACAGGGTATTCTATTAAAGAACCACACCTTTGGTTTGACACCGTGTAAGAGAAGATTTACCTCAATAATTTAAAAATGGTAAGAGGTCTAAAACTTTTATGAACATCTTTTTTTATATATCTAGCAGGTATTATTCTAACCTGTACTTTGACTATTTTAAATTAAATACTTTGTACGTTTTTGTTCTATCATGAAGTGTGTTTGTATCCTATTTTCAAAGATATATAAGCAAAACGTGAATATCTACAATTACAATAAAAATAAACGTTTCAGCTAACACCTAGTTCGAAGTAAGTACTTACTAATCTACTGAGAATCACTGTTACCACTAGTATCACTCGTATCTTTTAAATTTATAGTTAATTTGGTTAATGCTGGTAAATATTTAACATAGTCATTTTCCACTGCGATTACATGTTTGATTACATTTTTCCAGTTGGCTGCTGTGATCTGTGTAACTTCTCTTTTAATTAACTGGAGAATACAAGACGAAAATTTAGGAGCCACGTTTCTTCTTCTTATATTTCCTTTAAATTGAGTCCATATTAACTCTATTGGGTACAATGTACAATAGTAAGGATGAAGTCCAAGCACGGTATGCCCATTACTGCGAGTACAGTTATTAACAACATATTCCTTCTGATACTGTCTACTATAAACAACCTCCAACAATTGCTTTTTACTATACGATGCCTCAAAGTACAAACCTTTCTCAATTAAAAATTCTTGAATTTGTAATTTGTTTCAAGTATATTATCAAAAAAGACACCTGTGTTTCTTGTGATACTTTTAAAACACAAATCTTAGATGCATTGAACTACGAAAAAGAGAATTTGCAAGCTGCTTATGATTGAACATGTACATTTATGTATAAGAAGTTAAAAATTTAATATAAGATAAGATGAATGAAGATCTACTAGAATCTATGAATAATCCAGAAATCTTCTTCTTCTTAAGTTCCATCTTCTATCGAAGGTTGGAAATCATCATGGCTATGCGGACTCTGTTGACTGCCGCTCTAAAAAGTTCTGCACTACTGCATTCAAACCATTCCCTTAAGTTCTTAAGCTAGGATATTCTTCGTCTTCCCACATTTCGCTTTCCTCGGATTTTGCCCTGCATAATAAGTTGTAATAATGCGTATTTTTGCCCTCTCATCACATGTCCCAAGTACTCAAGTTTTCGTCTTTTAATAGTTAATATTATTTCCGCCTCATTTCCTATCCTTCTAGTTACTTCCATGTTTGACATTCTTTGAATCCATGATATTCGTAGGATTCTTCTGTAACACCAAAATTCAAAGGCGGCCAGCTTATTCAGATGAACTTGTTTGAGTATCCAAGCTTCCAGACCATAAAGAAGAGTAGAGAACACGTAACATCGAAGCATTCTCAGGCGTAGTTCTAACCTTATATCCCGACAACAAAGAAACTTTTTAAGTTTAATAAATGATGTACGTGCTATTTCAATACGTGTCTTAATTTCTTTGGTTTGGTCTACATCTGATGTTATCCATGTTCCTAAATATTTATAGTTATTAACCTTCTCAATTCCAGTATCTTCAATAGTCAATTGGATATTTGCATGTGCAGATTTAGTCATGATCATTCATTTAGTTTTCTTTAAATTTATCTTCAGTCCGTACTCATGACAGCGTTCATTAAGGCGTTGCATTAGGTTCTGTAAATCATTGTTGTTATCCGTAATTATTACTGTATCGTCTGCAAAACGTAAGTTATTCAAAACTTCTCCATTGATAGATATACCTTCTATTGAGTCTGAGAGCGCTTCTTGAAATACCGCTTCACTGTAGACATTGAAAAGTAGTGGGGACAGCACGCAACCCTGGCGGACTCCTCTCTGTATTTTGATATTTTCGGTGTACTGGCTGTCAACTCTTACCTTGGCAGTTTGATTCCAATATAAATTAGATATAATTTTCAGATCACGACTGTCAATATTTTTGCTTTTTAATATATCTACAAGCTTTTTATGTTGAACTTTATCAAATGCCTCTTATTAAATAATCCAGAAATAGAAACTCTTAACAGTTTCAGCTAAAATACGGTTTTTGTTATTTAGATTTTCGTGAATAAAATGATAAGCAAAAATAATGTGGCTTGACCCATTGTTGCATAACACCATCCAAGTATTGTACGCTGTTAAACTCTAATGACCAAGGAAAATATTACTGTATGTTCAAATGTTATTTTAAAAAAACTTAATGTTGGTATGTGTATACCCGTGTATATATCAAAGTATTTACCTGTCTCATGTTTAATATCAGCTCAATACAATTAATCTTCGGCATCGATATTATGTCATCTAAGTCAACAACCCATTCTATTTCCCATGGTCCCCACAATCGGCATTTATTAACTCTTATGACATGTCTGAAATGAATAAAATAGTTAGATTAGCTTATTCAGTAATTGAATGGATTTATGACTTACTCCAAAGTAACTATTATTATGGATTTTCCAATTTTATCTAAGGCAGCATGGGCCCAGTATGTGTCGTTAGAGAATCTTGAACTGCCTATGGTTTCTACTAAATAATTACCCATGGAATCGTGGACAGATAGTGGACGGAGACCCTAGAATTAGTAGAACAAAAATATATACATAAATGATACAAAACTGTTACAAAATACAGGTCTCTTAAAATCCTATTCCTATATATATATCCCCATAAAAAGAAACCAAAAGGAGTAAAATCAGGTTATCTAGGCGGCCATTCTATTGTTCCTCTTCGACCTATCTATCGATTTGGAAAGACATTGTTTAAGTAGTTGCTACCATGACAGCCTAGTGTGGAGGCGCACCATCTTGCTGCCATAAATCATTTCTGTTTCGAAACAACCGGTTTAATTCCGGTTTTGAAAAAATTGAAAAAATTCTTGAAAATAAAAAGGTATCATTATTAACAGCCTGTTTAAAAATAAAAATTTACCGGTTTCAGGTTTTTTTTGTATAATGTACGTAATTACAACTATAAATATAAATTTTTACTCACTAGATGTTTATTTTTATATCTGGTTAACCTTTGATGAATTTTTATCGGTTCTCCTAATATTGAAGCCCTTCTTAGAGCTTCTCGAGCAACTTCCACACTGTCAGATTTTTCATCTGGATGCCTTGTTATCAACGATTGCAAAGCTTTTCCTGTTGTTCTAAAGAACATCTCACCATCACAGGGAATACCTATAAAAACGAAAGTAAATATTTATTATGTCTAACAGATACAAAAAAATCATACTTTGTATACATATAAACGAGGTAATATTCACTAAGCTATGTCAAACAAAATCCAGAACTTTTCCTTGAATGGAAAAATGCTACCTAGTGAATATTTTATATTGTTGCCGTTTCATAAATGTATATAAACATTTATAAAATATTAACAGACTTTATGTTAGTTGTGATTCTCCTTGTATATTTAACCAAGATTCCGTGTACAAAAACACAGACGATATAAAACAATGAACGGTTGATAAATACTGTGTTAAAGACAAAGGACCGTTCTTTCATACACCAAAGTGCAGAATGCTGGGTAATTATCGCCCACACCTAGCGTCAGCTTGTACAAAAATAACTTTGCTCCCAACGGCCGTAGCAGTCAGTTACCACCAAGCATTCAGTTTTCATCAAGCAGTCTTCCAAAGTTCTTCTTCTAGAAGGCCTTCCAAAAATCCATAAGCCCAATGTTCCCCTAAGACCCATCATCAGTGCATACAGCTGCCCCACTCAGAAATTGACAAAACATCTCGCTTTATCCGAAAAAGCTTCGTCCTTTGTCAAAAACTTTTTTCATTTTATCGATCTTTTGAAAAACATTTTTATTTCATCCTGAGATATAGTAGTTAGTTTTGGCATTGTTTATTTGTTCACCAACATTTCCATCGATGAAACCATTTACATTTTGGACTCTAAACATCAAATCCCCCAAGACACACTATCTCTTATAAAACACTGCATGTCTAATACGTGCTTTTCATTCCAAAATCATTTTTATCGTCAATTTAAAGGTGTCCCAATGGGATCCCACCTCTCTCCCATAATAGCTGATATTTTCATGGAACATTTCCAAACAGGAGCCCTGTCCTCATCAAATCTCAAACCCACCTGCTGGTTACGGTACGTTGATGGCACCTTTGTCATTTGGTCCCAGACACATTAGATCTCTTTCTCTCCCACCTGAATGGAATACATCCCAGTATTCAATTCACGATGGAAGTTGAGTCTAAAGCGTCTCTGCCATTCCTTAATGTTCTTATTAAGAAAAACTTACCTTACAGTTGTTTCTATTCCGTGTACCGGAAACCCACTCATACAAACCGTTATCTTAATGCCCAGTCACATCATCACCCCGCCCAACCCAATTCAGTTGTCAACACTCTCATTTCTCATTCCATAAGACTTAGCGACAACAATCACAGGTCATCCGAATTTAATTCAATAATGCAAACACTCTTACAAAACGGCTACCACAAAACCCAAATCAATAAGAGCATTTAAAAACATCTTAACCCCATTCAATTCAAAAAAGAAAACTTGCCGCCAGATCAACTTAAAATCTTTCTACCTTTTATAAAAAGTGTCATTGACAAGATTAGTAGAACTCTTCTTCCTCTAAACATCAAAACCATCTTCACTACTCACTCCAAGTTGTCCAATCTCGTCAGATCTATTGGCTGACATAAGGAAAGATGTTCCTTAAAACAGAAGGTTCACTACTGGCCATTCAGGATCAGGTTATACCAACCCAAAATTACCTGAAATATATCGTCAAAGACCCTCAGATCCAAAATGACAAATGTCGACATGGATGTTAAGCTCAGGAAACCATCCATCTTACCAGAGGCTGTCAGGAATTTGCTGCAACTGCATATAAGAAACGGCACGACCCAGTAGGAAAGACTCTTCATCAAGAGATAGCTATCAAACTGTAACTTTTTCAAACAAACCATCTTCCATCTTATCAATACGTTCCTGAGAGTATACTTGAGAATAACAACTACAAGCTATACTGGGACCGCACTGTTCTCACAGACCAAACAATGGCACATAATAAACCAGATCTCATACTAGTTTATAAACTAAAGAGACAAACAACATTAATTGATGTGGCGGTACCCAACATCAACAATCTTCGTGTTAAACAGAACGAAAAAATCGCCAAGTGCAGGGATCTGGAAATTCAAATACGAAAACAGTGGAGAATGAAAAGTACCCAGACCATAACTATTATTCTCTCTACTACTGGAGTCATTTTAAAGAACCTCTTAGAAAACATAAAAAAGCTGAATGAACATCTTTCCAGACCATGCAGAAAGCTGTACTACTGTCAACGTCCAGATGTGGACGAACATTTTTGGGAGATACTCTAGCATACGGAGTCACCTAGGGCTCGATAACACGGAAATAGTCCCACCTGAGCTCAATCCTTTTGATAGCGTGGGTAAATGGGATGAGTGAATTTACCCCTTAGAGGGAATGTGAGCCGTATGGCTGAATCTGGATTAAACAAATAATTATAAGTAGAAGTAGAAGTAAAAAGTAAGGTTTCACTTTTTCCAGTGCATCACGTACTATTTAATTATTAAACTGTTACAAAAAGTGGAAATATACGGGCCAAACCTCCCAAAACGCTTATAACCAATAAATTCTTAGTGAATCATAAAGTTGGGCATTTCTTATAGATTGTGACAAATCGTAAAATAAAAAGGAGGTTCCTTAAAAGTCAATTAGTCAGTAAAAAGTTCCACCTTCTTTACATTAACGAATTAGAATACTAGCACTACTAGAATAATTACTGAAATTTTTGTTTCTAACATTGTTGCCATTTTTGTAGTGTCTAACTCTTGCGTAGGTAGGTACTGTATTGTAAAAATTATAAATATAAAAACATATTTTTTGAATTATTTATTTTTTTGCCGCTGTTTTCATCAAACTTTTTGCTTCTTGTTTTCAGTTAAAGTACCCAATGCCTTCCATTCAACTTAAACGTCCTATATTTCTCGAAAATAACACGATATTCTTCTTCGTCACAATCGTGTTGATTTTTTGTTTTCTCTACCATTCTCACCAAACGAATTGAGTCATATCTTGAAAGATTAGATGAATTTAACCCATTGAATAAATGGAAGCAACCTCGTTGGATAATTTGTTGCTTTGTCCTTGTATAAAACAACGTTCTTGGGCTTGGGCTTGTTTTTTGTTTACCTCCATTTTCATATTAAGACACCTTTTCTTCCTCTCTTTTTTCTATTTGAATAAGGTTTTGTAATTCTAGGCAAGTGTTGCACTCATTAATGCTAGGGTAAGAGAATCCAATGTTGATATCATAAATATTTTCCTGAAAAATCTCTGAGTAACCTTCTCATATTCTTCTTTACCAACATTGAATATTAACATTTTTTCGATATTCAGGTCTGATGGTAGGTAAACGCGTGATGTGTGATGTGAATAATGTGATTCAATAGCTTGAAAATTACTTTTTTCGATACAAACTTCCTTGTAGTTTCCACTTCGGATTTCCACACCGTGCTTGAATTTTTGGAATACTATAATCCTATGTTTAGTAACAGGTTGCAATACCTCTTCGTTTACAACCAAATATTGAAAGGTTCTAGTTTACTCCTTTATAGTCTCAAGCTTCTTTCTTTTGGGGCTAGGTGGGCCTAGCTCGATACTACTTCAAAATAACTTTGTGGGGAACTCTATGACATGCATTTTTAAAAGCGGGCACTAGTATCTAACTCGATGATGACAGGTTGACAGATGACAGAGTGAGTTGACAGATGACAGTAGTTGAGATCATGAAGATCTTTGACTCACTACCTGCAGTAATATACAAAAGAAGAAAATAATTAAACTTTCGTTAATTCAATGGGTAAACACTAAGTCAGTGGGTAGAATTTTCATTAGGAATCTCTGAATTAAAAAAAAAAACTTAACAGGTGGTGATTAACTGGAATTTGTTACAGCAATAAAGTTAAAATCTTAAGTACCTGCATGATTGAGTTCAATTATTAGGCTTACCATTGCCGTTTCTGAATGATTTTTTTTCCATATTTCAGGCTCGCCCTTCCTCTTACGCGTCCTCCCTTGACTCGCAAATATATTTGACTCTATTAATCTACTTTTTAAACTAATAATATACACAAACAGTTTAAGCTAATGATAAACACAAATAAAACGATCCACATCAGACAAGTTGAAAACAATAGCATCCATTGTTGTTCGCAGTCATGTGATCACAATATAGCATTCCCATTGGCTGTTGAGTAGACGTCCGTTTTTGAAATAAATCTCCACTGCAGAAGTCCGTTATTGAAATAAACCGTCAACTTTGAAGCTGAAAATAACGTATTCGCATCCGTGTTTGAAGGAAACTATTACCACTGAAAAGAACAGGAAAAACCCTAATTTTTTTTTGGCACTTGTCCATCTTCGAGATGAAGGCCCTGAACTAATCTATTGACAATCACAATTCCATGAAATTCAAAAAAAATTGTGTATACAGACCGTAAGCAGTCTTGTCTAGGATTTATATCAACATTCATAATCATTTTAAATAAAACATCATGTATTTGATCACTTTATTAAAATAAGGAATCAATACTCTTTCAAACAGTATTAGCATTTCCTATAAGTAAATTTAATACTTTTGAAGTTTATTGTCGTTTAATATTAAGGGTAAGCCTGATTTATTATCAAATTCAGAAAAAGCTTGACATGACAAAAACTATGAATTTGTAAGTTGTCCAACTTTTATTGCTTACTATAAACGGGTTATGTTCAGAGACTTAAAACTACATCTCAAGTCAAACCTTACCATTCTGGTTCCGTACTATTAGTTGACTCAAAGCATTAGGAACTCCAGTAGTAAAATTCCTGCTTGAAATTGTAATGGTTTTTGGAACAATTTCCGATTTGTGGTACGATCCGTGTCGTCGGATTCTTTGTATATTTTCAATATTTTGATTATTAAAAATGTCTATGACGCATGCTTCGACTGCTACTGGAGACATGTTGATGTGTCCTAGAAGACATCTGGATGCGTAGAACAGAATGTTTGCCATTTTGTCCGACTGGAAATCGCCAACCTTAAAGAATAACAAAGACTCATTATACATTTATTAAACAGTACCTCTAATTATATTGTTCACTTAAGTACTGAAGTAAGACAGGCTATCAACAAGCTCAAATATAACAAAGCACTAGGTCCAGATATGATAACAGCAGAAATGCTTAAAGCCACAGAAGAAACAGGCGTAAAGTTACTTCATCTACTCTGTAACCAAATATGGCATTCCAAACAATGGCCTGAAGACTGGACAAAATCTACAATAACGACCATACATAAAAAAGGCAGCTTCCATAAATGCGACAATTATAGAACTATCTCTCTTATATCCCATGCCAGCAAGATAATGCTACATATAATAATAATAATAATAATAATAATAATAATAGCGTTTATTGTCCAACAGAATCCATTTATAGGACAAAATACAATACTAAAGTTAAATGAAATATTAATAATTCATAGGTACTAACTAAATAACACATTTTTCGAGTATTTAACATAAAGAAACTACTTAATCACCTAGGTAGATCTCAGCCATCCTAGTAAGCTGCTTTAAACTGCAGTGAAATATATCGCAGTAAGCACTTAAGGAGTTATAATAGTTGCACATGAGAAATAGAGGAGAATTTAACATAAGATTAGTTCTAGCTTGTGTATTTCTGAACGTAATCGAATTTCTCACTGGATAAGATGGAACGTTAAAATTTATTTGTCGAAGAATATCAGGGCAGTCAATGAGATTATGTAGTAGCTTGTACAGGAATATTAGGGAAGCATTAATTCGTCTAGATTCTAATGATACTACGTCCAAACCGCTACACAACTCGCTATTGCTGATGCCCCTCCTGGGATATATGCCGTTAATTTTGAAAGACAAAAATTTTAAAAATTTACGCTGCACATGCTCTATAATTTGGATGTGTACATCATAAAAAGGTGACCAAATGACAGAAGCATATTCCAGTTTACAGCGTACAAAAGTGTAATAAAGTAATTTAATTGCCTTAGTATTAGTGAGATTTCGACTATTTCTAATTATGAATCCATAAGATTTAAGTGCTTCTTTAACCTTTAAATTAACATGTTCAACAAAGGTGAGTTTATAATCAAATGTAACTCCAAGGTCTTTAATTTTATTCAATCGTTCAAGTTCATTGCCATCGATAATATAAGGATGGTATATATTAGACTGTTTCCTAGAATAACTAACTACTTTGCACTTATTGGCATTAAGATTCAAATGATTTGCATTACACCATTCATGTACACGATTCAGTTCACTCTGTAGAAAATGACAATCATTAAGGTCGCTTATCAATGAATAAATCTTTAAATCATCGGCATAACATAAACATGGTGCAGAAATTGATTCACACAGATCATTAATAAATAACAAGAACAATAATGGACCTAGATTAGAACCTTGTGGAACCCCTGAAGAAGCTAGGTACTTTTCCGATTTGTAACCATTATAAGCAACAAACTGCGTTCTATTTGACAAGTAGGACCTCATAAAAGTCAAGGCATCCTCAGAAAGACCAAAAAGACACAATTTAGAAAGTAATACGCCGTGGTGAATTCTGTCGAATGCCTTCGTAAAGTCAGTATATATGACGTCAACTTGACTTCTATTATCTAGGGCTGCTGAGATATATTGTGTGACCATTAATAAGTTTGTCACAGTGGACCGATTGGAGACAAAACCATGTTGATATTGAGATAGCTGATTATGAGTGTGTGAATAAATACGATTATACAAAACTATTTCAAAGACTTTCGATAGATTACAAATAATGGAAATTGGTCTGTAGTTTTCTACCTGACCCTTTTCACCAGTTTTAAATATTGGGCACACTTTTGACTCCTTCCAGAGACTCGGATATTCCTTGTTAAGAAGACATAAATTAAAAATTTTTAAAAGTGGCACAGTTAAGGCACCTATACAATCCTTAACCAAAAAGGATGGAATATTATCAGGTCCACACGTCATTTTGTCTTTCAATTTCTTACTTGCAAAAATTATCTCTGACTCTAAAATAGGATAAAAATTTAAGTAATCTGCGTTAACTGAGGAAGAGTTAGCCTTGAAATTAATATCTGATGACAGAAAAACACTCTTGAAAAATTCTGCAAACACATTCACAATATTTTGTGGGTCGGAGGTACTAATGTCATTATATTTCATCACACCAGGAATTCTTGAACTATTATTTTTTGAATTTACATAAGACCAAAATTTCTTGGGGTTGAAGGATAAAGCAATTTGGATATTCTCGACATATACATTGTATGCCAAACTGATTTTTGATTTGACAAGGTGTCTTAACCGTTGAAATTCAAGCAAATCACAATGGTTTTTGAATCGTTTAAACTTTTTTCTAGACTTTGCTTTTAATTTGATGTTGTGAATGATATCAGCATCGAACCAAGGGGGGTATTTATGGCTAAAGTTTTTATAAACTGGAATATGCTTATTAAACACAGAAAAAATCGTATCATAAAAGTTATTTAAAATCTCATTAACGTCATTAGAAGTATCCAGAGAATTCCAATCCGTTTCATACACTTCTCGATATAAAGCAGGAAAATTTGCTTTTTTAAAGTTGTAAGTTAATTGCTTCAAACCACACTTAAATTTAGGCTCTTTTACAAATATATCCGTAAATGTTATTAGAAGAGCAGGATGATGAGAGTCTTCATAGACCAAAGGTGAGTCATCATGCTTCACATCACAACTGAAATGCGATAAGACCAAATCTAGCAGTCTACCCAAATGATTAACAACATTGTTAAATTGTCTAAGGCCAGTAGAGCCCGCAAAACTTAAAACTACAGAAGTTTTAAAATCAGACATATCATTATCTATAAACCTTGAAACATTAAAATCGCCTAGTACTATACAGTCATTATTTAAGTAATCAAATTGTGCTAAGCAATCGAAAAAATATTCAAAGTCTACCAAACTTAATCTATCAGGTAAATAAACAACAACTATATAAAAATATTTGTAGCCAATCCGGCACTTGGCAATAATAAGATCAATTAGTATATAATCAATGAAAGACTGAAAACATTCATTCAAAGAGAAATTCCACAACAGCAAACTGGATTTACCAAAGGTAGAGGCACTCGAGAACACCTGCTGAATATAAGACAGATAATTGAGAAATCTAGGGAATTCAACATCCCACTATACATCTGTTTTATAGATTACCGTAAAGCGTTCGACAGGGTCAAGTGGAGACACTTATGGCGAATACTAAAAGAAGTAGGCGTACCACAACATCTAATTACGATTATAACCGAACTATATGAACACACTACTGGATCAGTTAAAGTACTTGACACACTTTCGAACGAGTTTCATCCAGAACGGGGTGTCAGACAAGGATGTATACTATCTCCACAATTATTCAACATATATGGGGAGTATATTATGCGAAGAGCACTTGAAGGATGGGAAAAGGGCATCTCAATAAATGGTCATAAACTAAACAACCTACGTTTCGCAGATGTCACAGCCCTTCTTGCAAATAGTCAAGCAGAGCTGATGGAACTTATACGACTGATAGAAAACGAAAGTCCAATATTTGGTCTGCAATTAAACATATCAAAGACAAAGATCATGATAGTGGATAGACTACACAACAATCATCCACACATAACCACAATTGACCGGTTCGAGGTTGTGAGCTCATACTTATATCTGGGATTATTAATCACAAACACAGGCTTATTACAAGAAGAGATTAAACGTAGATGTGATATAGCAAAAGTTGCCATAGCAAAAATGACCAAAATATGGAAGGACTGTCAAATTTCAAGAGCAATAAAGATGAGGATAATCAACTGCTTAATATTCCCAATACTGACCTACGGATGTGAATCTTGGACTCTGAGACAATCGGAGAGAAGAAAGATAGACGCCACTGAAATGTTCTGTTGGAGACGAATGTTACGAATTTTTTGGACCGACCGTAGAACAAATAATTCAATTTTAAGAGAGCTAAAAGTTAGCCAACGACTCTCTAGTAAAGTCCATCTCCAACAATTAAAATATTTTGGGCATGTTATGAGGGCAAACACAAAAAACATGGAAAGACTCATAATACAAGAAAAGGTAGAAGGCCGAAGATCACGAGGAAGATCCCCAACAAGATGGATAGATCAAATTACAGGAATATGCCAAAGACCTATGCATGAATTAAAAGAAATGACCAGAGACAGAGATCTCTGGAGACGGACAATACACGACATCACGTCGACCACTACACTCCCCTTGGGGGTCAGGATTGAAGAGAGAGAAGTACTAAATTAAGATTTGCTGAGTAGTGTTTATTTTTAATATATAATAAAGACAAGAAGGATAAATGAATGCAGCTTTCGAAGAAAAAAATATGGATTATAGCCAAGTATACCAAAAATACTTTTTAAAGCCTAAAGGCTCCAGCACGCGTTTGGCCAACTAGTTGGGTCAATGATTTGAGCCAATAAGTTCGGCCAAGTCAGAACAGTGATTACACGTTGGTGGAATTACTCAGTCTGCATTGGCCTTTCGTGGTGGGTGTACTATGATTATGGATGTGGAGCATGATACTATAATATAAAAATATGATACCAAAGTAATTCAAATTCGTTAAATTTTTTCTTATTAAAAAGGTTTTTCGCATCTACAGTCCCGTCTCTGAAAGAAGGATCTGATTTCTTATTTTCGTTAGAAGTTTGGTCATTACATCTGCAACTTGTTCTTCAGTGGAAATTTGTGTCAAAGCTTTTTAGTTTGATTACGATTTCTTAGGTTATATATTCATCATTCTGCCAGATTATTTCATCATCGATTTCATTTTGTTCTAATTGAAAAATATCTATATAATCATTGTCATTAAATATATAAAAATTCTGGGATACATAGGGAGGTATTATCGTATAGATGCAATTGAACTGATTTCTGACAATCCACAAAATCTTTTAAAAATTTTTCTGTACCTTCTCCCTCGTAACTAATCAACCTTCGATTGCCTTTTGTCCATTTTCTTTCTTGTTTTCACTGGAACTTGTGCATAACAGGTTATAGCTATGCATCTTGGGGGATTTATTCCAGGTCTCTTACCTATCCATAGCTTATGTGGACTTAGAAAAACGACTAAATTTCAACATAAACTAAATACTTACTTCCTTTCCAAGATTTACTAGGGTTTTGGGTTAAATAAAAAATAGAAAACATTTTATAAAACCGTTTTTATTAGATTTAAATATCAATGTATATGTTCATTATAAAGTGATCTATTACTGATTCCCAGGCCACTTACCAAGGCTACTAACTACAAAAATTGTACATAATTATTAAAAAAACAAGTACTGACAAACTAGTACAAGGAACATTTATTGCCAAGCAATCACCTGAAATTGTACTACTAGTGCAACTGTTATCAGTACCATTCCCATTGCTCTTATTTAAATTTGTATGGTTAGTATCACATCTCTAAAAAATTAAATAACAGAAATAATTGAAACACAAGAAAAGTTCCCAATACTTACACTTGTTAAAGTTCCTACAACACTTTGTTTTGTTGTCTTCTTTCTTGTTGCTTTTCCCTTAACAAGTCTTTATTGAAGGGAGGGGTAAAATTTTTGAAGGAACAGCTTCTTTTTTTAAGTATCTATAAAAATGTTTTTGGGTGTATCCTAGTAGTTCATGTTTTAAATTTCGCACATAATCCTCTTGGGTGAAATGGTTGGAATAAATACGAGCAGTATTTAAATTAAAATGATCTTCTCGCCGGCATCTTTGCCGCGAAACACTTCTCACACTTTTGTCTTTTGGGAACGTAAAAAACATCGTTCCTAAAACACTTTGACTGGTTGTTCACATTACAACCTGCCATACCTCATTTTGCACCAATATTTTTAAATTCAAAACAATATTTAGAGTGAAAAAATCGTCAAAAGCTTACAACCATTACAACCTCCATGTAAATAGCTGAAACAAATGTCGAGATCGTCACGTATTGACGTCACTTGACGTTTAATAGCCCGCCCACATCTGCGCGGTATCATCTTCGCTTTTATCTATCGTGATGTGGAATCTGTAGCAGCTGCCGTCTGTAGCAGCCGTCGCAATTTATTTGTACAGCGCTTTCAATTTTTATAGAAAGTACAGCAAACGAAAGTGATTAAGAAACAATGGCATAAAAGACATCGAAACGGGAGAAAGTAATTATAAGAATACATCAAGTTTGTATATGTTGACTTTTACAGGATGAACATGAACTTAATTGTCAGAGTGTGTAACGATGAGTCCAAGCCATCACCGTTAAACCAGCGTGCGCGCGAACCAACCCATGAAGTAGGAGTGTATCGACAGTAGAAAGGGCAAAACTAATTACCAAGCTCCGCTATATAAACCGCAACATTTCCTCATAGAGACAGAATCGACACGTGTTGACTGAAGGTTCTCTTCTTCCCTACCCCGGCTTGTGGACGTGTTGAGTTCACAAGTTGTTCCGTCCCATACCGCCGTTACCCGTTGAGACTGTCGAGGAGTGTCCTGTTAACCCGAATCACTTAAGGGACGTGTTGAGTTCCTTTCCTTTCTTTGGACCTATCGTCCGCTGTTATTAAATCGATACAACGTTCCCGTAAAATTTCAAATACACACTCGCTTGCCGATAAGACTAATTTCATATGACAAGGTCAAACTTAATTTGAATAAATAGGCCAGGTACTGAGAAGACTAAACCAAATTGTAAATATGTACATAAGATTTTTGTCAATTTAATTTAAGGAAGACAATAAAGTTTTATTTTTGTTTTGAACTCTGTCTCTGACTGTCTAAAAGCTACCCGGATAGTGACTCCTATGAGAGGACATCACAAGTGAATGAACGTACTTACTTTGTTCTTATTTTTACGTTGTTTTTGTTAAGGATATAGACAAATCTATAAACTTTAAAACTTCTTCACTATTCAAACGTCATTGTGGCATAGACTTTTTACTTTGCAAAAATATAAAACAGCACCGGAGAAAAGAAATAACCAACGGCGAAGGTATGAACGCTGTTTGGCAGATCGCGCCAAAATCTTTTAATATGTACACGAAAAACCGACAACATTTGGTCTGTAGACCAATGCTGGCCACCAATCCCGTAGTTACGCCAAGTGGTTCTGCACACCTTGCCCCAACTAGTTGGCCAAATGTGTACTGGGGCCTTAATATCTCTCTCTCTCTCTCTCTTGTCGTTTCCCCATTACTGACGATCGTGATATCTTCCAATATTCCTATCAATTTTTCTTCATTGGTCTCTATCTTCAGCTACTCTGAGAGTTACGTAGAGAGTTTCCAGCTAAATTCTTAATTTATATAATAACACCTTTCTCAGTCTTGAATTAGTGTGAGAATTTCTGATCTAGTCGTACTGTTGCTATATTGGACTGATACAGATTTAGTACAGAATAAGTGTGACCAGGTGCATTGTTGAGCCCATTTCTATTAAAATGGACCACAGATTTATCCAGTGGATAAATCTGTGTTGAATATACAGGATAAAAAACAGTCAAACAGTTATTTTATATGCTACTAAAATATTATTAAACATGAAACATACGGCATATATTTAAGTTTTGAATTTTAATTACTTACCTCAATTGCTGGTTGGATTGCAAATGTATTGACTAGTACCTGGAGTCCAAGCACATGCGAGTAGTACTGTTGTAAAAACTGTGTGTATATTTGATCAAGTAAATTTGATACGGCGTTATTCAGCGTGTCGCAAATATCCACATGTTCTACTGATGAAATCCTAGAAAAAATTATAAAATGGTCATTTTTGTCATTGTCATTTTTTATTTGTTTTAACATTTTAATTTGTTTTACTTACTTATGGTGAACACCCTCCATCGGCATATAAGGCGATAAGTTATATGGGAACAAATAATCCAGAACTCTGCATAATGGACCTTTAGATCCTGATAAACTCATCTGAAGTTTATTGGAAATATTGAGTTGAACACCGAAGCTATTTAGTATCAAATATTCTATGTAGGATTTGTTTAAAGGTGGTGTTTCCTGAAACAGAACACAGTTTCTACTGTAACTTGAATTGTAGAGTTAAGAAAAATAGTGTTATAGCGTATATGTCAGCTTTTAAATATCAATAAACATGAATTAAGACACTTCGCTATCAAGAATAAGTTTAAAAAGCTCGAATACGTTTTTAGACATAAATCGATATAAGACTATATAATAGTAAAAGAAAAATATCAAAACTATCATCTAAAAAATATCATCAACATCATAATTCTAGCTTTAGCCTGTGTGTGTCCTAGCCTCCTCAAAAATTTCTCTTCAGTCGTCCCTATCCGCCGCCTTCTTCCACTAAGCAGTGGCAGCCACTTCCTCTTCTCCTCTGACCAATTGGTCTATCAAGGAGCATATTTCTAGTTGGGTTATTTTGTTTCATCTGCATTACATGCGCTACCCACCTCTTAATATATTTTACGATATCTGGTTTCTGGTATATACAGATTGAACCAAATTAAAACGGAACATACAATTTAATACATGTCTGTTTGAACTGCATTTAAAATAGTGGACCAATATAAAACTTGGACAAAAATAAATCCATACCTGGGTATAGACATTGTATAAAATATCGTTCAACTATCTGTCTCGCAACAAAGTTGTTTGCGTAAGACGGGTTTGTCTAAGGAGGCGAAAATAGTTCAGGAATTGAAGCTCGAAAAAAGTTAAAACCTCGCAATTTTTTCGTCCTGCATGTATCCATTTGAAATTTTAGCAGAAGGTAGGTAATAGCCCAAGGATCAAAATCTATCGAACTGAAGTGCGCTGAAGGGTTTTAGGGGTGAAAACTACCCCTAATTGTCAAAAATTTTAAAATAACATATTAAACCTGAATATGGGTAAGATTTGGTTTAAATTAATTAAATAATGATTATTTTATACTTTTGAATAGAGTTTCATCATATTTCAACCCTTAAAAAGCAACCCTTGTTAGAGATTAATGTAAAAAATTACTAATTCTAAAAAAATGATTTCGCCTTGTATCATTTGAATAAAAATTTGGATTTAAGCTCAATTCACCCGCTGCTTTATAGTTTATGTCATGTCGACGAACCCTGATTGTTCTTAGGGGTGAAAACTACCCCTAATTGTCAAAAATTATAAAATACCATATTAAACCTGAATATGGGTAAAATTTGGTTTGAATTAATTAAATAATGATAGTTTCGTGCTTTTCAATAAAATTCCATCATATTTCAACCCTTAAAAAGCGACCCTCATTAGAGATTAATATAAAAAAATTAGTAATGCAAAGAAAATGATTTCACCTTGAAACGACTTGCATAAAAATTTGGAATTAAGCTCAACTCATCCTCTGCTTTATAGTTTATGTCATGCCGATGAACTCTGATTGTTCTTAGGGGTGAAAACTACCCCTAATTTTCAAAAATTGTAAAATAATATTACAAATCCTAAGATGAGTGAAATTTGGTTTGGATTAGTTAAATAGTGAGTTTTTTATACTTTAAAATACAAATTCATACATTTTCAACCCTTAAAAATCAATTGTTATGAGTGCTATAGGTGAAAACAATTTTTTGCCAAAATTTTGCAACTTTTCAACTTTTGAAAATCACCCTTTACAACATTGAAGTTTTTATAAACTAATTTATAAGATATAAATTGAAAAAAGTAGAATTAAATACAAATAAAATTATCAACATAAAAAGGCACCATATATTCTTATACATTTACATAAATAGTTGAAAATATTTACATTTATAGGTAAAACAATTATAATATTAATTTTATTCGTCATCAATTACATCTTCATCGTGATCTATGTCATCATCATCTTCCTCAATTATTGGTGGACTGTTATTGCACCCTTCACCTGAGCACCCAGAACAAGTAGAGTTACAGTATAAACCAACTTTTCTGCACCTATATAAAACGCCGCATCCTTTTTTGCATTGGCAAAAAATAATTTTCAAAAATTTATCGGGTGCAGGTTGTTTGTTCATGCGTACGGGTAATAACAAACCATCTTTGGAAAACCATCCCCAATCTGTTGCTCTGATATTTTCATTGCCAAGCCATAGACATATGAGCAGATGTTTTATTCTGTTGTATGGGATTTCAAAATAAGAACGCTTAAAATTTCGAATGTATAACGCCCCACTAGCTAATATACCGGTTTTGTAGATTATTATGCTCCGAAATGTACTGTACTATACTAATGGAATTTTCCGGAAAAAAATTAACTGGTTTTTTAACGTATTTCCTTTAATTTTTAACGATAGATGTTTCTTCAAAAACGATTTGTAGAGGTTTTTAATAGCTACAAGGATCTGTGAATTAAATCTTTTTGGAACCCTTGGTTTTTAAATGGGGTGAGTTTAAAGGGCCCGAAAAAGATGGTGCTTGATCGTAAATCGATGCTTTAAACGGCTATATCTCGACAAATATTCATTGTACAACAAATCTAAATAAAGGATAATTTTAGTCATTAAAAAAGCTACAATTTGGTAATTTTTATTTTTTTCATATATTCAGTATTTTCTGGCATATTTAAAAAAAGAAGGGTAAAAAATATGAAATTGTAAATCGTTTCTCGCTTTAAGCTGTACTTTTTCTAAAACTAAGCATTTTAAATGGGTCAAACTTCTTGGAAGTATTAACAATACATCTACAAAGGGAATTGCAGAAGGGTGAAGATCGATTTTAATTATGGGGGTGGTTAGGGTGTTGTTTTTCTCGATTTTTTCGTAAAAAATGAGGTATTGACCTTATTTTTTTATGATAGGTCTATTTATTCTCTTTAAAAAAGGTTTTGTGAGTTTTCTTCCAAAAATGCATCATTTTCCCGATATTTGACTTTGAAATTGAATCTTTCAAATTTGGCATTTGAAGAAAACCGCTGAACATTGATATTGTATTTGTAATTGTATTTGTCTTTTTAAAAGCTACAAATTTGTTCTCTACAATTTTTTTGATAAAATGCACCATTTTCGAGTTATTCCCGAAAAATCGATTAAAAACGTGGATTTTTTCGTCTAAAAGTTGTTACTTTCAATCGCGAATAACTTGAAAAATATCATTTTATAAGAAAAATGTATAGCACATTTTTTGTTTAGAATCACTTTTCTAATCGAAACCTGTAGTTAAAACGTAAAAAAAATTTTCACCCCGGAGATGGGGTGGCAACCACCCCCTAGGCTTTGGCGCACTTTGGTTCGATATAGATTTTGATCCTTAGGCTATTACCTACCTTCTGTTAAATTTCAAGTTAATCCGCGCCGCACGAAAAAATTGCGAGGTGAAATGCTACATTTCCTGGACTATAACTGGTTTGACAGCATAATCGTAGATTTATGTGTAGCTTTCAATTTTTATGAGTTCAGAATCCAGCAGCCCACTGAAGTATGGGATTTTTTATAATATAATTATTTGACAATCTTTTGTTGGCCAACCAGCTACAGCAGAATTGAGCCGAAATACATTATATTCCTATGTTCCGAATTTATTTCGTTCAATCTGTATATTCTATAAAGTTGGAAGTTGTATAGTCTTCTCCACACTCCATTGATATTTGCTGCTTAATAGGCCTAAGTACTTTTATCTCGAAACATCCTAACATGTTTTCATTACGTTTTGTTTGAGTCCAGGTCTCTGAACCATGCAAATGCGTAATGCCATTTTGACATTGTCTTTGCGTTTGTTTTTTGCGTTAACGTGATCGTTACCTTCTCCCCTTTCCGACGATACCTCACACGCCACGATCGGATCAATAACAACGGAGATATGCTGTATTGCCGTTTTAGCATTGTCTTTGCGTTTGTTTTTTGCGACGATACCAAACGATGTGACAAGCCATCGCGCCTCCACCAAAAAACGAGACAAAAACGACAGGATGGCCTTAGATTTTCTTATGGAGATTTACATGGGAAAATGACCGATTTTTATCATGAAGCCCTGCCGCACCTTTACTATTTGCATTTTTACACATTTACCCTTGTATTTCTCGATATAATTGATGGTATAAAAAGGAGATTGGGTCCTAGTATCTGTTGGCTATGTTAATTCTGCAGTTTATCTCTACGGTAGTATTATTCTTATTGTTAAAGAGCTCTTCCAGGTTTACAAATTCGTTCACTGCTTCGATGACTTCGTTTTTTATAAGGATTTGTGGTTGCGTTATATTGTGGTTGCCATATTGAACAGTATACAGGAGAGGGGTCTCCCTGGCGCAGCTCGTTACTTGTTTTAAAAGGTTGATACAATTCACTCTGGATTCGTATTGTACATTCAACTTCAACTGAGAAAAATTCTCTTCAATGTCAAATAAACGAGAAATCTATTTAATAAAGGAATTAATCAATGTCTTGACATTATGTCTAAATGGGTTTACACAAGAAAATAAAGACACAACAGATGAATCAACAGCTGAATTAGCAGATTGCTGCAACTGCACAATGAAGAAAATACTTTCATTTCATAAGCGTTAATAAAAAAAGTTGTGAATTCACGGGTCGTGATAATGTTTGTAATGGTAGTGTGAATATTTTAACAAACACAAATTACAAGTAGGTAATTAAAAACTATAAATATAAAACAAATATTAACTAGTATTTTACATAATAAAATTTAATATATAATTTCAATTGTATATATATATATATATATATATATATATATATATATATATATATATATATATATATATATATATATCCGGTTTTTTAGGCGTTACGCCCGTCCGGTAGGGATCTATGGAGGAGTATCACCAAGCCGCAAGCCCTTATCTCTTGCCGTACTGCTCCACCATAGGCCGATCAGATCCCAGCATATCCTAGTCTAAGCCGCAGATTCATCTAGAATTTTAAACTGCTGCGTTAGACTTTTTGTTTTCAGTACACCGAGCTGGGGCTCGAACCCACATCCACTGAACCATTCGACAGTGAAGCGAATAAGAGGCAGCCGCACAGCCCGCTGAGCTATCTGACCGACTATAATTTCAATTACTTCGCCAATATTTTACAAAAGCCCAGACAAATGTCCCATTTTATATTTTTCTCCAACTGGGACATTTAAAATTATACTTTTATCGACCTAGACTACACTTACGATACAAGATAAATATAAGGAATAAAAAGTACTTACATTATTTTTGGCCGTGATAGATTTGTGTATGGATTTAATTTCATTGACGTAGATTCCAGAATCTTCATCGGTAAATTTTCTCGTTTTCTTAAGAAGATTACAAATTTGCAAAAATAAATCATTCTCTATGTTCAAAAAGAAACTACCTATGTTAAATTTAATATATCTGTAGACGCTAGCTGTCTTAGAAGATAACTTGGATACACATATTTCGGCGAATGGAGTATTATCTTTGATATTTTGAGCTGGCAAGGGATGAAATACAATGTTATTCGTTTGCTTATTGTCTATCTGTAGGGATTGTAATCTTAAATTGTAATACTGATAGTTCTGGGATTTCCTGAAGTGGAAATACACCGCAGGGCAATAACTTCGTCGTAACTCGGCAAAGAAGGGTTTTAACATATACATCTTTTCGAAATCTATGTGAACATATTCTTTTAACTGACATTTTTTGTAGTGAAGCCTGTATTTATCTTCGACCCATGAAGCTAATTCCAGCGTTAACGTTTTCCACTTTTGACCGACGTTTACCTCCCAGATGGCAGGATTGTCACTGATGGTTGCATATATGTGCTCTTTCGTATCATTTTCGGATGTGAATATCGATAATCCAACGCCAGAGAGAGCAATTAAACCTTCAATTTGACACTTTTCTAGAAACATTTCCAAGACTTTGTTGTATATTCTCAATTCTTGAGTTAATAGTAAGGTTCTTTGCAAACCTTCCCGATAGCATAACCAGTAAATAATAATTTTGTCCTTGTGAACTTTTTTGTTGAGATTGTGCTGAGTATTATCAGAACTGTCTGAATCGTCGCTGCTAGATGATTCCACTAAACTGGATGTTGGTGTCACACTATGGATTCTCATTTTTTCTTCTCCATAACTTAAAAAAAAACTATACATTACTAAAACAACATTATCATTAATCGTAGCAATAAATCAATATGCAATAAATATAATTAATACGCGTTTAATGTTATTGTATGAAAAAACTCATCTACAGTGTACCCTTAAAGTTTGGAATAAATTCGATATTTATGGGTACTGATAAATCGGGTTGGTATTAAAATAAATGGTGTTAGATTAAACAATCTGAGATTTGCCGACGACACCGTTCTGATCGCAGAAACACTTAAAGAGCTACAGACATTGGTGAACAAGATAGCAGACGGCAGCGAAGAATATGGACTATCTGTGAACATAAAGAAAACTAAATTTATGGTAATATCGAAATCAACACAACAAATTTATTTACATAGTTCGGCTAATGGATTAAGTCCACAGTCAAAAGAAACCAACAGCACACACGCAACACAAAATTTCCAAAATTTATATTTACACAATGAAATTATCGATCGAGTTAGCAATTACAAATATTTAGGCACTTTTATAAATGAAGACAACGATAGCTCAGCAGAAATCAAAATAAGAATAGAAAAAGCCAGATCCATATTCACTAAAATGAAGAGAGAGGATGTTGAAACTGTACTTTCTGTGCTGTTCTACGGAATGGAGTCATGGATGTTGAAAAAGATTGATATAAAAAAATTAGAGGCATTTGAACTGTGGATGTATCGCAGAATCCTGAGAATATCATGGACCGAGAGAGTTACAAATGTCGAGGTCTTGAGAAGAATGAATAAAGAAAAGGAAGTCATATTTACGATCAAAAAACGAAAACTGCAATACTTGGGACACATGACAAGAGGCGAAAGATATGAACTGTTTCGAATAATTATGCAAGGGAAAATATCAGGAAAAAGGTCCATAGGAAGAAGACGAAACTCCTGGCTAAAGAATCTACGGGAATGGTATAGCTGTAGCAACAACGAATTGTTTTGGTCAGCAGTTTCGAAAATACTTATAGCCCTGATGATCGCCAACCTTCAGAACGAAGATGGCACTTGAAGAAGAAGAAGATAAATCGTGGCAATTGAATAGCTTAGCCATTTTTTTAAATGGAAATGTTGCTTTCTCTATCCTAATTTTATTTCTAGGGAATGGTCCCAATTTTGTGATGTCATTGGTAAGTGGTCATTACATATGCAGGACGGAGGTTGTTCGGACCTATTATCATCAAAGAGTTCTTGTATGTATTTGGCCCATATGCATATTTCTTGATTTTTATCTGTGATAATGTTTCTCTGTTGATCTTGCAGTTTGCTAGCTGTGTTGGATTTTTAAAGATCAGCTGCTTGTTTTACCTTTTTATGCATAGAGGAAGTGAGCCAAATATGAAATATGCTCTTAATATGGAATACCGTATTTTCTAGAAAAGTTAATCGGCAACGTTGCATTTATCCAACCCAAAAAAGGTACCTTTGGCTATAGTAACGTGACATCATTCAGTTCTGATCTAGTATTCATAGTGTGAGTACAGTTGCCTTCAGAGTTATTTTAGATTCGAGTTTTTTGTAGGTAAGTACTTTGAACAAGAATAGTATAAGTTCTGCATGACACATAATTTTGGTAACACCCATCTATTCTGTAATAGGCATGTTTTCTTGTAAACAAAAACTCTTTTTCGCATGTAATGATATTGCAGTGGGAAATTCAAACATTGTAGTGTGCCTAATATGGAATACTTGAGGGTATTAAATATAGAATATTCCATATTCGGAACATTTTTTTGTCATAATATGATATAACAAATATATCTATCTATTATGTTACTTATCGAGTTTCGTAATTAGTTTGGTTTGAAAACTACATTTCTATTTGTTGCAGGAAAATGCCACAGAAGAAGAAAAGTAACTCTGTAGAAAATCGTGGAACAAAGATGACATGAAATGTACTATTCAGGCCGTTAGGATCAAAGAAATGGGATATAAAAAAGCAGCAGACACCTTTGGAATATCCCGTACCACTTTATTTCGATTGGCATCTAAACCTAATGATGCTGTAGACAAGAAATTAGGTAGACCCCCTGTTTTACCAGAAAATTTAGAAACAAAATTGGTAGATTATTTACTTTTAATGGAAAAGAAGTTCTTTGGATTAACTAGACGGGATGTTAAACATATGGCTTTCCAGTTAGCTGCTGCTAATAACTTATCAAATTCATTTTCGAAAGAAACTGAAAGTGCTGACAGAAAGTGGCTAGATTTATTTCTAAAAAGACATAAAAGTGCGATTTCTATAAGAAAGCCAACCGGAACCTCAATTTATCGGGCTAAAGGTTTCAATAAGGAAAATGTTAGCCACTTCTTCGATCTTCTGAAGTTAGCATTCGAGAAGCATCAATATCCTGCAGATAGAGTTTTTAACGTTGAAGAGACTGGGTTGTCTATCGTCCAATCGAAGATACAGTCTGTTCTGGCTTTGAGGGATGCTAAGCAAATTGGCTCGAGAACGTCTGCCGAGAGGGGATCTCTAGTCACAGCTGTTTTATGCATGAGTGCAGGGGGAACTTTTGTTCCACCATTACTTATTTATCCTAGAAAGAATATGAATATTTTGCTACAAAAAGGAGCCCCTCCTGGATCAAAAATTGTGTGCCATCCGAGTGGCTGGATTCAAACGGAAACACTTACAGAATGGTTCCGGCACTTCATAGAAAAAACAAGACCATCACAAAGTGATCCAATATTGCTAGTTTTAGATGGGCACCATTCGCATTGTCGCAACTTACAAGTTATCGATTTAGCAAGACAAAATTTTGTGGAGATATTGTGCCTGCCCCCATACTCTACCCATTATATGCAGCCGTTGGATAAAACTTTCATAGGGCCTTTAAAATCTCACTATAGTGAGGAATTAAGAGTATTTCTTCGAACCAATCAGAGGCTGTCACACCTTTCGACACCTCTGAATTATTTGGTAGGGCTTATTTGAAAGTCCAAACTGGGGCAATAGCCGTTAATGGCTTTAGGAAAACCGGCATAGTTTGAGGCTGTCTAGTTGTAAAAGACATGTCGTGGAATACAAATTTTAGATTTCCCATGTCTCTTTTAACATCTTTTATCAACGTCTGTTTGCCTTGCAATTTTTAGAAGGCTCAGATTATAAAGCAGAAATCTGAATTGTGTTTCGAAACTATTTTACGATTGTTGTAATTAGATGTCGCTACTGCGTCCGTATTGAAGCCATGTTATTGGTGCTTCTTAAAAGGCAGAAAATATTGATTTTTCACGTTGACGACTCCTATGAATAGCTCTTCTGACGAGACCTATTAGGTCGAAATACGTATCAAGAGATACATAGGATTTGTTTGCGTGAAATCAAATATTTGCTGCCTTTCTTCATTTTATTCGGATTTACTCTGTGTGAGTACTAGAAGCACAATTCGCTAAGGATTTCTGCTTAGTTGTAAAAGACATGTCGTGGAATGCAAATTTTAGATTCCCCATGTCTCTTTTAACATCTTTTATCAACGTCTGTTTGCCTTGCAATTTTTAGAAGGCTTAGATTATAAAGCAGAAATCTGAATTGTGTTTCGAAACTATTTTACGAATATGAAAAAAGTTTGAGTTGTCAATAAATATTTTTCCTATAATTTTGTTTTATTCCATATTTAGAACATACAGTGTTCCATATTAGGTGCATATTCCGTATTAGGTACAAAAACGTGTCAATGCAGGAAAAGTTTTTTTGTGAAAAACTCATCGAATTAATTGAATCCTCAGATAATAATTCCGATGAACGAAATTATGATCCAATTTAGCTTAAAGAATTAGATTCATTTGATCGAAAACCACTTATTGACAGCAAAAAATAAAAATGGTATTCCATATTTGGCTCCTTTCCTCTATTAAATGTATCGTGGTTTTGGTTCAACAACTTTATCTCTTCACGCTGTGTTTTTAACCAAATTTTCTTTGGCCTTTTGTATTTCGGCCCTAGAAGAATTTAAGCTTTCAACAATATTTAACTAAACTACCTATACAGGAATCAACGTAGTGCGTTGATGGATTACCGAATTTTTAAAGATTGGTTTTTTGACGAATTCGTTTGCGTTGTTGAGGCCTACCTAAAAAAGAAAAACCTACCAAGAAAAGCTATTCTTCTTTTGGACAACACGCCATCTCATTCAGATGCAAGTTAGTTGGCTAGCGGTGACAATAAAGCTATTTTATTGCCACCAAACGTCACATCTCTCATTCAACCTCTGAATCAAGGAGTTAGAGGCTATGAAATGGAACTATCGTCGTTTTCTCCAAGTATTGTTGACCTGGTTGGATGAGGGAATGACTGTGTAAGCAGCGCTTAAAAAATCACTGTTAAGGATGTGTCTTACTGGATAGTTTGTAAAAGTCATGGCAAAAGCTTTTTGAAATTGAAGCGAAAAGTGATGGAAAAGATAACAATAACTGTATTGCTGGAATAGTAGTCCCCGCTAATCAGTTACCAACGGAACTGCTGGAGTCTGCTGGAACTGCAACGTAATCTATCAAAGACTTTTTAAAATATGAAGATGATCCAGGACTTAAATGGTTTTCTATCTATATATTTTAAGGTTATAAATAAATTGGGAAAATAATAATACCTACATTTTTTAGTTTAACCCTGTAACCAAGCATTAAAAAAAATATATAATTAAATAATTTTATAGGTAACTTACCCGTCTTTGGTAATATCAACTGAAAAACCCCTTCCTTTATTATTGTACACATTCCACACCAACTGTCGAGGTCTTGTTGGATCATCCCACGTGTATAATAGCGAATGATAAGGGTTCAACAAAGTGACGGGGCTTAGGTCTTGTTGTTGTATCTTCAGGAACAAATCAGCGCAGTAATTCTTAATTAGAACCGGTGTATCGCCTGGTTTGTACTCATTGAAGGAAATCCTAAATGAATCATTCACTCCTCCCGTCACTTCTACTGTGATTGCGCTCTAAAATTTTAGAATTTCTTTAAGACAAATACACAGAAAATACGCACATCAGCACAAGCGTATTTGCTTTTAGATTAAAAAAGTACGGCAAACTATTATTTAAATAATAAACTTACTCCCTTGTCTAACCTCAAAACTGTTCTATGGTGGGTGGATATAAAAAACGAATGTGATATTAACTTGCTATCTTTATATTTGATGTACATTTCCATGGATGATGTTTCTGGCCAGAATATCATAGTTTTATAAGGAACCAAATCGATCCATAAGTCAGTTTTGTCGTTATGTTCCATAAATCTAAAAATTGTTAATATTTTAGGTGAAAACGAAGGGAGAGAATTTATTTGTAGTGAACAAAGTAAATTGTACCACTTTACAAACAGGGCCCTAAAATACCCCCCAGCTAAAGTGGTCGTTTATCTGACTAACTTAATAAATACACTGATTTGACTCAGAAGATTCCCTAATGGATGGAAAGAAGTCCATGTGATCAGAATCCAAAGACTCCGACAGAATATGATTAAATCCCCGCAGAGTTTAACAGAGATGGGGGTGAACACCAATCAAATGCAAGATTATAGCACCAGTATAATTTCCAGAATAATGGAATACCAGTTCTTTATGCCTATTTCGCAAAAAAACCATCCTAAATTGCAGATAAATTTGTTATTCTTTGTACTATCCTATAGTAAAGAAAGTTTAAATGGATAAAAGTTATAATTTCTTTAGACATTAAGAAAATAAATTAATTTATTTCTAAAAATCTTACTCTACAGGAGGTACTAGAAATGAAGAACAAATTGCAGATGAAATAGAGAAGAGAAAGAACTTTATCATGTATTACATATAGAAAATTGATGAAAATGTAAATAGTATTTGAAAAAAGATCTATTCATCTGCACACTTATAGATCTTAGACACAAACTACTTACCTTAATGATTTATCTGTATTATTGGTCACCAAGAAACTAGGAAGTATTGTCACAATTTTTGTAAGTCTTGGACAAATATTGGAAAACCTGCTATTCAAAAAGAACATGTATTTCTTCTTCCTCTCTATATCTTTACAAATGATCAATCCTGTCGTGCCTACACATTCCAAACCAAATTCATTGGACCAGTTTGATTCGTAGACTCGAACATTAAGGGTTTGCTTTCCATGCCGTTTATATGTAAAGAGCAAAATGTCTTCGTTCACGCAGTTGTAGAGCGTGTTTGAGATTGAAGCCTATAAAAACCATCAAAATCAGAATATATACATATAAAATATGTAGATCATTTATAAATATAATTATACTGCACAATTACCCTGGCATTTTGCATCCAAAGCCGCTTTATTGCATTTTTTTCTGGAAGCCCTTAGTTCTTCTCATTGGCTGTAGTACGACCCACGGTTACAGTATATCTTCCATGAACTATTATAGAAGTTCTTGGTACTTTGGCAGATCTGCTATAAATAAGCTCTTTGCCAACACCCAATGCATCCTTTGTTTGATGTTGGTGACACGCAGGCAGTCTAGTAGGTCTTAATCATATTTCTTCAAAGGATATTTGGTAAGCATGTACTGGATGGTTTGTCTCTTGGCGTTACAGTCGTATGGGGTAAAACTTTCTTTTTCTATTTGTAAATATTTATAAAATATTCATGTTTCATTCATATTCTGTTGACGGTTTGTTGTTTTTAAGGGTTCTGTTAATGATTTTCTGGGGAGGTCAACACGGGTGGAGTTTCCGTGATACATTACATGTTTCTCATTATTGGGTTGAGCCTGTAGTTCTTCCACTGGATGTTTATTTGGAAATTTTTAGACCTTAGGTTTAGTGGGTAGTTATATGGAGCTGAAGCGATACAAGTTGGTGTCAGTTATGTCTCTGTGTAATGGTAATTGCAAGCTGTTAAGTACTGGTTAGTATTGTATAGAAGCCTTGGTAGATCTTTTTAATGACAATTATGGGTCCAGTCAAATATCACAGGATTGTCTTCAATCAACCTTTATACCAATCCCAAAAAAGCCAAATGCTAATAGTTGCGACCAATTCCGAATGATCAGCTTATTGAGCCAGGTCTTAATAATTCACACAAGAATATACAATAGATTTGAAAGGTACATTAGTCCCACACAGTTCGGTTTCAGACAAGAATTTGGCACAAGAGAAGGAAGCACTTTATAGCTTAACTGTCCTACTTCAGAAATGCAGAGATCAGCAAAAAGATGCCTTCCTATGCGTTATAGATTACCAGAAAGCGTTCGATTGTGTTAATAATTCAGAATTAGTAAGATTGCTCCAGGAACGCTCGATAGATGAGAATGACCTTAAGATCATAAATAACCTTTATATAAATCAAGTGGCATCTGTGAGAGTACGACTGGAATCTACATCATATTTCTCAATCGGAAAAGGTGTACGACAGGGTTGTATTCTGTCACCTGAAATGATAATCTTTATTCTGAAACGATTTTCGATAAAACCTTAAGTGACTCTGAAGATATAATCAAAATCAACGGACAGACTATTAGTAATCTTCGCTATGCTGATGGTACAGTCATAATAGCTGATAGCCTACAACGACTAATAGATAGAATAATCACTGAAGGAGAATGACTGGGCTTGAAGATTAATATAGACAAGATGAAGGTAATGGTGGTTAGTAGAAAACGAAAGATGCAATTAAATATAATAATAAAGAAGAACTGCTGATCTGGGTCATATATTTCGAAATTTCAAGTACCAGTTCTTAAAGCTTATTGTGGAAGGGAAGATAGAAGGAAAATGAGGCATCGGAAGAAAGAAATACTCATGCCTTAAAAACATAAGGGATTGGACAAACCTTGAAGCCCATTCACTCTTTAGAGCCACACAAGATTGAGAGGAGTATGCCAGAATTGTCGCCAACATCAATTAATTGGATAGGGCACCATAAGAAGAAGAAGAAGTACTGTTTAAAAGTCTCTGAGGAAAGCATATTGACCACAAAGATTCGTCAATAATACCGACGAATGCTGCTTATCCTGAAAGTCTCGCCTTTTTCATAATTAATTCTGTATTTTCTCTTGTATCAAGGGACATCTAAGCCTCCCGTGGCATAGTAAGTTCCGCAAAAGTTGCCTTGCTGTATTGAATGTTTGCTTGTAAGACCATAATATAGATAATTTAGACTTATTTAAGATAGATACAGAGTCTGCGACCGTGACCGCCTTTCTGATTGATTCAGTCTAGATTTTTATTTATGAATTCAGAAAAATTCCTCATTTTAAGGTAGATTATCTTCAGAATCACACTTTCTGTTTCTTGCGATACACCGTTCATTGTAGGCTATAGTTTTTTCTATACTGATTTGATTAAATTAGGTGAAACATAGCTTCATTCATTAGGCGAGCGAGAATACAATATCCGTCAAATGAAATTTGTGGTGACTGTCACCATTTTCGAAAATAATATAGATGAATAATCTATTTTTAAGTAAGAACTTTACTGTTTGTGCCTATACAATTTTGATCTTTCGACTGCAATAATACTGTGCACTTTGGCGGTAGGACGATGGTTTGAATATACCCATCACTTGACCTACGTATTGTTTTAATTTGAAAAATTATTTTTCGATTTCAATGAAAACTGTTTTTACATCAGACGACATTACTTTGAAATTTGCCATCATATTATTTGGTTAATTTCCAAGTATTCATTCGAATCTGGATCCCGTTCACCCCATCCTGACCCTTTAATCATCCAGGCTTGTGCGACATGAACCATCTAGTATAGTAGCTTAAGAAAAGTACCAAAACTTTTAATTATAATATAGTTCTGGTTATATGGGTTAAATATAAAAAAAAATAGAAATATTCTTACCTTTATTTGGAGAGGAAGACCAGTTTTGTTGATAATCCAATAGGGTGTATAGAAAAACATGTTACAACTACCTTCTCTGTCACTTTTGATATTTATAGCCAAGTTAGCAACCTCCTCCTTGTTATCGGTAGTCAATACCAAGATTTTCTCATCCAAATGCTTCGTAAGATTCAAAGTTCCGGTCCACGTTGCGGAATTATGTTTCAATCGTATCAGAAGTTTTTGATCCTTCGAGAAATCCAAAGAGTACACGCTATTTTTCTCTCCAGGTTCAACTTTAATAACTTGCTTCAAACT
Organism: Diabrotica balteata; assembly: GCA_918026665.1. Taxonomy (NCBI): domain Eukaryota; kingdom Metazoa; phylum Arthropoda; class Insecta; order Coleoptera; family Chrysomelidae; genus Diabrotica; species Diabrotica balteata. Next base: position 120,822,369 of record OU898283.1, read on the forward strand.
TACGTTCAACACTTCAAGTGAATATGGTAAGAAATTGTTGATTATTAAAGGAGGTAGCAAATGGATAATGTAATTTGGTATGGATGAATGAGTTGGGTTTTTACTGTTAATATTACGTTTTAGCATAACTCTTATAGAAAATATTTCAACGTTTGAATCTGTTTTTGGTTTGCAATGTAGATCGTGAGCATTGTCCATCTCTGTGGCTAGATCTTTCCACCAGATGCCAGAATCAGAAGCATAATGTCCCCTAAAAATATATTTTATAACACAAATAATTAAATTTTTTTTTATATAAAATCTCTTATATACTTAGAACATAAAAACAGTGATTACTCTTTCAAAACTGACACATTACATTGAGTATAAATCACTTTTTAAGAATACATTTTCCGGTTTATAATGCCGACACTCGAAGTGCCTTGACTGTTCAAAGAATCTTCCAAAACACTTTAACTGCACAAATAGAAATATACAACTTCTCTTTCAACAGCTCACTAACTAATTTCCGATAAGAAACGAATAACGAAAAAACATTTACGAATTTTGAAGAAAATTCGGACTACAACGAAACCAACTGCCCTTGACAGCGGCTTTATGGAGAGTGATGTAATTCTCTCCCCGCAAAACCTTCTCAGCGATCTAAGTGGATGTTTATTTCAGGCGCAATATTAAGCGGCTTGAAGATTAAAGAAAAGACCAAGGAAATACGCATCTGTGATATATAAACAAAGTTTAAAATGTAGTTATTGTCGACTCCAGCGATGCTGGAGGATTGAAAATACTTTTTTGGTGTTTTAATACATACGGGGTGATTTCAATACATACTAAAGAAGATAAAAATGCTACATGGTAACTAATAAGAAGGTAAATCTGATAGAAATATAGAAATATTATATGGCAATTGTGTTTTTTTGATTATATATGCATATTGGTGTTTTTCTTAAGCCAATAGTCTCATAGGATACGTGTTGAGTTCTCCTCTCTCCTTGACAAAGAACTAGGTAACGCTCTATATTTTTTCCCTTTTGTTTAGTACCAAATTCTGTCATTTTCGTCGGTACATGTCAATTCTCCACATTTTTAAATATACTCCCATCCCGAATCTCTAAACCTATGTCCCAAAGCTCACCGTTGTGTCCTTCCAAACCCCTCAGCGCCGGTTTGCAAGGTGTTAAACTAACTTGCACCTGGATTTTCTTCTTCTTTTTTCATCCACAGCTGTCCATCCAGACAAATTACTTTACAGTAGCTATTTTATTGTGTCATTTTAAAGTTTACTATTTTAGTATTTACTTTTTTTAAATTTCCATTTTTTTTATTAAGAATTTTTGACCAAGTAATAAAAAACAAAATTTGTTTAATCTATTAATGTTTGTATTTTGAGAACAATTTCCGAAGTAGAAATTGAAACGTCAATAAACTTATTTTAACCTTAAATTGTGGCTTATTCCCATTAACATAGTAGACAAGTTACGTTACAAGCTCTCTACAATATCGCGAGCAAAAAAAAAATAAACCAAAAAATTAAATTCCACGAGGAAACTAAGTTCCTGTAGCTGGCTGTATACCATATATCACAAAAAAATTTTGTTAAAATCCTTTATAAAAAGGTATATAAAAATGCCTCAAACGGGCTATCACAAACACATTGCAAAACGTTTTCGGATTAAACAATCCATCATCAGTGCAAACCTGAAAGTATATAACCACTTTAATTAAAAAGAACGTTAAAATGAAAATGTTGACAAAGGTAAGAGCAAAATGTGGTTAATACTTACGGTTGTACATGCTAGTAGCCACCAAAATATATGGGTAAAAAACCCTTTAAATGTTATAAATTTGAAATTGTTTTACATTATTAGTATTTCTAATTTGTGATGGTTAAGTTAACCGTTGGATAGGTAACATGGCGGCGTTATGACTCTACATGAGTAAAATGGTCCTGAGACGAAGTGCCTACGAGGACCTGTTGATAACAACTGATCAAAATGACATTGTTGACAAGTTAGGACGTGTGTGTCAGAGCAGTCAGTGTAACTTACGGTAGTTGTCTAAAATTGACAGATGTCAGCCTTATTTAAAATTAAAAAAGTTAAAATTATAATAATGTAACAGTATCAACCATCAATATTGTAATCTGTATTGTAAATTAATCAGATAGGTATATTTGTAACATTGAAAATTGATTTTTTAAAAATTAATGTAGGTCAACTAGAATTTATGAAATTTTGTAGGATTGATAGGCAACCAACTATACATGTGTAAGGATATATTTATTTTAAGCTAGAGATTTTGTCAAAAGGCCCTTTGTCAACATTTTCATTTAACGTTCTTTTTAATTAAAGTGGTTATATACTTTCAGGTTTGCACTGATGATGGATTGTTTAATCCGAAAACGTTTTGCAATGTGTTTGTGATAGCCCATTTGAGGCATTTTTATATACCTTTTATAAAGGATTTTAACAAAAAAATTAAATGGCTAGGTACCCAACTGAATGGCTAAACACACTTTATGTGAATGATATAGTGGATAATACTTGGTGTAGTGGCAAATAACATGACGTTATATATCATATTTATGTCGAGGTGGCAAAGAAAAAGATATTTACTTCTAAATATAGTTTACATAACATAACTGAATATAATTTCCAAGAAAAGTTTAGTCAAAAACTTACTCTGCATAAGCTGGTTGGATAAACAATGTGCAATGGTATGCTATATGTAGAGGAACATTGTATTCTTCTTGAGGTTCAAGTACCGATATTCTCATGGTAGTTTCGAAAGGATTAGTCATGTCTCCTACTGGTTCTAAATTTAACTGTTGAAGTATAGACGGTTGATACAGTACACTTAGAGCAAAGCAAGTTTCGTTCTTTATCTGTAAAAAATGATTAGGTGTATACATTTGACAACATGCAAGTGTGTGGTAGATGTTTAACGAATACAGAAAACCAATATAGTAATAATAAAAATTGGTTCCGGATCTAGTAAAATCTAAGTAGTTTAAATTGAGCTGAACAATTACGAAATTAATATCAGATGTTGCGTTTTCTTGTTCTTATAATTGGTTACATTTATTTTTTTCAAAAACTACTTATTATTAACTGGTTCTTCTTCTTCTTCTTACGGTGCCTATCCGTTCCGGATTTTGACGATCAACATGGCTATCCTAACTTTGCTTGCTGCTATTCTGAATAGTCCGGTTGTCGATGTAACTGGTTCTACTGCAGCTAATTGACTTATACATCTTCCATGTATTCATGCCACCCATTCCAAGATTCTGAAAACATGTAGTGGCTTGTATAGGTCCACTGGATGGGTACCATATGTTTTGGAGTCACTTGGTAGTCCCCAAAACGTGCTTTTCGTTTGCTATCTAGTTTCCCACATTCGCGCAGGATATTGTTGACTGTTTCAGGTTCAGTTCTGATAAAACAACACGTAATTAGTAGAGGCCTGTTTTGATTCTTAGCTTAAAACTTTCTTACTTTCTTTCTTTCACTCTTCATTTCTTCTTTTAGCATGGGCTTTAGAGCCTACTTCTTCTTCAATATTAGCCTCCTAAATTGTTTAAATTCTCGCACCATCTTTTTCGTTCGTTACTTTCCTCTCTTCAAGTGATTCTATTGCTGCGTTAATGATGTTATTTTTTTTTGAGTTTTTCCCAGCTTTCCTCGATGTTATCGTTTTCTAATATTTCATTCCCAGCGATCTTTTCTGATATTCTTTCCTTGTATAAGTATTCCGCGGATTTCGTATTTAGTGCTTCGACTTTGATTTTTGTTTGTGTTGGCGTCGCTTTCTTGGGTGGGAAGTATTTCAGGATGATTCTTATTTTATATATTACTAGACTATGGTTGCTACTTATATCTGCTGAGGTGAGTCATCTTACGTCGATTATTTTTGATGGATGTATATCTCATACATATATCATGCCACATCACAATTGAAGGTATAAATAAACAGTCTCTGACTAAGAAGCCGTACAGTGAACAGTGAACAGTGTATTAGTGAATTGATCTGGGTCTTAGGAGACAGACTCCGGAAGTCGTGATGAAAACTTGGCAGAGGAGGTAGAAAGCTCGATGTAATAAACTTGCAGTTCAACTGGAAAAATATGCCAATTTGATACTAATTTATGCAATAATATGAATCTTCATCATCATCAGTGGCATTACAGCTCGTTATGAGCCAAAGCCTTCTTCAGAACAATCTTCCATTCGCCCCTGTCTCTTGCAACTCTTCTCCATGATTTAGTAGATGGATTTAGTCATCAGTTATCTTGATATTTAAGTCTTGGTTTTCTCTGGCTTGTCTTCCCACTGGTTCTCAGTTTTGGTCTTCAGTCGAAAATTTTTCTGATTGTTGCATCTTCATCTTGCCTAATTACATGTCTTATTCATCGAAGGCGTGCTAATTTAATGCATTTGACAACGTCAGGTTCCCCAAAACTTCTGTATAACTTAAAGTTATAAACCTGGGTAAAAACCGTGTTCTTGGACTCCTCCCACCTTGTGTTTTATTTTCTGGGTAGTTTTGGGGCAATCTGTTTCCTCAAGCCATAATAGCACTTATTGGCAAGCACTGTTTTTTCTGTTAATTTCTTCGCTGACACCGTTGTATTTGGTCAGCAGCGAGCCAAGGTAGACGAAGGTGTCCACACCTTCCAGTTCTAGGTCATCAATTAATAGTCTAGGTCTAATATCTGGTTGCATGATCTAGTAAAATACATATACTTGGTTTTCTGTGCGATTCATATTTAATAATATGAATCTTAGCTAAAGGTTTAATCGTACTTACCGTGGAAGCCTTTCCGAACATATTTATAAAAAAATATTTTTACCTGAAGTGGAGAGCTCACTATAATTTTTCTTCCCAATTTCCCCATTGTGTGTTTAGCAGCTAAATGATAAGTTTGAGTAGAATTCGGCGAACTAAGTCGAATTAGCTTTTCCCAGTTCCGTTTTGAGCAATTGGTTTGTATAGGTGATAAGTTGGGTATGTAAATTTTCATGAAGTTTTTATTGATTCTATCGTAAAGTTGCGGAGTTGTTTCGTCCGGAAACTGCAAACTGGATAATGACTCGAAATCGTAGGATCCTTCGAAATCGTCTTTTCCTTCTTCAGTAAAACTGAAATAAAAACAGAACTTAATGGACAAATACCGTGAGATAGCCTGAAAAATAAAAACCAATGATTTACTGGAATATATTATTTATGGTTTTATATTTATGTGGGTCATTTTTGGCTTGTCTCCTCTCGTCCATTGGTTTCAGGATCTCATCGGTCATCTCAGAAAAAGTTATGAGACTAATAAAATCAAAGACAAGATAACGAGGAAAGAGCAGTGACTGCAGAATTGAATTGAATTGAATTTAAAAATAAATATATTAACAGCAATGTAAGATATCTTATCTTGAGAAATATCTTATGTGGACCATGTCACCAACGTTGAGGTTCTACAGCGCATGACAAAAGAAAAAGAAAAACAACGTAAGCCTGAGTATCTCGGCCACGTGATGCGGAACGAAGAAAAATATCGAATTCTTCAACTCGTTATGCAGTGGAGCTCAGTGGAGCTGTTTCGCAGAGCAGTCAACAAAACCATGATAGCCTTGATGATCGCCAACATCCGGACCGGATAAGGCACTGAAGAAGAAGAAGAATGTAAGATGGAATCGAATATTTGATGGAAACCCGTTCAATGTCAAGGGCACCATTCAATAAAGCTGCTGGCTATCGAGTCTCTGAAAAAAGTAGGAGAGGTAGGTCATAAAAGATCTGATAGAAGTCCCGATAGTAGGGAAGCCTACTTTATATATCGATGCAAAAAGAGGATCATAAAATAATAGGAAACGCTGTACATAACTATAAAATTAATTACTTTACTTATACTGCTTACCTATCTCTGTCATCGTAGCTACTATCCAAATATTCTGGCAAATAGAATCCCGTTTTTGTTGGACTATTAGGAGCAGAATCTTCATTTTCAAATTTCTTTGTGCATAATAATTTATTATCCTCTGCACTAATTTTTTCGTAAAAATCTACTTTGGCATGAGGTCCAATATCATTGATCAAATTTATTACCTTTCTGTTACTTCTAACGGATATTATTTTGTTGGAATACTGAGTTATTAAATCATTGACTATTTGTAGCATAGTCGGTGTGACGGTTACATTGAACGTTTCTTTGGCATCCAAAAGAATATAGTACGATTTGTTGAACAGCATATCACGTTTCTCTTTTGGTTTCTGGGATTCTTCTATATCATCTTCGCCTTCACTTGAATGACCGCAGTCGCTATCTTCATTTTCGTTCCAGTCACCTAAAAATTGTTAAGATATTAATGTTTGTTAGTATATATTTTTTTATTGTATAATGGCTTTAGCATAGCCAATTAGCCAGGTTGGTATGTTTGAAAGAGTTGCAAGCTAAGAAAAATATGATAGTGGCCAAAATTCTGAAAACTTCACATACATTTTAGTTTTGTTAGCCACATTGCTCTTATTCACATGACTTATGGTATTTTTATGCGTCTACTCATCATCTATTTTAAGAGGATAAACACTCTAAAGTTTTAAAAATTACTTAAATAACAGTCGTTAGCTATTAGTACATATATTTATAAAAAAATGACACAATGGCTATTATAAAGAAAATTAGTATTTGATGGGGTAACCGTTGTTTTTTTAGCACATACTCGATTCTTCGAGGCGTAAAAATCACAAGACCAGCCAACTCTTCTGGTGTAATAACTTTAAACCAGTTTTGAATAATGGCTTCCATTAGTTCTCTCTTTTCAGCCTTGGCCATAGATTTTCCATTGGATGTAGATCGAAACTATTTCCAGGCCAAGGCAGGACAGTAACTTAATGGTTTTACATGATGTTACATTAAGGTTTGACATTAATATTTCAATCTATTAATGCCAAAGTCCAACTTCACTCGCGGTCATACAAGCCCATACCATGACATTCATAGGGAGCTTCGTAGTGACCATAGTTTACTCAAGCAAAAATTACTTCCCCCGATTTTAGGCGAAAAAACTTAACTACATCTTGTCATGTCTTCACACTTAGCTAAAAATTAGCCTGTCGATGAAGCCGTTCATCCTTAGAGACCATGTGACTTGAGGCAAGCCTCTCTCAAAAAAGGTATAGTCTAAGAGCCAGTGGGCGGCTACCTATATGTATTTGACGATACCTGGATTTTTGTACAGTGAGACCCCTATACCTACTGTACATGAGATGGAGAGTCACTAAGCTCCAGGTGGCCGACTTGGCGGGCGCTCAGGTATGACAGGTATCGATTTTTGGCCAATTTTATAAGTATTTGACGACGTCTGCCGCTTTGAAATTTGAAAATATATTAATATTATTATCTGAAAATAACAATGGCAGACCATTATCGCGCGGTTTTCATTGCGGCAGACAATTTTGAAAGTGCTCAAAAAAATAAAATTTTCAAAGTAATTGACCAGATCTGCCATTAATATATTTCATTTATTAGGGTCTTAAAAACTTATATTGATCATGGCAGACGTCTTCATGGTGGACATACTTCAGTAGACAAGAAAATCTTAGCTATTATCCGGTCAGAAGTATGCATAGACTGTCTATAGCTATCTTTCTTTTATTCTCTATGAATCACTATTGTACTCATTCTAGCTTATTAGAATTATTTCGTTGTGTAGTTACTCGCACTCGAAAAATTCAGGTTTTATACCTGAGAGGGCCAAGGTTCATCCCCACTCTAACGGTTTTTGCCAGATGTTTTCAGTATATCTCTGAGCCTTCTAACAGTTACTGCGTGTTTCGTGAATTTATTGAATATAATACATAGTGTTGCTTTCTTTTGTTTTATTGATACGATTATTATTATTTAATCTATCCGTGATTATGTCGAGTGAAAAACCAGAACAGAAGTGTGTCTTTTCTAACTCGGTAAAAAATGAAAAATTATTACTGTTCAGAAGAGACTATATCAAAATGTAAAAAAGTTTTGAGGTTAAGGAAATTTCACAAATTAAAATACAATGACATTATTTTACCGGACGAAATTTATGATTCAGCATACCATAGTAGTTGTTACAAGACATTTACAGCGTTGAAAAGACAGTATTTGACGACAGATGTTGAAAAAAAGACTTCATCACAGTCCAGAAAATCTTTGCCTGCAGTTGAATAGCCGTCTACATCAGCTGAGAGCTCAATAATTGTTGATACACTTGTACACGATTCCCTTGAAAAAGATGGAAACCTTCCTGAGACAAAAGAAGCAGAAAAAGAAATCGACGCTGAACTGCCGTTGGAGGAAGGACCATCTGAAAATTTAGCACAATCATCGACTGTTGAAACTTCCGATACTGTAGCTTCTGCAAGTTCAAATTCAAATTTGTGTTTTTTTTTTGTAACAAAAAAAAAGAAACAATTTCGTGCTAAAATTGACCCATTACGGGCTTCAGAAAAGGATCAATTTGAAAAGAGTGTCCTGTTAAACTTTAAGGCAGATCACATAAAGAAGCTGATACTAAGATTGTGTATCATGCTTGCAATATCACAGAGCAGTCGAATATTGTTATTAGAGCCTCTGATACTGATATTTTAATTATAATGATTGGTAATATGTCACGATTACAACATGCCAATTCTAATGTTTGGATGCTCAATGGCACCGGAAATAAGGAAAGGTATATTCACATCACAAAAATTTACAAAGAGCTTGGTGAATTGCTAGCCAAAAGCTTAATCGGCTTCCATGCGTTCACAGGATGTGATTTCAATCCGGCTTTCTTTAATAAAGGGAAAAGAAAACCTTTTACCTTATTGAAGAAAAATACAGAAGTTCAAGAAGCATTTGCTACTGTTGGTGAAGAAAATTTGACAGAGGACCAGTTACAACAGGTATTTAACAGCATTCAAAAGTTTACCTGCCAACTTTATAATGCAAAAAAATCTTTTGACGTTGATGATGGAAGATACCAATTTTTCGTCAATAATTATAAGGCTTCCGATGTCAATGAAAATTTCAGCAAAAAAATTTCGAATTTTGATGCAAGCTCAATACCACCATGTAAAAGTGAGCTTTCAACAACTTCTGAGAGCGCATTATATTTCTACAATTTGGAAAAATGCTTACAAAAAAGAACCTACGACATTGGATCCATTAGAGTTTGGTTGGATAGAGCAAGACGAGAAATTTACATTCAAATGGTTTGAAGGAGATCAACTCCCAACTTCTGTCAGTGATTTAATCACCCAAGTTCCTAGTAAGTTCATAATAATTAATTCTTTACCGAATGTGTTCAGATCAATTTACGATTGACTTTTATTTAATAATTTATGCTTTATTTTTACAGATTCCGAATCACAGGATGATGAAGAGGAGTCCCACCTGGAGACAAATGATTCCGATGAAGATGAATAAAAATTCAAATCAATAAAAGAAAATATTTTTTGTAATTCATGATTCATTTTTTTCAATTTTGTTGTGAATAAATTAAAAGAAAAAAATCAAATAAATTGACTATTTTATCATCAAATTTCTAAATTTTAGTCCATAATTTGCAAAATGAAGTATTAATTTCTATGAATACAGTAAGAACGTAAATGATATTGATATGAAACAGGGAACGTCATACAGATACATCTGACCGGATAATAGCTAAGATTTTCTTGTCTACTGAAGTATGTCCACCATGAAGACGTCTGCCATGATCAATATAAGTTTTTAAGACCCTAATAAATGAAATATATTAATGGCAGATCTGGTCAATTACTTTGAAAATTTTATTTTTTTTAAACTTTCAAAATTGTCTGCCGCAATGAAAACTGCGCGATAATGGTCTGCCATTGTTATTTTCCGATAATAATATTAATATATTTTCAAATTTCAAAGCGGCAGACGTCGTCAACTACTTATAAAATTGGCCAAAAATCGATACCTGTCATACCTGAGCGCCCGCCAAGTCGACCACCTGGAGCTTAGTGACTCTCCATCTCATGTACAGTAGGTATAGGGGTCTCACTGTACAAAAATCCAGGTATCGTCAAATACATATAGGTAGCCGCCCACTGGCTCTTAGACTAGTAGGCTGAAATCAAATTTTTCTAGACGGCAAAAACCAATGAAGCAGCAGAAGTAATGACGTGATAATGAGGCAGCTTCTAGTCCTGACGGTAGAAATCTAGTTATAGTACAAATTGTATTTAAATGACTAATTAATTACTTAACGTAAGCCGCCATCATACAACAAAACTAATATGCCTCAAATCTTATCATCTGGGTATTGCACATACCCTTTAGCTGACAGCTTAAAACTAAATGCGAATATAAACTTTTTAAATAGCTACTTCAAGAAAGAAAATTCGTACTACGTACTTTTAAACACGACTAAACACAGAAGAAATTAATTATACGGGAACTGAAAATATGGTGTAGAGAAATATAATATAAATAGTCTTCGAAATAGTATAGGTACAGCACAATCAAAATTTAAGGGCAGTTATTGACAAGAAAATGAAAACACTACAACTGACACAGACACTAACTTGCAGAAAGGCTTACACCAACTTAATGTCGTTCGCCGAAAGTTTGGAATGAAGATTAACGAGAAAAACCCAAGATAATGGTAATCCAATAGAGATAGAATGTTCCTTTATCTAAAATATTAAATGGGAAGATATTACTCGTATTAATGAAAAGGTATTAATGTTTTTTTTGGTATATTGTTCTCTATAGAGTTGAAACGTGGTCTCTGAAGATAAAGATTGTAACAATGTATTTGAAATAGGTATACGGAAGAATTTTAAAAACTTCTTAAAGGAAAAAGAAATGAGGAAGTTCTAAGTAGACTTAATATAGAAAAACGTTTCGAAAACTATACATTCGTCAATAATTGATCATTAAGGGTAAAATACAGAGAAAATTAAAGATTGGAAGAAAAAACACAATCCTGGCTGCGTATTATTAGAAACTGGACAGACCTAGGTTTTGAAGAAACATCCTTCATTGATGGTGGTTGCGCATAAAGAAGAAATTAGTTGGAAAAAAACAAAACTAACTCTTAAAATAGTTGAATGTAGAGTATGAATTCAGGGGTAACTGTCTGAACCTTTTAAAACAAATAAAGGGCTGCGCCAGGGAGATCCTCTCTCCTGTATACTGTTCACACTATGCAATATGTGTTACCTGTACTCACATATGGAGCGGAAACATTTTTTTAAATTTTTTTTTGGCTTGGACTTATTGTCCTACAGCCAAACACAATGCTCGTTATAGATAGAACAATATTTTTTATAGAACAATTTGTAATTGCTCGTTATAGATAGAAAAATATTTATATTTAAATATATGTTTTCACTATAATTTGATACAATAATATCTGTATGCAAAAAGAAAGAAGAGTAGTTTTTGAATATGTAGTTCGTTCTATCTATATTTCTTAAAATTGCTATATTTTGATTATACGCTTCGCAAAGTAAGGAAGATTTCTTTTTTTGCCAATATTTATTTGTCAGGTCATGGCAATTCAAAGTCACTATCTTTTAGTATAGAGATGAGTTCCTTGAGTATACTTTCATTAAATTTTTTTTGGACAAAGACTTAAAGGGGGTTCCAAGGCTTCCAAATATAAAGCTTGTACTGGAGTGGATCTCATGGCTCCTAAACATATTCGTAAGGCTGAGTTCTGTAAAATGTTGATTTTGTTTAGTAGTACATTACTTGCTGATTCATACAAAACACTTCCGTAATCCAAAATAGATCGTATGTAAGCTTTGTAAAAGACATCCGATCCCCACCAAGTTTTATTAATTGATTTAAGAAAGTTTAATCCCTTATTGCATCTATTCAACATGTCATCAATATGCACCTTCCAGGTCAATTTGTGGTCAAGTATCATTCCCAGATATTTAATTGTGTTTTTAAGGGAAAATTGGTGCCCATCTTAATTGATTGTATTGGGATTAGAAAAGTTATGTCTGGTAAATAAACATTGTGAGCTCTCATGTCGCATAGGATTAGCCTGGGCAGCGTTTGGTAAATTAAACTATGTATTTAAATCGGATCTACCCATATGACCCAAAAGGAAAATCTTTGATCAATGTGTGTTACTTGTACTCACATATGGAGCGCAAACATTAACAGTCACAAAAAAAGTTGGTCATAAGATTTGCATGTCATAGAGGGCCATGGAACGCCAGATGTTGAGTGTTTCTTTGAAAGACTGAATCCCAAACGAAGAAATACGTCGCAGAACAAAAACAACAAACGCCACCGCAAAAACCGCGTCGTTAAAATTGAATTTGGCAGGACACGTCGCTAGATTATTATACAACCGATGGAAAAAACGTATTTTAGAGTTGAGACCAAGACAATAAACAATACTGAGCAGATGACGCTCACCAACTAGATGGACTGACGATTTGACGCGTGTTAGCAGTAACTGGAAGCAAGCCGCACAAGACAGAGACAGATGGAAAGAGCTGATGAAGACCTACGCCCAGCAGTGGACGCATACAGGTTGATGATGATGATGACTTTTAGTAGTAAATTGGTCAGAACTACACTTCATCTAATTTATATAACGATGCACGTCATCGGCGACATAGCCTGTGACGTCACATGATACCAACACAAAATATTTAGGGTGTATGTGTGTTCTTTCTTAGAAATCACTTTACCGAGTACACTGGCATTACAGCCACTAGACATATTTTATTATATACGCGTAGAAATAATATTTAAAAATTTCTATAAATGTTAACTTAAAGAAATACACAATAATATGTTTCATTTAATTTGTATAAATGCATTATAAAGCGTTTTTATCAAGAACACTTGTTCGGAACCACACTGTAACTGTAATCGAACGAAGGTAAAATTTTGGCATAAATTGGTAACACTTATTTGACAGTTGCGGTGTTGACACTTTTTGTACTTCATTATTTTGAATTTTAAAGTGCATATCTCTTGTTTTATATTTTTAATTATTTAATAAAATCTGTTCTTTTTAGAAAAAAATAAGTATGTTTTATTTCAAAAATGTCACGTAAGAATTTAAATAGTCGTTGTAAAGAGATGGTAATACTTTTGCAATAATTATGTAATCTGTTTGATTTAAAATGGAGTCAGGATTTTTTTATACTTTGGCAACTATGTCAACTTCGATCTTTGACGTAGATAATGACGTAGGTCGTTATCTAAATTAGATGAAGTATATTTGTTGATATTTATTGCTGTATTCTAAGAAGTTTCTAACAAATTTTATTATTGTATCAAACTCACCTGTAAATAAATCTGAAATAGCAGCAGCTAATCTCTCCATTGCTCCATCCTCATTCTCCGAATCGGAATCATCGAGAAAAGTAGAAAGACTAGTCTTAACTCTTCTGTTATTTCCGTTGTACGTGGGGTTTAACGGCTCCAAATACATCATATCGTCCCCTGAATCCTCGTCTTCAGTTGTTGTAACAGATCGACTGTTCTTTTTGGTGACAGGCTTTGTTTTTGGCCTATATTCCGTGTCATCTAGCATGGGCATAGATTTATCTTGGAACACTTTGATGACAACCTCCCAGGGCTTGTATTCTTTTTTCGTCTACTACAATGGGTTCTATAACTGGTTCCCAACTTTGTAAATTTTCATTAAAGTAATTGGCTTGCACAGTTAACTCGCAAGTACAATTTAGAATAGAGGACCAATCATATAATGTTAGCTCGATGGTAGTTTTGGTAAGGAAAACCTGAACTTGTTCTAGCTCAAAGATAACTACAACTTCAAATTTGGGTACTAGAAGAATTTCGTGAATAAAAATAGTGTTATCGGTTTTCAGATTGTCTAGGGTATTACAAGTTGTAACGAATTCTGTTAGCTTTTTTGGTTCCCAAAGGTCTTCCACGTCTGGAGTTTTAACTGGTTTAGTTTTTTCTACTTTAGGTAGTTCGGTTTCAGGTACTTTAAAATGTTCAACGATATCGTTTAAAATATCGTTGAATGAATGTACTACTTCACTGCAAAGCTTTAAATAAATAGAAGATATCGCCATTGTAATCTTCTCTCCTGTTTCTGCACAAGACTTGCATAGCTCGATATCACATTGTCGTAGGATTACGTAAGGTTCTTCAGAGTATTCGTTAAGGTCAAAAAAGAGACTATGAAGTCCCGATAATGACATTACTAGGTTAAGCCTATTTGCATGTCTTGAATAATCTATTAATATTTCACTTTTAGTAATAAAATATCTCTTCTTATTCGACGTCGTCTCAACAAGAAATATAATCTCTGGTTTATTTACTCTAACGGATAAGGTAAGGCTTGTTGCATAACTTTTATTTGCTACTGTGTGATATACTTCAGCTTCGTAACCAGGATTGACGATGCCTACGTCAACGCTTTCTTTGGGAAGGCACTCGATTAGGAAAAGGGCTAACTTTTCGGAGAAGGGTATCGAGAAACTGAGACTGAGCCTGCCTATTATTACATCTGCGGATTTGTCTCCCGTTTTGTTTTGATGAAAAGTTACGTCTATTATTGGCGGCTTGTTTACTGTTATATTGCAATTGTTGTTTTTATTGTCGTCCGCTGGGGACTGTAGAATTCTGAAACAAATAAACCAAAATCATGAAGGCTATATCTAATACTATACTCCATTTGCAACTGTATGATAGCATAGGATATATAACAGAAGATTACAACTAAATGTTCAAAGCAGAATATAAATATTGTCTGGGAAAGTATGTAGTATTCAGTTTCATATTTTACATTTAATATTTTTCTTTTACTGTACTATGATGCGATCTAATTTAAGTGTATATTAGAGGTGTGCTTATTAGTTCTTTTAGACGAACTAGTTCAGTGAACTAGTTTGCGAAAGAACTATTTATAGGACCGACATCGAAATCAAACCCTAACAGAACTGGTTGCCAGATGTCTCGTCTCAATCATCACACAAGCTCGGCGCTAGCCGCCCGTTTTCTTTCAGTCTTTCACTAGTTCACTTAGTTCACTGCCGTACAAGTAGTTCGGAACTATTTCTTTCGATCGTATGCTTAGGTTTAAATGGTTTAAATTATTATATGATTAGTTAGTTTTTATTTGCAAAAAATTATTAAGATTTAACAACTTTGCTTTAAAATGTATTGTTTCAGGTTATTTCAGAAAATCTCGTAAAATTGTTAAATTGGCTTAAACACATGTCTTGTTTTAATTTGACTCCTTTTATTATTTTTGGAAAGTATTTCAAAATCGCAATATAATAGAATGATTTATTGGTATACCCTCGCCCTACGGCCCACCTCGATGCGTGGCTAGATCTCGCCCAGGAAGACTTTAACCAATCATTTTATTCACCATCTCTGAATGTCACAAATAAAATAATCAAACTAAGCTTAATTCCGCCATGTCAATTCTGTCAAAAGTAATGACAAGTTGATGATTGATATTTGTATATTTTCGACCATGCCCCGCGAACTCTAGTAAAAAAATGCTATTCTATTTAGTTTACTTCCAGGCCGTATGAGGCCGTGCAAAACGTTAATTTATGCATCATAGAACATGACATTTGACAAGCCCTGCACTGTGACCTACCGCGTCCAAAAAGCCAATTCAAAATGAAGCCTTTATAGCGTGTAGCTGTTTACGTGGTATTTGTTTGCGATTATTTTGGTTTTTGCGACTGTTTAAAAAATTATTTTCAATCGTATTTTTCGATATTTTTTTATACCCGATTAAGTGGTGTTTTTGTTTGGTTTGTGTGACCATAAGAATAGTTTATATTCATTCCTATTTTTCCATATTTTTATACACCTGATTAAGTGGTAAGATTTTTTGATTATATTGTAGATTGATTGATTTATCCATGGAACGAGAGTGTTTATCTAACGTGTTTAAAATACACATTTATTTAATTTGATTTAAGATTTTTATTTTTAGGTAAAATGCCTCCCATCAACTGTTGTGTGCAGACATGTTGGAAAAGTACAACATAGATTTCCGGATCCACAAAAGTACGCGGATCTTTTTAATCAATGGGTACATTTAGTGGGTGATAAAAACCTGTTGGATAAAGATCCTCAAAAGGTCTACACAAGTAACAGAGTTTGCTCCATTCATTTCAAAGCAGAAGATTTTGGTCCTAATAATCGACTAAAAACAGGAGTTTTGCCATCCATCAATCTGCCAGGTATATAATTAAGATTTAGATATTGAAAGTTAAGTTAGTACTGCACATATATTTTTGTTGTCATTGTGGAGTTACAGGTTTTTTTTTATTATTGAAACTTTAATATTGATATTGTTTTCACTCACTCAAATTTTTTATTTCAGCCTCTTTGGGTGAGATACATTTACCCCAGACAGAAAGGCCTCTACTAAAGGACATACAAAATGTCATGTCCAGCTATAGTTTCAGTGTGTCTCCAGGCACAAATTATTTATTAAACATTGATACTTGTCCTGGAACTAGTAATCAAACTCCAAAACGTAAGTATTTCTATATTAGAATTTAATATGATTGTAAACAATAAAACAACCTTGTTAAATGAAATGCATTTATTAAGACATTTTTGTGCAATAAGTTTAAATATTTTATCCAATTATAACCTGGCCCTCTAATACCATATCTGTAAAGCTTTTCCATTAGTATTTTGTGATTTAAAGTATCAAATGCCTTTGATAAATCTAAAAATATGCCCATGGATATATCTTTGTTTTCATAACCCTCATTTATCTTTGTTATAAAATCATAAATGACAGTCTCTATAGAATTTCTGTTAAGGTACCCATGTTGTGCATGGCATAACAGTCCCTTACTATAGAAAAAAACTGAGAAGCCTGTCACACATGACTGTTTCAAAATCCTTTCAACTGAGACTGAGCAAGAATTTACATGTCTATAATTCTTTAGATCACATTTATCCCCATTTTTTGTGAAATATTGTTACTAGACTATCTTTCAAGTCTTTAGGGATCTTGCTATTATGGAACCGTCTATTAAATACCTGTTATTATAGGGATGGTTAGTGGCTTACTTGTTTTCAAGAGCTCGGCAACTATACCGTTGGGTCCTGGAATTTTATTATTTTTCAGCTCTTTTAAAGCTCTTTCTATTTCGAATCTTTTTATATTTGGTATGACTTCTGATAAAAATTTCTGGTAAAATAAATAAATTTTAACAACATAATAATTATTGACGTAAATCTTCATTTTATAATTCAAAATTTACAAACTAAATTTAAACAGTATACTCTGTAACATGTAACAATTATATAAATAAATAATTAAGAAAGAAAATTTTGTTTTGTTTTATCTTGATTGTTCACTTCGATGAAAATATCTATTGGAATAAATGTTCTTGATGTTGATTGGATAGTATGCTCAAGGTGAGTGAGCGGTAAATTTGAAAGACTTACCGTACAGCTTATCACGCAGGGGAGCTATACTATACTATATATTATATCATCCGCTCTTTATTGGTGAGCCTGCATACACGGAACCATTAGTTCCGTCTATGCCGGCTCATTTATTATTATAGAGAGCGGGTATGATATAATATAGCATAGCTCCCCGTATGTGACAAGCTGTACGGTAAGTCTTTCAAATTTACCGCTCACTCACCTTGAGCATACTATCCAATCAACATCAAGAAGGTTTAAAATTTCACACCTATCATGTAGGAGCTACTATCCAATCAACAACAAGAACGTTTAAAATTTTGCACCTATCATGTGGAAGCCACAGACCAATTATGTGAAGGCCATATTATGGTATACTTCCAGGCCGAGAGGTGGCGCTGAAATACGTGACATATTTTATGAAGATAAATCGGCATTCTACCTGACCTCTTACCTATGTTTTCGACTTTCGTTCCATTTTCGTCTTCCACGTGCTTTGCTTGTTTACAGTTTCCATTTTTATTTAATTATCTACTTTTGGTTTGTAATTTAATCTAGTAATAAACTAAACCGATGGATCCTGACAATAATATCCCGATCGGTTCCGTACTTACATAACGTATTTTATTATTCCGTATAAATCAGTAATAAATTATTCATTCCTTAGGTTATTATTCAGTTATATCAACTATTATACATTATATTCTAATAATCCATTATATAAAACAAGAC
This sequence comes from Diabrotica balteata, assembly GCA_918026665.1. NCBI lineage: Eukaryota > Metazoa > Arthropoda > Insecta > Coleoptera > Chrysomelidae > Diabrotica > Diabrotica balteata. The sequence goes on from OU898283.1 coordinate 120,840,502, forward strand.
ACCCTATACAGGGCCCAACCGCAACAAATTGCGGGGATCATGTGAGTATCGTAATATCCTACCACTCGGTTTAGGATCTTTGCTAAATAAATATAGCACCAAGTATACATTACAGCAAGCCGAAAATCCCTTAAAACAACCAACAAACAAAACACACATTCAAATTCCCTGACACCGCGACCTCTACCGCTAATCAAATTACCCCCCCCAATACCCTCTAGGCATCCCAAATACCACCCCCCCTTTACCAGTCGGGAGAAGCGCACAACGCCAGCCCGAGAGACCAGCGTGTCAACTTTCGGCGTGGTATTCGCATAATCAGCAGACAGTCACTTCATAGACCGACTGCCGTGAAAAAAAATGAAAATTTCGGGCGAGTCTGCCACGGATAACACGGCCGACATCTACTAATAGGTGATGCTCCCTTTGTCCCCCAAGACCAGAGCTCAAGCCTGCCATACACAATCAGATATGTATATGCGCATACGCAGTGCCTATACAGCCAAGACGAAGTATGTGGTAAACAGTACTTGACTGAGAAACCACCGCAAGCCACTTATACAGGGTCGCCCCCAACGCACCCAACTCACCCCATGCCACGAGCGACACCGCACCCCAGACGGACCGCAGGTCCTAGCGACACCCCAATGCCCCCATAGCCATTCGCAACCCTTTACCCGCCCACAGGCATTGCCCCGCGCGAATCCCAACTCTTGTACGAAATCATAGCGCAACCAATGAACAAAAGACCGAAGACACGAATGCCGGGGCCAGGGTTCCTAGAACAGTTCCGTCGGTATAGCAGCCAAGAAAAGCACCCGATCTATGCGAAATAGTCATTCTTGGCAAGAGCCTCCCCTCCGTGACCCCACCAACACCCCAAACCCAGACCAGCAGTACATGCAGTCTCATGAGACCTAGGCGAAAAAAGACAGAAATCCACCACCTCTGCACGCATACCCAAGAAATACCCCCAGCGCGGTAAGACGCCGCCATTAGACTCACCCACACACCGTCAGGATCCCAGCTACCCCGCCCCGCGGCACTGCGCCCCACCCATCCTCCCCCTGTCTAACCGACCGCAACGCTCAGCTTGTAAATCCCAGGAATATCACAAGGTGTCCTGCGCAGAGCCACTCGCACCTTACGACCGAACGAGCTCAGATCCTAAAAGCGGGCGGCCCCGCCCTGTCCCCCAGGCCGCTAACCGCTATGAGACCAACACCCAGATCCCACCTGACTAAGGCCAAAGCCTTGAAACATCCCCGCCGATAGGAAGCTCTGCCGGTAAGTAGCTACTGGATACGCCGCCCCCAACACATGCGTAATACCCCGCTAAAGCGCGAACTCCTCACAAGTCCGCCGGAGAGACGCACACCGCGCCACCCATAGACCGAGATTCTGGCCGGAGGAGGGTCCGATCGCGATGTTGCTGGCCACATGGCACCCTATACACAGTAAACAGCCACAAAACCGACTCAGCCCAGACGGACCACTACCTGGACCACCACACGAAGCCCCCTTATAAAGACCCCAACCCTCCCCAACCCCTAATTCCCACAAAAGCTCCAACAACCCCCTTGACCCAAAACCCCCCCCCCCAGCCTCACACACACGCCCACCCCCAGCACCATCACGCCCCCACCATGCCCCGGAAATCAATGAACCAACTACATACATAAGCCTATCCTGGTCGTCCCATGTTTGGACATAGGCCTCTCTCAACTCCTTCCATCGGTCTCTATCCTGAGCGACATATTTCCAATTTGTTCAGGCTATCTTTTAATGTCATCAGCCCATCTCATCTGTGGTCTTCTTCTTGGTCGTTTACTTTCGTAAGGTCTCCAATGTTGTATTGTAGTATTCCAAGGTTGGTTTTTCTGTCTAGCAGTGTGGCCCGCGAAGCTCCATTTAAGTTTGGCAATTTTTGTTGTTATGTCCTCCATTGTTCTTTCTGTTGTGGCTAGTTTATTCATGTTTGCCTTGGTTAGGGTCCAGGTTTGACATCCATATGTCATGATAGGAAGGATGCATTGGTTAAACACTTTGCTCCTCAAGGTTTCTAGTATAGTAAGGAGCAACTAAAATGACCTTAAAGAGAACTCACCCCCATCAACCCCCTAGGCCCCTACTTGTGATACATCATTCAAAATCCTATAAAAAATGCCATCCAATGGTATAAATAATAATTATACAGGGTAAATCAATAATTGTGAAATCTTCTCTTAAATGGAAAATGTAATGAGGTTTTTGTTGATTCTGTTGATGATCCTGCATAATTATTGTTTAATATGGTGTTAATACAGGATGTTAATATCCGTCGGATTACTAAGACTGTTATATTGTAATGCTATCTCCCGGATTATTATTTTTAATGATAAGTGCCCGCCGGATTTTTTTTTTTGTTAAATAAAGACTTAATTTGCCGTTTTTGCAAAACAAATTGAAAACATCTGTTTTTTTGGGTTCGGTCAGATTCAATAATTTTTGGTTTATTGAGAATTTTAAATGTCATTAGTTTTCATCATTTAACTAATAGTTGTCATGATGGTTTACAGTATACCTGAACGCGTGGAGATCTTTTTAAAATTTAAGTGTACATTTGCGATTTAGTTGAAAAGTTTAGAGAAACGGGATCAGGGCAAAATAAAAAAAAGGAATGCCCCAAGCTTACTAAATAAAGCATCCCAAATTGAGGTCCTTGGAAATTTTGCACTAGAGCCTACTGCATCAACATGTCAAGTATCTGCAATGATAGAACTTTTACATGAGTCGATGAGATTAAAATTACTTAAAGATTCTACGCTACATTCTCTGTCAGTATCTGGAGGGATAATGATCTAAGCGGAAATGATACGGTGACATGTGACATATGACAACTTTGATAGGCAGTCAAAGTTATGGATCTGTGATCAGCAAATATTAAAATTCTGTATAAGTTGTCATTGGGCAATTTTAAAACTGTTTGTCCTCGTTTTAGTGTAGTGTTTTGTACAATTTTATGTTATTTTTAATGTTTCCACATTCTACGCTTGCCGGATAGTTTACATTTTGACGAAGTAAGTCTAAAACGTTAATCTCAAAAACTTTTTTCATCCATTAACTTCGAGTTTTTTATCGAAGTTAACTTATTTACTTCATCTAAAAAACGTTTTCTTGGCTTATTTCAGATGCCCCTGAAGATGCTATTTTAAGCGAAAGTACTTGGGCTTGATTTAATTAACTTGTGCTCGATAATAGCCTTATTTTCAAAGTTCATTTATTCGAGCATTCAACTTCATTTCATTTAAAAAATATTTGTTTAACAGTTAAATGTACTTTAATGCTAAATAATAATGTAAATAAACAAAACTGTCGGTAATGGAGTGTTGCGAATCCGCATCGATTCAGAGAAGGTCACATTCAATAACCTGAAAAACTGAATTATTGAGCAGGAATATTAGGCAATGCTATAATTGGCCCCTTGTTAGGGTTGCATAGTGAGCACCTCCTCACTATGCAGCTCCAGTTACGCACCAGGTCCTATTGGTCCATATAGGTCACCGGACTTATCGCCACCTGACTTTTTTCTTTGGGGCTACCTCAAATCAGTTGTTTATAAAACTAAACCTGCGCCACTTAGGGAATTGCGAGAAAGAATCACGCAAGCATGTCGCGCTATTACTAAAACAACATTTGCCAAAGTTCGTGTAGAATTTGAAAATAGGCTGTATTATTGCTTGCAAAACAACGGAACTTACTTTAAACATTTACTTAATTAACATTTTAAACAAATTTGTAGTTTAAACCAAAACCTCATTAAATTTTTCATTTAAGCCAAAGTTTCATAATTATTGCTTCACCCTGTATAATTAATATTTATATCACTAGATAGCATTTTTATAGTCTTTTCAATGATGTATTACCAATAGGGGTTTGCAATTTAATCTTTTTTGGCTGTGGTGAGTGGGACCTAGGGGGTTGATGGGGGTGAGCTCTCTTTCATGTCATTTTAAGGTTTTAAGCATTTTTCTATATCAGCTTTTGTTCGTGAGATATAGCCCATTGTTAGTTTCAAAATTGACACACTGTATAAGAATGTTATATTGTCGAGATCTTACTTTATTCAAGAAAAAAGCTGATTTTAATTGTTGAGAATGCATTTGGGTATATTTCCAAAATTTGCTTCTTTGGCTTAAAATAAAAAGACTCCTCTGTTTATGTGAAGGAGTGACAAATTACCAATGGAAAATATGTAATTGATAAAATATCAAATAAATAACTAAATACTTACATTTTATCTGCTGCATTCGCTTCAGGCCCAATTTCTTCAATATACATCGAATCTACAGACAATTTTCCATCCAAACTTTTGTCATTGTATATTACAAAGGATATATCTATATCACGAATTTCAAATGTACATAAACCGTGATTGAGATCTCTTATAGGGGAACTGAGTAGTTCTCCAGAATCAAAGAATAATATTATTTTTATTTCTTCTATGGTACATTTAGCTACCACATTCTTTTGCTTAGGTTCACAGAAAAAGGCTTCGAGATTTCTAACAGTTTCATCAATACCTAAAATAAAAATTTTAATATAATATTATAATATAGAAACAAACGAGACAAAGCCTATTAAAAATATTAATATAAAAACACCCTCGTTAGAGCTAATCCAATTTTCTTCTCTTACTGAAAGTTAAATTAACAAGAAATCACAACTGGTATACTAAGATTATTAACATTCTAGAACACAAATAAAAAACTCTTCTTCACATTTATAAAATCCTATAAAGACCCATCATTAAACATATTCGTGGTTCCTCATATTCGTGACAAAGGAACTGAATGCGGACCACGGAGAGGAAAATTCTTAGTACACTCTGAAGAAATGTTCAGGTAACAGACATGCCTTAGTCAGTGGACCAATGAGTACGTCGATGCGCATCGCCCAGCCTTTCTACCTTATATTGGACTTGGAAATGAACATATAGATACAAAATAAAGTGTATAAAAAGGGTGCATTTTCCAAGCCATGTGTAGTCAAGCCTAGTCATACTCCGGCTCCCATGTAGGGTCTCCTACACCCTGGGAGTTTTCTTCACGAGGCTCCGCTCCCTGCTTGTCCTGAGACTCTTTTGCTAGAACGTTTTTTATACCGAACCGAGTTTTATTTCCTGTGAAGACCCTAATCTTCCTATGGTGACACTGCACAGGGTAAGACCGATCGTCACTCGACACTGAGGGGTAGGCAGATTGAGACTTCAGTGCCGTTTGATGGTTCTTATATTTCTACAGAACACGATACTGGTCCGTCACTAGTTAAAGGAGTAGGAAGATTGAGACTCCGAACTCGAACTGAATCATTGATAATGGCTCCAAGATGGGTGCCGAAACGTCGAGTTTTAAATTCTCAACGTGGTTCTTCTCGAAAACTTGGTTATTTTCATTTACATATTCTTATATTTTTGTGTGTATGTGTGTTTCACACGTGTGTACCAAGAAAGTTTTTGAACAAAGAGAGTTTTGTTAAAATACCATTACCTAATCCTAAAGCATCCGTTGGGGATTTCACTGGGGTTGGGAAAAGGTCCAAAATTTTTCCTTCCCCTATATTGTCAGTGTAAATTGACATTATGGTTATCAGATCTTTTTGGCCTAAGGTTATCTGTATAGCATCTATAATACTGTCGATATCCCATGTACTCTGTGGGGTTTTTGAATTGGTGTACCTTTTGATGTCCATATTAAGACTCATGGGTTTCGATAAGAGTTTCCTAAAAAAATACAAAAAGTTAAATACTATAAATTCATAATGTGTTTAAAATACTGTAATTAATATGTAACAAAACATAATAACAAAATTTACCTGCATCTCCAATGTAGACGTTAAGGTCATGACCCCTCTAGAAGCCATAACATCATTTAGCTTAACCAAAATGTTTTCTGTTACTTCTTGTGGATAATCCTTAAAGAAATTTTCGACCTTAAGTTGACCTAAAAAACGAGCACTTATCACAACCTTCATTTTTATGTTAGTCGATATTACCTGTATCAATAATTAACACATTCGGAGAAGAAGACTTTTGCGGAAACAAAAATACTGGACCGCTGACGTTAATAGCTAAGTTTATCTTTGTATTCGCCTTCAAAGTTTTAGTAATATCTATAACCAAGGTGTTCATTTTGAGGAACAGTTTTTCTAAGAATGGAAGTGCTTCTAAATTTGCCACAAAATCTCTAAAAATACATATTTTTATTATTTTTCATATAGATTCTATGCAATAATCAAAATATGTTGTTTTTTTTTATTGTTATTTGATTTAAAAGAGCATTATTCTTTAAGTCAGTATTCCTATGAGGTATCGACTTCGCTAATTATATTTTCTTCAACTT